>PVHT020000170.1:3436218-3518533 GCA_004024745.2 Catagonus wagneri
ATACAAGGGAACCCCAATAAGGTTATCAGCAGATTTTTCATCTGAAACTCTATAGGCCAGAAGGGAGTGGCATGATATACTTAATGTGATGAAAGGGAAAAACTTCCAACCAAGATTGCTTTACCCTGCAAGGCTCACATTCAGATTTGAGGGAGAGATCAAAACCTTTACAGATAAGCAAAAGCTAAGAGATTTCTGCAACACTAAACCAGCTTTACAATAGATCTTAAAGGAACTTCTCTAGTCAGAAAAGAAAAGGCCACAGCCAGAAACAAAAACATCACAAATGACAAGGTCCACCAGCAAAGGCATATATACAGTAAAGATACTAAATCATCCATGCACAATTATGCTACCAAAATCAGAAATCGTGAGAAGAGAGCACAAATGCAGGTCACTGGAGACGCACGTGCAATTAAGAAACCAACAGCTTAAAACAATCTCATTTGTATATAGACTCCTATATTAAAACTTCAGGGTAAAAAAAAGAGCAACAAAAACCCCAAACAGTTAATACAATGGCAATAAGAACATACATATCAGCAATTACCTTACATGTTAATGGACTGAATGCCCCAACCAAAAGACATAGACTAGCTGCATGGATACAAAAACAAGACCCATATATATGCTGTCTTCAAGAGACCCACTTCACTTCTAGGAACACATACAAATTGAAAGGGAGAGGATGGAAGAAAATATTCCATGCAAAGGGGCATCAAAAGAAAGCCGGAGTAGCAATACTCCTATCAGACAAAATAGACTTTAAAGTGAAGAACATTTTAAGAGACAAGGAAGGGCACTACATAATGATCAAAGGATCAATCCAAGAAGAAGATGTAATAATTTTAAATATCTATGCACCCAGCATAGGATCACCACAATATATAAGGCAACTGCTAACAACCTTAAAAGGAGAAATCAACAAGAACACCGTCATAATGGGGGACTTTAACACCCCACTTACAGCAATGGACAGGTCATCCAGACAGAAAATCAATAAGGAAACACAGGTCCTGAATGAAGCATTAGATCAGATGGACTTAATAGATATTTATAGGACATTCCATCCAAAAGCAACAGAATACACATTTTTCTCGTGTGCATGGAACATTCTCTAAGATTGATCACATCCTGGGTTACAAATCAAGCCTCAGTACTCTAAGAAATCTGAAATCATATCAAGCATCTTCTCTGACCACAATGCTATACGACTGGAAATCAACAAGAAAAAAATGGCAAAAAATACAAACACATGAAGACTAAACAACATGCTACTAAACAACAAATGGATCACTGAAGAAATCAAAGAGGAACTTAAAAAATACCTAGAAGCAAATGACAACAAAGATACAACATTCCAAAACCTCTGGGATGCAGCAAAAGCAGTTCTAAGAGGAAAGTATATAGCAATACAAGCCTACCTCAGGAAACAATAAACAACCTAACCTTACATCTAAAGCAGCTAGAGAGGGAAGAAGCCAGGTCATGGAAACAACCTAAATGCCCATTGACAGAGGAGTGGATAGGGAAGATATGGTACATACACACAATGGATTATTACTCAGCCATTAAAAGGAACGAACTAACAACATTTATAGCAACATGGATGGGCCTAGAAATTATCATGCGAAGTGAAACCAGTCAGACAATTAGACAGCAACACCCAATGCTACCGCTTACATGTGGCAACTAAAGTAACACAATGAACTTCTTTGAAGAACAGACAATGATTCACAGATTTTGGAAAACCTTGGTTTTTCAAACAAGACAATCTGGGGGGTGGGGGGATGCACTGTGGGTTTGGGACACAAAATGTACCACATCGACTTGTGATAATCATTGTACACCTATAATCGAAATAAAACTCATTGTTATGAAAAAAAAAGAAAACAATAGAACAAAATACTGCACTTCTAAAATTTTTTGTTGAAGCGTAGCGGATTTACAATGCTGTGCCAATTTCTGCTGTACAGCAAAGTGACCCAGTCATACATATATATATAATACATTCCCTTTCTCATATTATCTTCCATCACAGTCTGTCCCAAGAGACTGGATATAATTCCCTGTGCTGTACAGCAGGACCTCATTGCTTCTCCATTCTACGTGGAATAGTTTGCATCTATTAACCCCAAACTCCCCATCCATCCCACTCCCTCCCACCCAACACTGCACTGTTATTAAACTATGTACACCTCTCCTTCTCCTCCACCTTTTGATATTGCTTCTTTTCCCCCGAGGAGAGTATGCCACCTGCCAATCGAGGGTTGTAGGATTTCGTAAACCGAGCAATGGGGTCAAAGAGGCCCAAGGTGAAATAAAAGCTAACGAACCCCTGTATCCTGAGGCATTTACATCATACCATTTTACCTTTTATTCTGGTGCACAGATCTATTTTCTACTTTTTCCACTCAGAATGATTTTGCATGATAATTCCCAGATTTCGTAATCATCTCTATAACTGTCCTTCCTAGTAGCCGTTTAATATTCCGTTATATTAATAGATCACAGCCTGCCTAAACCATTTCCTCACAGTTGGGTACTTGAGCTGTTTCCAATGATTCATTTTAATATACGGCAGGAGCCGAAACATCTTTTTTACAAATATGTTTGTTTCCTTGGAATTCTTCCTGGGGACATTTTCCCCCAAGAGGCTTCACCAGGTCAAAGAGTAGAATTATTTTTATGGCTTGTCACATATTGCAAAATTGAGCTTTAAGACTTTTTAAATTTTGGTTTGTGGTGCCACCGGCAAAGTTTAGTGTGTCTGCTTCCCCAAATCCTTGCCAGCAAACAATTTTCCCATTTTTATTCCTTTCTCCTGTTGTCCTCCTGATTGGAGTCCAACGCCATGTAGCTAAGGAGATTGGAGCAGGAAAGAATCTCCCCCAGATTAAAGCCTGGTGCAGGGAAAGTTTTAATATATATCATAAAGAGTTAAGAAGCTAAGAAAGAATTTTTCACTCTAGTACAGAAAGGACAAAATAAAAGTGGGAAACTAGGGTGCCCTTTTTGAGGGTTAGAGACAGAAAGAACAAATAACATGACGCTGAAGAGAGAATGATGAAACGTGCTGTAAAACAGAATGAGAATGTAAATATTCTTGGTATTAATTTCAGCTCTTTATGAAGCAAAGGAATTGCCAGAATGACTACATTTTGGAAATAAACCTGTGAAGTAAGCTTTGTTTTTGTTATTGCTGTGAAATCAAACGCAATATGTGGGAGATTTTCTCTCTCCTTGGCTTGGGATCGGTTTTCTCTCTCAACAGTCATAAGCCAAAATAAGAGCAATGAAAATGTTATTGAATGGGCTTTTGCATTTTTAGAGCACTCATTATTTACGCAGTAGTCCCTAAAGGCTGCATGATGGATATCTCAGGCATTCATAACAAGGCAGGTATACAGCACGTTCCTGCTAAGAAGATGGCTGTATTTCTACTTTATTATCCTTGGACATTTAAAAACCATTTCCTCCAAAGGGATGAGATTTCTGTTTTTTAGGTTTTGTGGAGGATCTTCTCAAAGGAAGCAACTGGAATCAATGCAGCCACCAGATGATTTCACAACCTGCAAATTCTGATCCCTTAGAGAAGGCTGCCTATGCTGTGTTCCACCTCCCCGGCTGCTTATTCAAAAGCTTTTACTTCTGTCACCCCGGCTCTGTCCTCGCTGCTGACTACGGAGAAGTTATCCATTATTTTTAGAGCTCGTTTAGCACGCTGAGATTTCCTCACACACACTTCTACCTCCTGGCTGGGAACCTCCATCTTTGAAGCACAGAGTCGGTGTCCATAAAAGCCAAGGGAGGTGCGTTACTGCAGCTGGTTCCAGGTGACCTAGGCCAAGGGAGGAGCTTCTGCTTATAACAGAGGAATGTGTTTCTCTTTGTGAGATTAATTAAATTCCATTATTGTTTCTCTTTCTTCCTGAAAACTTATTTCTCTCTGTTTTTGCTCCCTCAAACGCCTTTGCTACACTCTTCCCTTTTGGAAACTGCCCCATCTTGGTATCTCTGACCTCTTCCTCTGGTTCTCCAGAGACATCTCCAGACATCCCTGGTGACATCTTTTCTAGAATCTTCTGCAGCTCTTCTTCCTCCTCCTGCCGTCCTCGTGGCGGTGTGTGCCAACACTCAGGCCTTCTTTTTGGTGTGTATTCCTCCAGAGAGCTCATCCTTCTCAAGCTTCTTCTACCACCTCTGAACAGCGACCCTTGAATTGGCCTTCTCCAGCACCTTCCTCTCCCCCAAGCTCCAGTCCCCTATCTCCTCACAGTTGCCCACAAGACTTTTCCAGGGCTATGCCTCCCTGTCTGTTGCCTCCCATCCTGCAGCTTCAAGAAATTGTCTGCCTCCTCAGCTCAGCCAGTTCTCTCAGCATTAACTTTCCTTTCAGTCACCCAGACCTACCTCATGCCTCTCTGACTGGCCTGCCTCCTTATGTCCAAATCCAGGCACAAGTTGTATTTGGATTTACTTTGAAAGGTCTCTCCCATTAGTCTCCCCATCTTGGTTCCATCTGCCACCCTTACTTACAGCTCCCCTCTACCTTAGTTCCATCTGCCACCCACACACCCGAATCTGCCTCACACCCCTCTATCCTGTCCATTCCTCTCAGACTTCCTCAAACATCATGGCAGGTGCTCCCTTGCTTAAATATCCTCAGTGCCACCCTCTGTCCTACTCCAGTCAGTTTGGACCAGTTGTCTTTCCTGGTGTTTTTCACCTGGCTCCAAGAAGAGAATTCTGTTTCCCTCTAACCTCCAACATGAACCATTCCCATGGGACTGATTTCTTTAAGCAAGTGCAATAGTGTGCTGGCACTGTCATGTCCTGCCTCACAAGAGCTGAGGCTTGGTTTTCAGGAAGTTTGTGAGCCAGTTGCTAAACACAGCCATTATTAAAAAGTAAATTATAGAAACTTAAATAAATTATGTTTTTAAAATTATTGAACACCTAAAACTCATAAGTCCCTAGTTATTTTACTATTATCTGCACTCTTGAGATGATTTATGCCCATTGTATGATGGAAATACTCTATAATGGTGAGCTAATGCATATCTCTTCCCAACTCCACATTCAATCATGTCATGCTGGTAGCTTGAAATCAATCATATTTGGAGTAAGTATACCATGGAAATTGTTAAATGCTACAAATAAGGATTTCATTTTTCCCCAAGGCGGGGGTGTTGCACATTTACCAACACACCACTGTGTCCATACCTTGTATATTCCTCTATCTGAAACTTTATTCTTTTCCCCCTTATCCAGCATGTCTTCACTTTTTCCCAAAATACATCTTTGCTGATCTATGAACATCCAGTTAAATCTCTCCTTCTTCACGACACTTCCCCAATAATCTTTGCTTTCACTGATTTGTTTTCCATCCGAAATCCTGCGTCTTTTATATTTGAACCATACAATATTGCACTTAATAGTGTTTTTCATTGATTAATTTTTAACTCATAGATTCAATCACTTGTTAATTCATCCTGTTCCTTTAGAGCCTGGTGTGTGCCATGCCCCATACTAGTTTGAGCTCTGGCCTGGATCATTCATTGTTATTTCATAAATTTGTCTTATCTCCACTAACAGTTTCCTACACATTGGAAGTTATAAACTATTCACTTCAACATCCCCTTTGGGTCCCAGCACAGAGCTGAGCCCCCAGCAGGGCTCAACCTACATCTGTAAATTAATATAACACTCTGTAATTATTAGATAGTCAAGAAATGTTGTTGGCAACTACTGCTGAATTTCAGGGGGGAAGAACGCCTTTGTTCAAGTTGCTTGAATCTTTTGTTCCAAGTGCTGAAGCTTTCAGCCCCAAATCTAGCGCTGGGGCAGGGGGAGACATGGGAAGCTTAAAGATGAGCTCAGTACCACGTGGTCACCATGACAGCACTCCTCAGCTCCATTTTTCAGTCTCTGTACCCAATTGATATGATTTGTCCTGCTTTCCTACTTACTTTTTTGTTGTGAAGACCCAAAGAGAAAAGCGTCTTTATAAAACGTTCTCCTAACATATAGACCAAGAACCCAAGAGCTCCCACCCTTTGCCATATTTGCCCTATGTTCCTTCCTCCAGTCCTCTGTGAGCAAGAACGCATCTCCCCGATTGCAGGCAAATCCCCCACCCTTTCTTTCCTGAGATAAAGAGACAGAGATGCCAGGACTGATATCCAAAATGAGATTAGAACAAACAAGAGCGTGGGCACATTCGGTTATCCATGGAGCAGTCAGAGTGCCACCTCTGAAGGCTGGTCGTGTCATAAATTGTCCCTCCCCAAAGGCACTCAGGATTGGCCCACATAGATGCAACTTCTTTTGATGCTTTCAACCATCCTGTGAGGTGCATAGTGCTGATGTTATTATTATTACTATCGGTATCCACCCTTTCAAGTCAGTCCCCAGCAAGGGTCCTCCTGATCCGTGTCATTTGAGCCAGTAGAACAAGTCCAAGTTTGGTTCGGAAGCAAAGGAGAGCTTTATTCTTTGATCAAAGGACAGAGGGGCACTGGCTCCTGTTCTAGAGTACACTCTCTCCTGACAGGTGGTGGGTAGAGCTGCTTTGTAAGGGTCCTGACAGAGGAGAGGGGGTGGAGTCCTCAGGCGTCAGGCACAGGCATGCTGCTCAGGGCTCCAGATTCCAATGCCAGGCAGTGTCTCTGCACACGGCTCACCATCTTTCCTTGAGGTGTCATGTACACTTCTCCACACGGCTGGTCCAGCTAAAGTCAGGTGAGGCCATTTGGAACCAGGAACTTCGGTCTAAAGTGCTGAGCACACAATACCCTATGAGCAAATGACATCAGACTAAGCCAAAGAGGGGAAAAAATAAGATCAGACTTTATTACCCAGATTTGATTTTTATTTCCCAGGAGTTGCTAATGGGCTTTGCCAGTGACTCTATGGTTCTTATTTTATGGACAAGGAAATAGGCTGAGAGAGGTCCAGGGGGGTCCTCAAAGTCACAAAATCACTCAGTAGCTGTTCCAGGTTGAAAGCCAGGATTCCTATTTCTAAGCCCAACACAAATCTAGAACACCCCATGTCTCCCTCTGAACTGTTCAGCACCTCTCAATTCTGTGCCTCTTTATGAAGATGTGTGTCCGGCTTTTCTTTAAGACCCAAGGGAAAGGCTATGCCACAGGTGTCGCAGAACTTTATTTGAAGCAGATCACCTTGAGCGTCTCAAACAACCTCTTTGCACCCTAGAGGCTGACACATCTGTCAAAGGCAATGGCTGTGCTTGTAGTAACCACCTCATCAGGTTTGAGAGAATGAAAGGAGATCATAGATGATCTAATGGTACTTTGAAAATTAAATTGCCGGAGGAATACAAACCATCATGACAAATAACAATGGCTCTCCCCATTTGGAGTGGCTCCTGGAGAATTTGGTGAATGAAACAAGGGTGCACACATCTGGTTCCGTCTCTCCTTTCCCTCCATACAGAGGGCACTGAGGAATCCGTGTAGTCGTCTAAGCTTTGTAGCCATTAGTCAGGAGACCTTTCCATTACTGGGCAAAAGAGATCAACCATAAGTTGGAAACTTTGTACAACGGTTAAGTCCAGCCCCATCGGTCCATCTCTGCCCCTTTCTGACATTGAAAAGGCATCAACTTTTCCCTCTAATTGCCACAGTCTGAAGTGACAGTTCTCTGGTTGTGGGGGGCCATGTGACCATTGTGGTCCCTCACCTGAGGGTCTGAGAGGAGGGCAGGCAGGCATGAGTAGGGACAGGAGGTTAAGCAGACTCCGGGGCTGGGGGGTGGGAGGCATTCTCATCCAATGAAGTATTCGTGTTACTATTCTGAGAAGAGGAGCCCATCAGACTGAGGTCAAGCACTTGACTGAGCCTCAGTGATAGATTTATGAGACGGAAATAGGTTTTTTTGCCCTGGTTGTGGTTTGTGTCTTATTTTTGAAAACTGCTAATGTTCCTTGCATTTTCGTGGGCAGGGCCTCTTCCCAGTTCTTACTCCACAGTTAGGCCATCCGCTTTCCCTCAGGGGGAGGTTAGGAAAGAATCGGAATTCTTATGTCAGGGGGCAAAGAGAAACAAGTTTCTAATATCCAAATAGGATTCTGCAGTAAGACAACAGTCCTGAAAGCCAGACTTTGTAGAGAGGGAGAGGACTTTCAAAACTCTTCAACGGAGTTCCCGTCGTGGCGCAGTGGTTAACAAATCCGACTAGGAACCATGAGGTTGCGGGTTCGATCCCTGGCCTTGCTCAGTGGGTTAACGATCCGGCGTTGCCGTGAGCTGTAGTGTAGGTTGCAGACACGGCTCGGATCCTGCGTTGCTGTGGCTGCGGCGCAGGCCAGTGGCTACAGCTCCGATTAGACCCCTAGCCTGGGAAACTCCACATGCCGCGGGTGCGGCCATAAAAAAATGACAAAAGGCAAAAAAAAAACTCTTCAACATGTCAAGAACTCAGGCTAGAGAACTCATACCCTGATTTTTTTTTTTTTTATAATTAAGGAAAAGATAGACTTCAGACAGTGACAACTAGCCTTTGAGGCTTCCTGTTCCAGGGCTGGGAGAAAATATGATATGAGGAGGGAAGAGCCCGAGCCCACCTACTTGGATCTGGAATTGTGGGTGCAGGGAAGAATAGAGAATGGAGAAGACTGCGCTGGCTGTTAGGGATCTTGCTCACACAATGTTATCCCATGGAGCTACCAGAAACATCCAGATAGGCATGGGCAACACCAATCCTCAAGGCCAGTGGCATGTTTCCCTGGGAAAAACCACGCCGTTGGCCACTTCCAAGGCATGGAAGGATTGGTGGAGCGCTGACTGTAGCAGGGAGAGCAAGAAACCAAACCCTAGTCCAGATACTCCATTTCATAGTCACAACCCTAGGCTCAATAGTGGTAGCGGACTATTGGGTAAATGGGTGAAATACAGCTTAGGACTCTGAGAGGAGCCTGTTTCACAAGCTGCCCCTGCTTTGGCCTGGAGAAGACATCAACTCAGTGGGTCAGAGAGAGAAACAGAGATTGACCCCGCCCAGCTGTCTTCAGCTGCAGTGTGGACTGGACCAGCGGAAGTGCCAAGATGCCCTTGGAGGGGAAGGCAGAGCTAGATAAAATATCTGGCTAAGGGAGTTTGCCAGTAGGGAGGCTCAGAGATGCCAGGTCTCTTCGGAGTCAAGAAAACCCCACCTTCCCTCTAAATACTTAGCTGCCACATTACATAGTAGCAGAGCAACAGGGGAGGAAATCCGAGCTGTCCTAAAGAGACTGTTAAGACCAGCCTCACAGGGAACTGAACTTTGAATAAACTGACTGAATGTTTACATTGAAAGGAGACCGTTGAAATTGGAAAAGTCTGAACTATTGTGAATCAACCATTCTTAGTTGCTCCTACTGCCCAGCAGGGTGTGGGCTCATGAGGAATATCAGATGAAGTGATAGAGAAAATAAAGAATCATTTCTTTGAGCCTCTGAGTTGTAATATGAGCAAATGCATGGCCTCAATATATTTGCATTCCGGGCCCCCTCTGCTCCAGCGTATAGCTCTGCAGAGATCCCACCCTCCTGCAAACCTCTCTGAACACCGGCAATGGCCTGGCTTGCTGGTTCTATTCATGGTTAATGCTGTCCCAGGTTAAGGTGGGAAACTGGTCAGTTACTGTGTTCTTTTTGAGGTTTCCATTCTCCTAGCTGGCAAGGTGTCACTGAGGTGCCTGAAATTCTCCCTACTAGAGAGGTAAATTCCCTCAGGGTGGAAGAGAGGGGAACTGTTCATACCCCTTCACCGCCATCCTGCCTTGGGATCATAGATCAGGAAGCCCCGTGAGGGCACCCTTCTGCCCCCTACCCCCCTTTTACCAGTGTCTCCCTGGAGTGTTTGGTTAGGGCTCCGGAGACTGGAGTGTCTATCTTTTGCCAGCTGAAGACATTCTTCTGCCTTAAGAATGCGTAAAATGGGTACTTCCTTTAATTCCTGTTTCTTGCCCTTCTTTTCCTACAGGGCACCTCCTGTTCCCCCGCAGCACTTCCTGTTCCCCCGCAGCACTTCCTGTTCTCCTGCAGCACTTCCTGTTCCCCCAGCACTTCGGTTCCCCCGCAGCACTTCCTCTGGGAAGGTCCACCACACTCTTTTGTCCCACTCCACACATCTGGGTGGGTGGTTGGAGCCGGTCCCCTCTTCGGCGTAGACATCTCTTTTAAGGGCTTGGGAGTAGGAGAAACTTAGACTAAATGTTCCATCTATCATGAGGGTATCAGGGGTTTGATGGCCTCTGGGTTACAGCTCTGAAATTCTGTTCAGGAAGTCAGTTATTCTTCATCCCAGCATCCTGTATGTTTCTTTCCTTCATTGTAGTTATCATGAGATATCATTTTATTATTTTTTCTTTGTTTACTTGTTTGCGGGAGGGTCCTTATGTGCCCTGTTCTGTTGTTATACCCCCAGGGCCTAGAACAGTGCCAGGAACACAGTGGGTACTCAGTGAATATTGTTGATTGAGTGTATTGAGAGATGGCGAGACTGACATGGGTAGTGGGAGGTGGGGTTAGGGAGACCGCGGTGGTAAAACATGAGATAAGAAGGGGGAAAATCTGAGGCAGACCCTGGTTGGTCCTGGACTTTGCTACTTACTAGCTATGTTACTGCTCTAGGCTAAGTTCCCTCTTCAAGCCCCAGGAGAAAGAGGACGGTCCTTCTACTTTATCTGTTATAACACTTACTACCTAGAAAAACGTATAGAAAGTAAATAGACGTTTGGTGGCATATTTGTTACAACTGATAAACCTACATTGACAACAGGTGTGATTTTTTTTCTATGGTTGCACCTGCGACATATGGAAATTCCCAGGCTAGGGCTCGAATTGGAATTGCAGTTGAGGCTTACACCACAGCCACAGCAATGACGGATCCTTGACCCACTGAGCGAAACAGGGATTGAACTTACATCCTCAGAGAGACAGTGCTGTGTTCTTAATCTACTGAACCACAATGGGAACTCCCAACAGGTGTGATTTTTTTATTGCCCTATTGGTATCAAGCATTTAGGGCAGGATGCGCTGCTGGAGAACTGCTGGCCAGAGGGGGCTGATCAGGGGGTGGCAGGAAGGAACCCACAGCGTCACATTTGCCAGATGCTGTGAGTCCCAGATGCAGGAATGGGAGCTTTGAGCCCAGCTGCCCGGTGCCGCTGGGAGACTCTCATCTCAAGGAGTGGGTATGGCATTTTTCTTCAATGGAACTACCACGCTAGAAGCCTGTGTGTTGTCTTTCTACTTCCAATGCAGGCACTTGAGTGACAGTGGGGAGGCAAGCCATGGGAGGGTGGTAGCCCAGCGTGTCCTGCTGTGCCAAGAGGTGTCTGGGCGTGGGGAGGAGGCGTGAGAAGGCTTTCTACTTGCCTGTTTGATATCCTGGGTTTCCATGTAGGATTCTGTTCAAAGAAGGTTTCCATAGTAAAAAAACAATTTAGAGTTTTAAAACCACAGACTTACACGCCCTCTGAAATTCCTTTCCCTCTTTGACATGATATGGCTCTACAGTCTTATACAGGGACAGAGAAGCCTTTCTGAAGAGCCCCTATTGCTGTTTAGGGCTTGTGACAGCCATTTTGCTCTCTAATCTCATAAAGAGTTTTCTTACTGAATTACTTTTCTATTTCCCACCAAGCTCCATGCTTGGCGCTGGGGAGGCCATGACCCCAGGGCTCGTTATACTAGGGAATGAAACAGCTTGTCTACCCTCTCACCTTCCTAGGCCTTGGCTAGGCTTCCAGAAAGGTCCAGGGTCATTTCTTGCAGTGGCTGCTACCAAGGGCTCTGCCAGTAGCTGGGGATAGTCTGCAGTATACAGGTGGGAAAAACGGAATCCTGAATTAGTTGCAAGCTTTCAGGTCTCCAAAGAACTCGGAAGTAGAACAATCTGGATTTTAGTCCTTAGTCTTGGGATTAAAGATACAGCTTGATGATGTACATGTCTAGTTTCATGATGGGACGGTATTGTAATGGGGTGTCACCACGGATGCCAGGCAGAGAGGGTCACAGGTGGTTCTGATGCAGGATTTTGACTTTTTTCCCCTGGTAAAATGTAACACACCTATGAAACTTTCAAAACAATGCCTGCTCCACAGTTTGATAAATGTTAATAACATTCTCCAGCCCCAAGGCGATTTCGCCTAGGATGACAAAGTATAGTAGTGGGCTGGTAAAATTCCACGTTTATTTGCAAGGCTGGGTTAAAATGATTTCCAGGTACAGGAATCAACTGAAACACATCCTCCATAGGCAACTTACGTTCTCCTTAGTGTAATAAATGGGTATCAGAATAAATATTTTACTGTATTGATTAACTTCTGCTGGGGGAGGGGGGAAGAGTCACTGAGCAGTAGAATAAGTTTAAGATCCAGGCTTCTAGCAAACATTTGAGAAACGGCCCCTTGCCCTTAATTCATGTCAAAATATACTCAGAAACGATCCCATCCTGTCTTTTGCCAAAACTCAGGGGCTGTCTTGGAAATATGTACGCCCCTTGGGAGTGTCTGCCAACAAGCAGTTGTCTTTACTGGGCATCGAGAAAACCGCAGCCCCTCTGTGTCACCAGCTCTGATGGAGACAGACTAGCCTGTTTTCTGCCTCCGGGGCTCCTGGGTCTTAGCCAGATCCTGGGGTGAGCTGGGGAGCGAGGGCAGGGTGGGGCGAGACTGCCTGGGGCTGGAAGACGTATGGTTTCATCAGTTTGACAGAGGAGGAGGGAGAAGGGCTGCGGGGCTTGCAAAACACATCTTGGCAAAAATACTTTGAAAAACAGGAGATTCCTGGAAAGCAATAATGCTGACAGCAGAGAGCAAGTCCGGGGCCTGCCAAAAAGTGAAGCAGAGCTTGGGTTTAGATGCCGAAGAGGTGCTGAGTCTGAGCATAGGCTGGCCTCTCCCGCTGTCTGCAGGCCCGTTTCGGGGGCCTCAGGCTCCACAGGCAGCTCCCTGTTCTTTTTGGACACGATCCGGTTCACGCAGCATCTTCATATCTGCGTTTGGACAACTGCCCTCTGCTTGGGTCAGAACAGGGCTCTGCCTCCCGCTCTCAGGCCTGAGCACAGCCGGCTCCCACCTGAATCTGGTCCTTGTTTAGGCCGTGCCCCCACTTCTGGGGCCTCCCTCCTGCCTGCACCTAGCCTGGTCAGCTTTTCCCTTCCAGGCTTGGCTCTGGCGCCACGTCCCTCCCCAGCTTTTCTCATCCAGCTGTACCGTAGGTCCCTCCACCTTGCTGAAGTTCCCCAACAGCAGTGCCTCTGTGTGAGTGAAGGTCTGTGTCTTTTTTTTTTTTTTTTTTGTAGAGTAGGTTTCCCGGAGTGTTTAGCTCATTCATGGTGAAGGATTAAAACCGCTCTCTTCAAACAGCTGCCGGAGTCTCCAACAGGCTCAGGCTGGAGGCTGGGCCCCCTGTAGGTGGGGGCCTCTGGGGGGCCTCCTCTATCCTGCGGGGTTACGGGGTTGGCGAGCACATTTTGTTTGGGTTCTTGGTAATAACTACAGCACTGCGGGCATGAAGGTGATGTCTCTTGCCTGCAGTGAGTGTGGATCCTTTGGGAAAGAATCTGGATTTTCTCTGAAGGCTTTCGGGGAGGCGAGGGCGGGGGGTCATGGCTACAAGCCAGAGTAGCTGATCTGCATCTTGTTAAAGGCACTCGGTGACCTCCCAGGACCAAGGGGGATGGGCGTCCAAGGAGTTGAGAACAGGGACACACAGCCGTTTATTTCAAACTCTTTCTCCCGTGACTTTTCTACCAGAACTGTGGCCCGGAAGTTAATGATTCTGCTGGACTTCCCTTCCTCTCCAACTCACGGCAGCGGCAATGGCGGATAGTCAGGCTAATAGGCAAGGAATAGGAAGGGTCAGACTTTAATGAGTGCGTGCCATGCTCTATGGCTGTCAGACTGAATTGCATCCTCTGCAAGAGTTGTATGCTGAAGCCCTAACCATCAGCCCCTCGGATATGACTTTATGGTAGACACAGTCTACAATAAAGAGGTGATTAAGGTCATGAAGTCATATGGGTGGTCATGAACTCAATCTGACTAGGGTCCTTATACAAAGAGATTAAAACCCAGACACAAACACACGGAGTTCCCTGGTGGCGCAGAGGTTAAGGATCTGGCATTGTCACTGCAGTGGCTCAGGTTGCTGGCATGGCGGGGGTTCCATCCCTGGCCTGGGACTTCTGCGTGCTGTGGGGTACAGCCAAACAAAGCAAAACAAAACACATAGACCCACAGAGGGAAGGCCATGCAAAGACACCAGAAAAGACAGTCACCCACAAGCCAAGGAGAGGGGGCTCGGAGGAAACCTACTCTGTTGATACCTTGATCTTGGACTTCTAGCTTCCAGAACTGTGAGGAGATACCCACTGTCGAAGCCCGCCGGTCCGCGGTGCTTGGTTATGGCAGCCGTGACAGATTAAGATAGTCATGCACCTGTGTGCCAACATACACAGTCCTGAGTCATCTTAAACGACATCCTGAAATGTCTGTAGATGACACCAGTGCCATTCACCTGAGCTCTGCACTCCTCCTGGACTCTCGGGGGCTGGGGTGCTGGGGGGGAATTCTAGAAACATACACCCCAGGAATTTATGCTCTAGTGTGGGAGGCAAAGTGACTGCAGCCTTGCTCTTCTGTGTACCTAGGAGACCCTGCTTGGGGACAAAGATCAGAGCCTAGGGTGGGCTTGGACCCAGTAGGTGCTGGGGTGTTGTGTCACTTACTGTCCTCGAGATGAGCAGGACTTGGCTGATGGTGGAGAAAGGGTGTGTGGGGTCTGGGAGGCCACTGAACCCTGTGCTGCTCTGGGAGTTCCCCTGCGACAACAGGGAAAACCTGGGGACGGCTCACCAGGGTGGGTTTTCCGAGATTTCTGCTGAGAGCTTCCTGGGACTGAGAATGGGGCATTGGGCCCCATCCCTGAGTTAGGGAGGGCAGACGGGATGGAAAGGAGGGAGGGGGGGAGGAAGGGGAGGGGGAGGGGGAAAGGGGGATTGGAGTGGAGAAGCTGTGAATCTGCTGTTATTTCCTTCTTTCCCGTGGCCTCCAAAGGAGTGCAACCTGGACCTGGCCTGAAAGTAAACAGTTTGCAGCCCTGGTATAACACGGACAGTTTCTTGTATAATTTGCAAAGACTGAGGCAATTTATTTTAATGGAAAAACTCTAGACGGCATTTCCAGCACTGATATTCCCCAGATGACCCCCTCAGCGGGACTGGAAGCCAAACAAGAAAATGTGTGTGTTTTAAGCAAACCTGACGATTCGAGTTCCGGAGAAGCCCCCCCCCCCCCCCGCCCCACTTCAAGAGGCCCTCATATGCTAATGTGCAGATGAAAGTCCCCGTGTGTGACTTGGATCTACAGAAACTGTCAATTCTAAAAGCCCATCTTTTGGTCTTAAAAGGTGTCCTTGAAATTCCTCCCAGGTTCCCATCCCTGGGGCTGACTTTCCGGTCAGATGTAATTGGCTGGGTGGAGGGCGCAGCTGCGTGGATTTTGAAGCTGCCTTTGAGCTCACCGCTGGTGAGTGATCCTGGCGATCCCCACTGGAGCACAAGCGTGGTGGTAATGGGGTGCATTTGGGGGACCCCCCCAAACGTAAGGGAACCCCAGCAGGACTGGAGTCCAGGGCTGGTCTTCGCAGAGCAAGACCAGATCTGCAGGAACCCTTTAGCCCTCGGCGCTCCCCAGCCGACCCCAGCTTTGTGTGATTCGGGGTCTCTGCCGGCAGATGACCGTGGGGCCAGAACTTCCGACCGTGGCCATGAGCCGAGAAACCCAATAGACACTCCCCAAAGACCTGTTCCCTGGCCTGTGCCTCGCAAGTGTCCCCAGGTTTCCAAACGTGCGAGAGTGCCGTGGATTTTCCAGGCCACGTGGAGACCTGCTAATGGTCAACTGCCGCTCAGCATGTCCTGTCAGCGCCTCCGTTTCAAAGTCACCAGCACAAGGGTAAGTCATCCTCCTGCAAACTGCTTTTGCCCCTGACCCACCTTGTTTCTGCCAATGACCGCACCATCCTCCGGGCCACCCAGGACAGAAACTTGGGGCCGGCCGCCATCACTTCCTTTTCCTTATTGAATCGAGGGTCCTGTTCCGCATCCTCTCTCGCCATCTCTCCCGGTCCCCGAGTTTCCTCTCCTCCCCTCCAGCCTCTTCTCCTACTGCCTCCTTCATGGAGAATCTCTGCAGCACCCCCAACTGGTTTCCATACCTCCAATTTCTCTCCCTAAGCTGCTGGGGTCTCTTAAATCTTAGAAGCTTAAATCTTAGAAGTTGTTAAAATGTAGATTCTTGGATCCTATCCCCACAGGGATTCTAACGGTGGGTGTGACCTTGGAATCTGTATTTTAATGTGCTCCTGAAAGATTCTGATCCGGGTGGCCTGGGACCATGTTTTGCAAAATCATGCCCTTCTTTTTTGGCCCCTGTGATCAGAGAAGTCTTTTTATGGCATAGCTGTAATTGGGTCTCTCCTCCGCTCAAAGCCACCTAAGGGTCCCCATTGCTTAGAGCATAACTCCTGGGCCAGGCTTTCAGAGGATTCTGTGGATCGACCCCAAACAAGATTTCTGGCCTCATTTCCCTCTCTCCTGACTAACTGTATAGTTTAGCTCTGTGGATTTCAAACTTATTTAAGGGATGGGGTCAATTATGGAGTTCCCCAGTGGCTAAGCGGTTTAGGGATCTGGCTTCATCACTGCTGTGGCACAGATTCCATCCCTGGTTCCGGAACTTCCATGTGTCGTGGGCATGCCTCCCAAAACAAACAAACAAACAAAAAAAGCAAAGAGAGAGAGAAAGATGGAGGCAATTAAAATAACTATAAAATTAATACAGAGTCAGTGTTCTATGCTAAATTCTAATTTACATGGTGCTAGAAGGGGCCAGAGATTTTTAAAACTTTCTAGAGGGTACATATGTAAAATTAAGAAGATCTGGTTGTTTACTGCGGTTTGGGGGAAGAACAGTATTGACATTTTTCCATTTTATGTGAGTAACACTTGGGCTCAGTTCTTGGGGTATTGCGTTTGGGGGTGGATAATATGGGGACTGTAGCCTGACTAACCCACGTCACTTGGTTTAGAAAAATATGCCTGAATGGAGAGGATAAGGGCTTTGGAGTTAGTTCTGGATTCAGACTGTGATCCCACGATTTACTAGCCTGTGACCTGTGACATGACCTCTATGAGGCTTTAAAATAAGGACAGTAATGCTTACCTTGGGGTGGGGTAAGAATCAGAGATAACGTACATGAATTCCTGTTCTGGTGCCGTGGGTTAAGAATCCTGCTGCAGTGGCTTGGGTTGCTGTGGAGGTGCAGGGTCAATCCCTGGCCTGGCACAGTGGGTTAAAGGACCTGGCATTGCCACGGCTGTTATGTAGGTTGCAGCTGTGGCTCAGATTCAGTCCTTGGCTCAGGAACTTCCATATGCCACAGGTGCAGCCATGAAAGAAAGAAAGAAAAAAAGAAACAAAGAAAGAAAGAAAGAAAGAGAGGAGAAAGAAAGAAAAGGAAGGAAAGAAGGAAGAAAAATGAAGACAAAAGAAAAGAACAAAGGTAATGATGTAAAGAGCAGGGCAGAAAGTCACTAATGGTAAGTAAAGACAGGAAGCTGGAGATGGTGAAGAAAGGACCATGGCTTGACCCTGAAGACCATGAGGAGCTCTGAGCTGGAGGATGTGATCAGCTGTGAGTCCCAGGGGGCATAACCAGCTGGCACTGTGGGGCAGGATTACAGGGACTGAAGGCTGCAGGAAGACAGACCCGTTGTTGCTGTGGCATGAGCCACACCTGAGGCAACTAGAGCCAGCCAAGATGGTGGCGGTGAGCCAGGTAGGAGAGTGGGGCTTTGGAGAGACGCCTGAAACCATTCCTTCTCCCAGCGATGCCCAGGTTATGGTAGACCTCAGGCCTGTAGTAGATGCTAACTACTAACACAGATGGACTTCATAGCTTTGTGTTATCCTCACAGCTTCCATTCTCTCCCAGGTCCAATCTGATCTTCATAAAACCTAGAATGAACTTTCTGAAGCATAAAAATGTTTTTCTTTTTTTTGTTTTTGTTTGTTTTTTTAGGGACATACCCTTGGCATATGAAAGTTCCCAGGGTAAGGGTGGAATTGGAGCTATAGCTGCTGGCCTACACCACAGCCACAGCAACTTGGGAGCTGAGTGGCATCTGCGACCTACTCCACAGCCCGCAGCAATGCCTGATCCTTAACCCAGTGAGTGAGGCCAGAGATCAAACCTATGTCCTCATGGATACTAGTCAGGTTTGTTACCATTGGACCATGACGGGGACTCCTGAAGCAAAAAACCTTATTGGAACACTTCCCTATGGTCATCTTCCTTTGACTGCCCCCCCACCCCCAGTGGGAATTCTGTCCCCTGTAGCGTGACCTAGATGAGGTCCTTTTGATTTGACCCTCTAGCTTCTTCACTGATCATTTCCCTCACAAACATCCTTATCCTAAATGCCACTGCCTTGCAGAACGTTTGTTCTTCCTTTCTGATGCCTTCATGCCTCTGCACAAGCTTTGTCCTCTTTGCTTGAAATGTCCTCCCCCTTTTTCCTTCTTTGCAAACCTCTTTTTGTCCATTAGTACTCAACCGAAGTGTCACATCCTGTGAGAATCATTTTCCATTCATCTCAAAGCAATTGAAATACTTTGGGGGAGTTCTCTTCATGGCTCAGCAGTTAATGAACCCTACTAGGATCCATGAGGATGTGGCTTCCATCCCTGGCCTTGCTCAGTGTGTTAAGGATCCAGCATTGCCGTGAGCTATGGTGTAGGTCACAGACAAAGCTCGGATTCCACATTGCTGTGGCTGTGGCTGGCAGGTGTGGCTCTGATTCAATTCCTAGCCTGGGAACTTCCATATTCCACAGGTGTGGCTCTAAAATGCAAAAGAAAAAGAAAAAGAAATTAAAATACTTTTGGAGGGCTCCTATGGTAGACCTTATGTACTCCCATCACAGGATTCTATAAAAATTTGTCTAAGAATTGCTTTCTTCCATGAGTTAATACCTACTCCATATTCAGGACTCAGCCCAAAAGTCATTTCTTCAAATCCTCAAGTCTAAGGTTTGATGCTTAGCTATGCTCCTTCACAGACCCGAATCTTTCCTTCAGAGTCTTTATCATACCTTGTAAATTACATGTTCATGAATGAGATCACCTGAAGAATGCCCCCTCCCCTCTAGACTGTAATCATCCAGAGGGCAGAGCTTGAGTTTGTCATTGAATCTTCATCATCTAGCAAAGTATGCCTGGCACATAGTAGGAGCTCAGTAAATATTCTTTAAATGAATCATCGAGTAGTTGGAGAGCTCCTCCTTTGGGTACCAAGGAGAACATCAAATCCCTTCTTCTGGAACTACCTTCTTCTAGAGCTCTCTGGGTTGCAGTTTTTTAAGTTTAAGCATAAAAGGGGAGTTACTGGAAGCTTACTTGGCATATCATGTAATTCAGGGAAAAGTTGAAAAGCCAACTCAAGGAAGATACAAACCGAGTTGCTCCATTCACGTCTATCCACCCAGGAGTTAACAGACCTTTCCTCTAGAACTTTGCTGTTCACGTGGTTAGTTCTCATCTCCTGGTCTCTGTTACTTTCATTCAAATTCCAAATTCCCAGAAAAGAGAAACTGATTGTCCAATCAAGGTGAGGGGTGTGCCCTTGCCCAAGCCAGCCCTGAGGAAGCAAGTTCATGTAGTACAAACATGACCGCCAGTAGCCTGTTCCTGTGGTTCCCAGAGAAAAGCAAATCACCGTGAGTGAGAGAGAAAGTTGGATCAAGTGTACAACTAACTCTGGCCCTGACTCATATCTGATACTGTTTTTTCTTTCCCTCTCTCCACTTCTTTATATGAAGTGTATTGGTGGTGGCGGAGTCCATAGGGTGTGAAATTGGAAGAAAGGACTGTCGTGGAACAAAGGGGAGGAGTGAATGCACATTGGTGTCTGGGAACACTGAATAGTATGCCTTTGGCATCATTCTCTGCATCGAGTAAGACAACCCTAGCTGTCTAAAACCGAAACCAAGAATGTATTAGGCATGCACCCCTATGTTCCTTTCAGCACTATTCACAATAGCCAAGACATGACGACAACATAAATGTCCATCAACCGATGAATGGATTAAGAAGATGTGGTGTGTGTGTGTGTGTGTGTATACACATATATATATATATACATATACAATGGAATACTACTCGGCCATAAAAAAGAATGAAATAATGCCATTTGCAGCAACATGGATGCCACTAGAGATTCTCATATTAAGTGAAGTAAGTCTGAAAGAGAAAGACAAATACCATATGATATCACATGTTTGTGGGGTTGAAAATATGGCACAAATGAACCTAGCCAGAAAAACAGAAACAGACTCACAGACATAGAGGACAGATTTGTGGCTGCCAAGGGGAAGCGGAGAGGGAGTGAGATGGACAGGGAGTTTGGGGTTAGTAGATGCAAGCTATTACATTTAAAATGGATAAGCAATGAGGTCCTTCTGTATAGCACAGGGAACTATAATCTCTTGGGATGGACCATGATGGAAGATAATATAAAAAAAGGAATATATATACATAGTATGTATACGTATGACAGGGTCACTTTGCTATACAGCAGAAATTGGCACAACATTGTATATTAAATTACATATGTTAAAAATGTATTTTTTAAAAAAGAATCTATTAGGGCTCATACACGATAGAAGCTTCTTTCTTGCTCCCCCTAGAATCTTAAATGTATCCTTGACCCACTGGTGCCTCTCCTCCAGGAAGCAACTTGGGACCCAGGCTTCTTCCATGTTGTGGTTTTTCCATATTCAGTTTACAGAAGCTGCCGTGGTCACTGTGTCATCTGCATCAAGCCAGTGAAGAGGGGAAGAGCAAGGAAGGTCAGACCTGGAAACGATGCCCAGCATTTCTGCTCACATTCCACTGGCCAGAACTTTACCCCTGTCACATCTAATCCCAAGGGAGGCTGGGAAATGGAGCGAGTGTGAGCCCAAGAAGAAAGGAATCAAGTGTAGTGAGTTATTAGCCCATCTACTAATTGTTAGCTGCATGTGACTCTTGGTTGTTTCTCCTGGAGTGGATGAGTGTGCTTGTGCCTCTGTGTTCGGCACCCCGTGATCCAGGGAAGGTCAATGTGTTTTTCTTTGGGGCAGCTTAGGGGTGGAGCCTCTGGAGAATTGTTCAGCTACATTATGGTTTCCTTCTCATTGGGAAATACCCCCCTAATCTCTAAGACTGGGTCGCCACAGGGCTAGATACCTGACCAGCCAATCTGATCCTCTGGGAATTTGAAATTTGACCAGTCTTGGACGTTGGCTGTGGCACTATCTTCATGACAACCTCGTGGGCAAGATTCTCAATCCCTTGCAGGGGAAGGCCCTGGGCGGGCGGTGACTCTGATCTCCCCATGGCCAGTTGCTTGTGGTTTCCCTGGCTGGAGGAACTTTATTATTGAATTATTTTATGTCTAAGTTTCACAAATTGGTGGCTATTTTTCAACCCAAATAATTTTAATCAATAAAGAAATTTAATGTTCATCTGCTCTGGGGCAAATCACTAACAGCCACAGATTTCCCATTTATAAAATAAGGCTGATTTTTTCTGCCCTGTTTATCTCTTGGAACTATTCAATGGAATCAAGAGCCTGAAGTGCTTCAAGAAGTATGAAAAGCCATACAAATATAAGTGGGGCTATTTGTCCATAGCAAGAAGATTTTAAGAGCTTTCTCCAAGTATGAAATAGAATGTTTTCTTTCTTTTTTATCTTAACTATAATTGCTTTGTGGTCAGTTCCTCTCAAGCACAGGAAACCTCCATAGTTAGAGGCTTAACTTTTCTTTTCTTTTGCTAGATATTTAATACTCTGATTGTTTCTGACACTGAAATTACCCATTATGGTATTTCCTTTGCCAAACCAAACCAAATTTTTCTGTTATTGCTGTTTGGGGCCATATTCAGCAGCTCCGTTTGAGAATCTGAACCAAGAAGTTATTCTCAACCCCACCATACCCAGTGCCCTCTCTTTAGAACATAACCTGCACACCCTGTCCTTTTCTGTATTGAAATTGCATTAGTTTCTTAGGGCTTCCATTAAAAAGGACCACAGATTAAATGGCTTAAAAAGCAGAAATTCATTGTCTCACAAGTTCAAGGTCAAGGTGTTGGCAGGATTGGTTTCTTCTGAGGGCTGTGATGGAAGACCTGCTCCTGGCCTCACTCCTTGGCTTGTAACTGTGTCTCTTAATATTGTCTTCTCTCTATGTATGTCTCTGTGTCCAAATTTCCCCCTTTCCATAAAGCATCAGTCTTATTGGATTACAGTCCACCACAATGATCTAATTTTAACATGATTAATTCTGTAAAGACCCTCTTTCTAAACAAGATCACATTCTGAGGTGATCAGAGGTTAGAACTTGAACATACACACTTGGATTGGAGGGAGGAATGGAGGCCAAATTTGACCCATAAAATTAATCATATAATCTTTCTACACACATCATGTTTTAAAAGGTCAACATAATTCTCTAACTTAAAAAATAAGGGGAAAATAATTTATAACAGTATAGTATGTGTTTCCACAGGTAAATGCTCAGGCAGGAGTAAGACAGAAAATATAACGCCCAAGTCAGTTACCTGAGGCTCTGTGCAACCTCTCTGGGAAAGCAGAGGTATGAACATAACCTGCTGATGTTATGTTGAGCACAGCTGTGCTGTGGCTCAAGTACCATGGGCACTGCTGGTGGTGACATGGTGTCCCAAATGGTGACTGATTCTCGGTAGGCAAAGTACAGCCGTCCCTTGATTTACATGGGAGTCTCATTCTGAAAAAATTCAGTGTGTTTAAAACCCTTCAACAAATGCTTTGTGTTTGCATTTAAAAGAGAACAGAGTTTTTATCTACACAACGCTCTTTATATGATTAATTTTTATGATTGATTATATGATTAATTTTTTATGATTGATTATATGATTAATTTTTGCAACACTTGAAGATCAGGTAGGATGAGAGATAACTCTATTACAAGGGTTACACTAATAGGTAGGATGAGAGATAACTCTATTACAAGGGACTGTCCATGCATTGCAGGAAGTCAAGCATTCTTGGCTTCTACCAAAGTAAATATCAGTGGGACTCCCCTGGCCATTGAGAGAAAGATACCATACACATTTCTACAATGGTTCTGACCCACTGAAAACCATGGGAAAAGAGAGGAATTCAAATGCCTCAAGGGGAGCAGCTACAAAGATGCGGGCGAATGAGAGCCAATTGGGTACATCAAGCTCAAGGGATCATGCCAGTCTTCCAGCTAAATACCTGCAAACCTAGATCAGGAAGGGCAGGACAGGATGTAGGAACCATTGTTCTCCTGTCTGTCATCTCATGTACCTAGGTGCAACTCGGAATTCCCAACATTTCTTTCTCATGGTGGTATTTTTAGGGCTTGGCATAATGCTTGGTGCACAGCTGGCATCCAGTCCATGCTTGTTGGGTGTTGCCGAAAGGTAGTCTCGAGCTGAGGCTGGATAAGTGGAAGTGAAGATGTTCATTTGTTTGTTTTATGTCTGCTCATTCATATATTAATTTGAAGAGTTTTTGAACTGTGGGTTGACACTGTGCTCATTTTTAGAAAAATCCACCATTAAGAGACAGTCCCTGACATCAAAGAGTGTACAGTCTAATGAGGGAGAGACACAAAGCAAGCACATTCCAGTACAGTGTCAACCAAGTACTAAGTACTCAGGAACATGAAGAGAGGGGCCCTCCAGCTAGGCTGGGATGTGGGCTGATAAAGGAATTCCAGTTAAATAACAGAAGAGACAGAAGGAGTGACAAGCTGCCGGTGGTATTACTTTCCTTCCCAATAGAGACAGTAGATGATGGGGAAATGTAATGGGAGCCCCAGTTTTGCAGATGAAGATCAAGGGACGGGGGGCCAGGAGGTGTCGACTGTGTCCCATTATAAATCCCACCCAAACTTCAGCCCCCACCTGGAGCTTTCAAGCTCTCCTCGGGGGCACTTACATCCATCCCTTTGTTCTTTTTTTGGTCACCCTTCTTAACTCGTCTTCTGGGTATAAACTCCACACTGAGCAGCAGAGAACAGATATTCAGAGGTTGTGGATTCTGGGGGCTCAGTCTGGCTTAAGCTCTGAGGAAGCCGATCCTCTGAGGAGGAGCAGCAGGCTCCTGACACGCTAGGCAGTCCCCTGAGCCCATCTCGCGGAGCTCCTACCTGTAAAGCTGCTGGTACCCTCCGCCATACTCACTGGGGTGTCCTCTGAGGAGTGGGCGGGGACCTGGCCTTCTTTGGATCCGCCCCCACCACCACCTGGCCTTCCCTCAGTTGCGCATGCTCCCAACTGTGTGTTCCCTGTCTTGGGTGTTTTTGTCCATGTCCAACCTACTAACAAGAAGTTCTGCATTCTGGCTAGAATATGGAGACAGAGACATGCTTAAACGCACTCCTAATGTCAACAAGAAGAATCAAATTAAACAAAAATGCTTCTGAGTGGGGTCCAGGGTCTCAATAAAACAGCTTTGTAACGGACCTGGGAAGAAGACTTTGATGAAGGGAACAAATGGGAAAAATGTGGTCTCTGCTTGCCCTCTGTGACTCTGCAGGCAGTATAAACACTTCCAGGCATTCTTTCTAGCCAGGAAAAGAGGGTAAGCAGTTGTTTGGAGCCAAAGACTGCCAGGAGTAATAAGAAAACCCTTTAAATGAGTTTTCTCCATCTGTTTAGTTTCTTACGCTGAAAAAAAAAAAAGAGAAGAAAAATATAAATAAATGATTCAGAGAAATGTCACATGCAATTACCTCCATCGTGGAAAAATAAACAAGGTTTCACTTCATTTGGAAGGTTCTCATGTGACCGGTGCCTTCTGGTGGTTGCTGCTCCCGGCTGGAGATCTTCAAACTTATCAGCTTCCAGGTTGGCTTGCTCGTACTCAACTTCAGCTGGAACTTGGCTCCAGCAGCCAGGCAGGGCCATCTGTAGGGGGATCCATCCCACTGGGCATCTCCCTCTGTCCCCAATCACATTATCCAAAGATGAAATCAGGTTAAACAGAGCATCTGGGTAGCCTGGAAGACGAGAAGTCACTAAAGGCCAAGGCCTGAGGAGTGTGTTGGTGTAGGAAGGTGGAGCTAACTCTATGGTGTCTGTACCAGCTTTGCATCTTTTTAGAACCAACAGCACTAACCAGGTTTCAGCCCCCTCCCCCCCGCCCCCATGGCTTCCCTGGGATCATTGGAAACAAATTGCAACATGGCCCCAGTTGGAAAATATCTTGATAAGCCATGACCTTGGCATTGATTCTGCCCAACATCAGAGCCAAAGGAAGTCAATTTGGACCTTTAGCTCTAAAATCCAGTTCTTCTAAGATGGTAAGAGTGTGTTTGTTCTTGTTCGCCTCCGGCTAACCTTAAAAACCTCCAGGAGGACCAGGGAAGTTTACATTCAACAATCCCCATAAAAACAATGTCCTTAAAAAAAAAAATCTCTCCGCAGAGCACTGAGCCTGGGGTCTTATGCGCCGGATCTTCAATAAACGGGATTTGGAGATGGTGAGTGTTAAGTGGTAATTGCTTCCTGTGCTGTCACCTCTGTCCCCACTGCCACCCCAAGCAGATGACCACGCCACCAGCTTTTCAGAAAAAAAGCCAAGGCCGTGTGCCACCCGCAAGCCTCGACTTCTCTGTTCCATGTTATCATAGCTTTTCTGGAGGTTTTCTTCCCTTTTAGTCTCATTCTCTTTTTATCTCAGAGGAAGGGGAGAAGGACGCGTGTCTTCATCTCTCTACAGATAAGACCCTAAGGCATGATGTCTCAGTCCCATCTGCTCCTTTCTCATGTGGAATCTTTCTCCAACAATTCATTCCATTTAAAAAAAAAATGTTCTCCTGTTTTAATGACTGCCTTCTTCATCTTTGTCTACAAATGTCTCTGGCTTTCCCTTCACACCTCAAACTTGGCTTATCTAAGAATGCTTTTTTTTGGGAGTTCCCATGGTGGCTCAGTGGGTTGAGAGCCCGACAAAGTGTCCATGAGAATTCAGATTCAATCCCTGGAGCCACTGAGTGAGTCAGTGGCTTAAGGATCTGGCATTGCTGTG
The DNA here is from genome assembly GCA_004024745.2 of Catagonus wagneri. Taxonomy (NCBI): domain Eukaryota; kingdom Metazoa; phylum Chordata; class Mammalia; order Artiodactyla; family Tayassuidae; genus Catagonus; species Catagonus wagneri. Next base: position 3,462,383 of record PVHT020000170.1, read on the forward strand.
AGCTGTGGCAAAGTTTGCGGATGCAGCTCAGATCTGGCGTCGCTGTGGCTGTGGTGTAGGCCTCACATGCAGCTCCATTTCCATCCCAAAGAAAAAATGAAAGAACCAAAGAAAGAAAGAAAGCTTTTTTAATTGCAGTCAATTTAACCAGTCATTTCTTTCAGTGAGAGAACATTCTCCCAAGTAACTGAGACCAAATTTCTGAGTCATTTTGGATTTATCTGCCTTTCTTGTGTGTATCTTGAATTCAGCCCTTCTTTTCTGTTATCACTGCAACAAACCCAATCATGGCCCTTATTATCTCACACTGGGAGTGTAAATACTAGTGACTGTTACATGTTTATTGTTTGCACCCTGTGCTGCATGTTTTATATGAATAATCTCCCTCTTCACATAAATATATGAGACACCTTCTATCATCAGCCCTTGTTTGAAATGGGAAAACTAAGGCTTAGTTGATTCAGTGACTTACTCAAGTATGGTTGACAAATGGAAGAGGCAGGATTCACACACAAGTCTGTTAACCCCACATCCTGAGATTTGAAGTGATGACTCTAGGCTCACCACTGTGGTTGCTTCTCGATGGGTCTCAGAAACACACAGGTTTTCCTGTGCTTCCTCTAAACCTTCTTCCGTGTTACCAGAGTCATCTCCCTAAAGCATCAATGGGACCGCATCTTCCCCCAGTCAAAATTTCTCGTTGCTCTTTAAAAAAAAAAAAAAAAAAAAAATATTATGGTTTATTTACAATGTTCTGTCAATTTCTGCTGTACAGCAAAGTAACCCAGTTATACATATACATTCTTTTTCTCATAGTGTTTTCCAGCATGTTCCATCACAAGTGATTGGATAGAGTTCCCTGTGCTGTATAGCAGGACCTAATTGTCTTATTGCCTGTAGGATCAAGTCCAAACCCCTTAGCTCAACATTCAAAGCCCCATTTCCACCAGGAGGCTCCCATTGCACTTCTTTGAGAAGACTCTTTAGCTCTTTCTACTGAAATCTCTTTCCTCCAAAGTCTAGCGCAAATGCGATCTCCTCCACTGAATGTTTTCTGACCACACTAACTGCAAAATTTGTCCTCTTTGCTTTAACTCCCACTGTGCTTAAACTGGGCCACTCTCATGGTGCCTGTGCTCTGGACTGATTCATCATATGATTATTTGCATGCATGTCTTGGTTACAGTCTTGAAACCAAGGATGTCTGTTTTTGCAGTCCTCATAACGTCAGTCAAATTGTCTTACACAACGGAAGTGGACTAATTCAGTGAACACTGGCTGTTGTACAAGATACCCCAAATATCAGTGGTTTGACACAATAAAACTTTGTTTCTCACTCATGTGAAGTTCACTGGTGATGGGGTAACCTGCATTCACTCATTTGAGTTCAAGGCCATATGACAAATTTCAAATCATGTGTGAGTTTAGCTAAGTGGGTTTATGGTTTCAATTATCTTGTTTCAACAAAACAGACTCTTGCAAAGCAGACAAGTGGGCTTTAGATGAACCTGTAGAGAAATTACTGCTTGCAGATAATTCTAATAATGAAAACAGTGATGAACCATTAGAAAGACGTCAGGGCCAACTCTTCTCCTGATGCAAGCTCTTTCTTGGCCACATCATGAGGCAAAACAATGATAATACAATCAATTCTGGCCAACAAATCACATACAAATGCACAAAAAAATTAACATGACCAAAAAACTGCTTGATATATGAATTTCTATCATCTACCATTAACAGTCAGTTCCAGGTAAATGCATCTTTCAGTTTAGGTGATCATTAAAACTGATATGAAGCCAACACTATCTGCAAACACTTAAAAACTTATTATCCAGAATATGAAGGTAAGTGTCTATTTTTTTTAATGTTCATAGCTGTTCACTACTCAATCTAGTGCTTTACAAAAATCACAATAAATTTGATGATAGATGTTTGGAAGCCCCTTAAGCGCTTGTTTAAGTTTTGTATTTAACAGTAAATTTCTTATTTAATTGTAAAGGGGGGAAGGCCACATACGATGAAGGAAACACTTGTTATTCCTTTCGTGGTGATGACAGCTCAAAAATGAAGCATGGAACACAAACTGGTGACTAAACTAAAATACATTCCTTTGTCAGCAAATACTGCTGGAAGATGCCTTGAAAACATCACTGAAGAGTTGGAGAAACAAGTACTAGGAGAAATGAGACAGTGTGGGTGGTTTACTCCAAGTTGGATTGAAGTCCAGATGTTTCTGCCATGTCTCAGCCTATGGAATTTGCTAATTCTACTCAGTCAGGGAATGCATCCAATACTACTTGCTTTGTGAACCTCTAAAGGAAAGATGGACCGGAGGAGATGTCTCTAATGCTAAGTGACTTCTGTAATAAGAACAATGTTTATGAGAAAACGGTATTATCGTAAGCCTTGATGTGGCAGCCAGTTTGACCAGGGCATGAAAGGAACCCCAGAATAACTTCACAGAGATAGATGCAAGGGCCATTTTCATTCTACTCCCTTCACAGGCAAGCCATCTTTAGGAAACTGTCATCACTGGAGGGTACAGAGTTTTAGAAAATGACATCGATGAGGCTAACTTTCAAAACAAAATATAGTCATCAAACAAGCACAGAAAACTTTAAAATATGCACGTAATATTGGTTGCCAAGGGGGAGAGGGAGGGAGTGGGATGGACTGGGAATCTGGGGTTAATGGATGGAAACTATTGCCTTTGGAATGGATAAGCAATGAGATCCTGCAGTACAGCACTGGGAACTATATCTAGTCACTTATGATGGAGCATGATGGAGGATAATGTGAGAAAAAGAATGTGTGTATGTATGTGTGACTGGGTCACTTTGCTGTACAGGAGAAAATTGACAGAACCGTGTAAACCAGCTATAATGGAAAAAAATAAAAATCGTTTAAAAAATAAAAATAAAATAAAATAAAATATGTAATAAAACAAAGACTTCCAAAACAAAACATAGTAATAAAACAAACACACACAAAAAAAACCCTTGAAAATAGGCAAGACCCTTTAGAGTATTTTGTAATAGAAATGGAAGTGATTGTGAACATGTTTTTGTATCAGACAGATTTACTGGTTGTCTTTTGTAAAATATTTCAAAGGATTTTCCACCTTAGCCACAGGGCCCACACACTGTTTTTATCATCATCACATGAGTGTTGCAAATTCACTTTCTGACACACGTGGCTGTCAGTGGTTTTCACATTGGCAGAGATTTTTGAAGTAATAAATAAACATAATCTGTAAAGGTAAAGTTAGCATTTTAACTTTGAGAAAGAATGTTCCTGATCTGATTCTCAAGAGTAAATCATGCTATGGAGAAAGCCTTTTTTGTTTGTTTGTTTGGGGTTTTTTGTTTGTTTGTTTGTTTTTGCTATTTTTAAGGTCGGCACTCATGGCATATGGAGGTTCCCAGGCTACGGGTCGAATCGGAGTTGCCTACACCACAGACACAGCAACGCCAGATTTGAGCCATGTCCGTGACCTACGGCACAGCTCACAGCCACGCTGGATCCTTAACCCACTGAGCAAGGCCAGGGGATCGAACCCGCCACCTCACGGTTCCTAGTCGGATTTGTTTCCACTGCGCCACCATGGGAACTTCCAGGAGAAAGCATTTTGAAAACAGATGTTTGGAAATATCTGACTACTATGTAGCACTGTCGTTGAAAATGATGTTTTGGCTGTAAAAACACCTATCTGCATAATTTAAAAAATGGAAATGTTTTTAACCTGTTTAAAAATCTTCCAGAGGAAGTATTTCAGTGCGTGTTTAACCTATTTATTAAGAATATTAAAAAGTTGACGTCTTCTGATGAGATGGCAAGAAAATTCTAAGTCAGGAAAAAAGAAACTTTGCTAGTGCAATTTCAAGAAAAATTTTGTCATGGTTTGTCTAAAGGATGGAACCAAGAGCATCCAGACCCGGTAAGTACCAAATGCTCTCCCATTCAGTTCTCTCACATTTGGGCAGTCATTTTTTTATCCACGAGAGCCGAGAAAATCACATCTCTCAACTTTTGTTGTTTCACCAATTTTAAAGCTAAGAACTTGCAAAAATAATGAAGTGTGTTAATCAGCTCTCTCCCGTTAAAGATGCATTTTAAATACCCTTTCATTGTCAGTCCATATTCTATGGGACGCAAGTGACGCTACCTAATTCAGTTTATAAGAACCTTTCACGGAGTTCCTGCTGTGGTGCAATGGGACCGGCGGTGTCTCTGTAGTACCGGGATGCAGGTTCACTCCTTGGCTGGGCACAGTGGGTTAAAGGATCCGTTGTTCCCTCAGCTGTGGCGCAGGTCACAGCTGTGGCTCAGATCCGATCCCTGGCCCTGGGAACATCCACATGCTATGCTTTGGGACAGCCAAAAAAGAAACCCTTTTAAGCGTGTGACCACATTGGCCTCGTTATTACCCACCAGGTACTGACAGGATCATGAGAAAAACAAAGTTTCTGAGCAATGTGAGGAATCTGAGTGACAGATGGGGACAAGAAGTTGTAGCTGTTTTTTTTTTCTTTTTTTAAAAGTCGTCTACTGGCTTACCTGTGCCAGATCAAAAGGTGAGGGAATTCCCAGTGTGGCTCAGAGGTAACAAACCTGACTAGTATCCATGAGGACACGGGTTGGATCCCTGGCCTCGCTGGGTGGGTTAAGAATCCGGCGTTGCCATGAGCTGTGGTGTAGGTCGCAGACACGGCTCAGATCTGGTGTTGCTGTGGCTGTGGCCTAGGCTGACAGCTACAGCTCTGATTCAGCCCTAGTCTGGGAACTTCCATATGCTGCAGGTGCCGCCCTAAAAAGACAAAAATGAAATGAAATAAAATAAAATAAAATGTGAATAATGCCTGAATTGGACGAGGAGCTGGTTCAACATTTATTGATTCTCCACCACGCGGCAGACACTCGGTAGGTACAGACACCCAAGACAAGAACCTACCCTCAAAGAACTGGAACCCAGATTCCCCCAGCGACTGAACGTGGAGGTCATGTCAAAATGCTGATGAAAGGCCTTTCCTTCTCTTCTTTCCCTGTTTTCCTCAGGGAAGATTCTTCTAGAAAATAACAGCCTCATTTCTCCTCCAAAGTCCTGCCGTGGTGCTCTTGGTTTCCCTGACAGAAACTATGGAAAGATCTGTCATTCAAGAATCTTGAAACTTTGCCCTAATTAATTCTCTTCTAATCTCCCATTAATCCCATCTGTTTTCAACCTGAATCTTCTTGTGGTGTGGAGATGTGTATTTCCTGGCTCTTTTGTCATTCTCCTCACAGCTTCTTATTAAAATCCCTTCTTAAAGCCATTGACAGCATCTTCTTATCTTCCTCTGGTGGGAAAATAGAGTGACACATTGTTAAATTGACCGAAGGGGACATGATAATAAACAACTGTGATTTATGAGCACTGACTGTGTTCTAGGGAGCGGGCCGAACACTTTACACGCATTATTTAATTTAATCTCCGTTCCAATCTTTGAACTTCACTGGGGAGAATTCTGGCTCAGAGGGTTATTTAAATGGCTCCAAGTTGCACACCTAGAAAGTCATAGCCCATGTTTATGCAATGCCAAAGTCCACAGTCTAACCATTATGCCGTCTACTCTGGCCCCTTTAACTGCACACTAACCCTAAAGCAATCCCACACATCACACTTAAACTAGTTAAGTCAGCCAGTAAGTATCCATCACCCAATGATGAGATGCTTCCAGACTCCTCCACCATCCAACCAATGGGTTGTGGTTCAAACGTGCAGGAAAAAAAGACTTCAGTTTTACAAGCGCTGCCCTTGACATTCCAAGAGGCTGGGCCCCCCTCTCTGCCTCCCCTTTTCCTTCATACCCTTGGCTGTGGCCACACCAAACTGCTTGCACTGCCGAGCTAGGCCGAGCCAGTCCATGGTGTCCAGCCTCTAGAGCCGTAGCACTTACTTTCTGCCTTCAACCCCTCCCCTCCTTCCCGGCCTGCTTGTTGAGCCCCATTTATCCCTCGAAACCCAGCTCAAGGGTCCCACCCTCCCTGAGACCAACTCTGACCGGCTCTCAGCAGAGTGGAATGCCCTCCTCTGTGACCGCACGTCTCTGCTGATACACACTGACCACACCTCACTGTCCACTGTTCTGCCACACAGATGCAGACCCTGCGTCTGTGCAGCGTTTTATCCCAGTACCTACCACAGCATCTGGCCCTGGGAGGTGGCTATTTAGTATCATTTGAATAAATGCTTGAATGAAGAAATGAATGAATGAAAAGAAAATATGGAATGGGGACAGGAATGGGAAGATCTGGGAAGTCTGACCACCTCTGTGGCTGGAACGGCCATGCATTCCAGAACTATGCACAAACACTCAAGTGCGATTCAGCCAGCCACTGTGGGTGGTGTGTCTTGGAGCAGGGGAAGAAGAGGAGGGAGATCTCCCTTAAGTTTCATCCAGTGTTGGGACCCCCCACAACTTGGCTTGATGCACCAAGTTCAACTCAAAGCCAGGAATTCCAAGAAAACATCCAAGTCCCCTCTACATGGCCCTTGCCCAAAATAACAAGACTGCTGTTTTTAGGATTTAGGACACTGTGAAAAAATAAAGGGAAAAAGTGAGCTGACTTCACACCTAAAAGTAACATTTTCCTGGGGTGCAATGTGGATCTGGTTGGCTTGTAGAGCTAAAGATCATAGTGTGAGGAACCGTAGCGGGCGAGGGGGAGAGTGTACCAGTTTCTGGTGGCTGCTATAACAAGTTATCACCATCTTGGTGGCTTAAAGCAACACAAAGGTATCACCTTACATTTTTGGAGTTCAGAAATCTGAAGTCAGTTTCACCAGGCTAAAAGCAAGGTGTTGACAGGGCTGCCTTCCTTCTGGAGGCTCCACGGGAGAATCTGTTTCTTTGCCTTTTCCAGCTTCTATAGACCATCTGCATTCCTTGGCTCATGGCCCCTCGCTCCAACTTCGAGGTGCATTACTCCTGCTCTGCTTCTATCCTCACATCATCGCTCTCTCATTCTGACCCTTCTGCCAACCCCTCATAAGGACCTTTGTAATTACATGGGATCCATTCAGATGATCCTGGAGGCTCTCCCCATCTCACAGTCCTTAATGCCATCTCATCTGCAAAGCCCCTTTTACTATGCAGGCAACCCGCACTCTAGGTTCCTAGGATTAGGATGTGAACATCTTTGGAGGGGGGCGTTGTTCTGCCAAGCATAAAGGTAAAGAGGCAGTTTCAGGAGTCTGTGTTCCAAGTCCCCAAGAACGCTTTTTTTTTTTTTTTTGGTGGAGGAAAAAAGGAAGAACAGCCAAACTAATCAAACAAATACAGATCTCAATGTAAAAGAAAACAAATCAGTTAAATATTTCTTTGGGAGTTGCTGCCGTGGCTCAGCGGAGATGAATCTGACTAGTCCATGAGGACGCAGTTTCAATCCCTGGCCCCGCTCAGTGGGTTAAGGATCCGGCTGTGCGCTGTGGTGTAGGTTGCAGATGCGGCTTGGATCCCATGTTGCTATGGCTGTGGTGCAGGACAGCAGCTACAGCTCTGACTTGACTCCTAGCCTGGGAACCTCCATATGCTGTGGGTGTGGCCCTAAAAAGACCCAAAAAAAATTATTTTGGCTTACTTTTGAACAAAGCAGAAAAAAAATCCACTTAATGTATAAATAACCAAATTGACTCTGGTTGAATTGCAACTCTTCCACTGACCAGCTCTGTGACCTTAGGCGAGTTATTTAATTTCCCTGATCTATCATAACAGGAATGCTGATACTTGTTCACCAACTGTTGAAAGTGGGAAATTTTTGATAAGTCATACAAAGCCTCAAAAACTAATTCCGTTTTTTCAACTCTAACATATCTTATATTCAGTAATTAAAAAATATTAAAAATGCATGTCCATTGGACTCAAAAACCAGAAGATGCCTGCAGAAGTATCAAGGGCCAATTGCACAACTGGGACTGAACTACAGCAAATAGATTCAGGAGGTCCCGTGGTGGCGCAGTGGGTTAAAAGTCTAACTGAAGCAGCTTGGGTCACCATGGAGGTGTGAGTTCAATCCCCAGCTCAGCACAGTGGGTTAAAGGATCTGGGGTTACTGCAACTGTGGCTTAGATTCAGTTTCTGACCCAGGAACTTCCATGTGACATGAGCGCAGCCATTTAAAAAAAAAAAAAAAAGATTCAGTGACATTGAACATAGGAGGATTCTCAAGAACATTTCCTGATGTTTTAAATACACACGATATTTTAAAATTATTTTTCCAGCCTTATTGATATACAATTGACACATAAAATTGTGTAAGTTTGTGGTGATTTGATATGCTTATATATTGCAAAAAGATTACCACCGTAGTTACCTAACAACTCCATCATGTCACCGTAATCAACATTACTGTTTGGTGGTAAGCACACTCCAGATCCACTCTCAGCAATTTTCAAGTATACATCACAGTATTATTAACCTTAGTCACCACGCTGTATGTTTCATTCCCAGAAGTTAGTCGTCTTCCAACTGGACAGACAACCAACATTTTCCCCACCACCCAGGCCCTGGTACCACCATGCTACTTTCTGTTTCTGCAAGTTCTGCCTTTTTAGAATCCATATATATATGATATCATGCAGTATTTGTCTTTCTCTGTCTGACTTATTTCACTCTGTATGACTTAAGAGTCGACAAAGGGTATCCTTGATCAATAGAGAGAACCCAGGTGAGCCTAAGGTCGCCGAATGACAGCCACGAGTTTGGTAGCTGGACAGATTGTGGTGAATGTGCTGCCATATTTCAGCCAAGGTTAGGAAGCATCTGGTGGAGAAGGAAGCACTTCGACACTTCCCAGGTGGGCTTGGTGGTCATGGAAATAGGAAATGTATCAAGGGAGAGTTTGTTGCCTGTGAAAGGCCAGCTGGTCTGCAGCCTAGAGGTCTTCCAAAGTGTGTCTTGTTGAGAAGCTCAAGCCCCGGGCAAAAGCGCATTCCTTGCATTGTTATTCCAACTCTGTTCTGGATCTGCATTTCAGATGGTGCCCATTTCGAGGGGGGTGACCGAGGTGCCTGAGGTGCAGCTCCTCCCCAACACCCGTGGGCAGGTGAGAACACAGGCATCCCCGAGCAAGCCTTGAACACCCCCTCTCCCCACTCCTGTCATCTTCTGTCACTCTGCGCCTCTTCCTCAGAGAACAGTACTTTGTACAGAATGATCACTCATTGTTCAATCAGTAAAAAACTTCCTTAAAAATTCCTATTTTAAAGTAATTTTAGTAGAAAAGTAATAAATAAACCCTGTGGTTATTGGTCTTTCAAGAGATGGTATAATTAAAACCTCAAAGATGGTCAAACACTAGACAGTCACAGGGTGGTGCCTTCATAGAAGGAGCAGGGAGACAAGGGGTGACAGGTGCAGAAGTGTCATCCACTTCCCATCTCCACGTCCCTCTAGCCCAGCCTTGACTGAACCTAGAACAACCCAGAGACCCTCCCCAGACCAATAAAGTCAGAATCTCTGCATGTAGGATCAGGGCATTACAATGTTTTTGTTTGTTTTGTCTTGTTTTATTTTATTTTTTTTTTAAGTTTCCCTGAATCATTCTAATACACAGCCAGGGTGAGAACATTGAACTTTGTCAGTTTGTATTCCAGGCTTCTGGGTAACGACCTTTGGGAAATGAAGTCCCAGGCCTCAGTGTCCACATCTCTATGGTACCCACTGCTTGGTATAACCCACCCCCAGTTTGTACCTTCTTCTTCCCCAACAGGTATGCATCAAATGCCTTGAGGATATACCAGTACTTTAGAACTAGTCTAAGAAAACTCCAGGTCCATGACTATAGACCCCAGAGAGAACAGGCTCCTAGTGGAGTTGTTGAGGGAAGTACTAGTCTCCCAGAGACAGCTTACCTTGCAACTGGCCTCCCCTGACAGCGATGATCCTTGGGGACCAGCACTGGCTTCTGCCAGATAGGCCTTGTGCAAGGAGGCTCCTTACCTACCTTCAAGCTATCTTCACCTTGCTCCCTACACTGGCTGTTTCCCAACGCTGACCTCATGAGTGGTCACCTTGCTTGGCCCAGACCCTACCTGCAGCTGTCCTGAATGCTGTCTTAGACCAAAAGACTCAATTTCAGGTCAGCTTTCTGGACTCAGGTTCTCTGGCCTCCTGGCCTTGAATTTAACCCTTGGTGGGGTGTGGACACCCCAAGTGGAAACTTTGCCATGGTTTCCCTTGACCCTGAGGTGGGGGGATTTGCTTGTCTCTGGCTCTGGTTTTCTCCCAACCCTTTCATTCCCCCGCTGCACAAGCCTACTCATGAAAATCGTTTTTCTCAATTGCCTCATCCAAGGTTTCCATGGGGAACCAAATCTGTTCCCCATAAATGTGTAGTGAACTTTAAACAAATATTCACAGTGGAATTACAATATTGTCCACCAGATACAGCTCCAAGGGAATGGTAGAAACTCAAAGTAGATGAGAATGTGGTTTCCAACATCAGGCTTTTAAGTGCATAAGTATCTTGATGAGTGGTTAAAAGAGCCCTAGCTGTTTATTTTACTTCTCCCTCAACTCAAGCTGAAGACTTCTTGCCTATAAAGCATGAAGATGCAAATTACTGTGGCCATTTTGTGGGCTTTCCCATTATAAAAACCACTTGTTTTTTACGGTGGTTTGACATTATGCTATTTTGAAATTTTAGGTGAAAATTTTGATAAACTCTCAGCATTCCTTTTTTTTGGCAAATGGAATTTTGCCAAGCTTGGGAATGTCAATACTTTTTCCTTTCTCTCCGAATTTCACTATCATCTGTCAAAGAAGCACTTGATCCGAATGGCCCCTATTCACATAAAAGCTAAGAAGATGGTGATGATTTGATGTCATCTAGTTCTTAAGCTTGTGGCCTTGCCTGCTAGAAGGGCCACTCTTGCTGTGACACTGCGAAGAGAGTGGCCAGGACTTAAGTAGATCATGCCCAGAAGGTGTGTCCTTCAGCAAGGTCAACAATGTCATCGAGGTGAATGGAAAGGAAGATGTCAGCCTTCCTCTTCCAGCCCCCACATCTGTGAGAACCTTAGCATGAATGCTCCGTCTCCCAACTTGGCCCATCCCAGGTACCTACACTGCAGAAGACTGGGGGTTGAGCCTTCTTAACCCATCAAATCTCAGTTCCTCTTCCCTTGTGGTGAAGTTGGGCATTACCAAAACACTTCATTATCCTACACTTGTTTATGACAGAATTGACTGTTGACAAAGCTTCGCTGTCCATCCACTTGAATGGCTTGACATTTCATTATTTCACTTCTCAATGGTTCCTCCTCTAGGAGAGAGATGAGGCTGGGTAGAGGGAGGAAATGAAAGAAGGGAGGGTACGACTTAATTGGCTTATCTGAGAGGTTCAAATAAGAGCATTCTCCCCACCCCAAATGCCCTGTTCTTATTTAACCTGCATAGTGAAGAATACCATACATGACACAAACAAAATTGGGAGTTTGCCAGATTTTCTCCTTGTCTATTTCCTATAAAACTAGGAAGGCAGCAATCTGGAATGCAGCGGTTCTCACCTGAATTAAGATTGGACTCACCTGGGGAGCTTTGAAAAAAATGCTAATGCCCAGGCCACATTCCAAACCTACTAGGTGGGAATCTTTGGGGGTAAGTCCTAGCAGTGATACTTCTTACAAAGTCCTAGATGATTCTAAAGTACAGTCAGGGTTGGGAACCTTTGGTCTGGTAAATTAATAGCCATGGTTCTCAAATTCAGCATGCACTGGAATCTTCTGGGCTAATTGTAGGGCTCAATAAGTTGAATTTCTAACAAGTTCCCAGGTGATGCTGAGAACATCCTTGTTCTAGGACCAACTTTGAGAATCCTTGGTCAAGAGATGTGAGATAAAATTCTAACTGTGCGAATTCTCCATAAATTTGAAAATCACTTAATACCTTCTCTTTCCTTTAATGTTCTACAACAGGGGTAGGGAAACATTTTCAGGAAAGGTCCATGTAGTAAGTACTTCTAGCTTTGCCTTCCACGTGGTCTTTGTTGCAACTACTCAACCCTGCCCCTGTAGCCTGAAAACAGCCATAAACAATGTGTAAGCAAATGTTGTGGCTGTGTTCCAATAAAACTTTATTTAGATGGCAAGCAGGATTTGGTCCATGGGCCCAAATTTGCTGAATCCAATTGCCCAGTTCCACTACCAATGTATTTAAGGGAAGATTTCTTGCTGTTTATCTAATTTGCCATTCTTTAGGCTTTTAGAATCTGAGGATTGATATCTTTCATTGGTTCTGTAAAATTCATGGTTATTATCTTTAAAAATATTGCCTCTTCCACATTGTTTCTATAGTCTTTTCATAAACTCTGATCTGGTAATAAGTTAGATTTTCTCACTTTATCCTCTGTGTCTCTCTCTCTCTCTGTCTCTCTCTCTTTTTTTTTTTTTTTGGCCTTTTCTAGGGCCACACACCCATGGCATATGGAGGTTCCCATGCTGGGGGTCTAATTGGAGCTATAGCCACCAGCCTACACCACAGCCACAGCAATCCATGCCGTGTCTGTGGCCTTTACCATGGACAGATCCTTAACCCACTGAGCAAGGCCAGGGGTCGAACCCCCCACCTCATGGTTCCTAGTCAGATTCATTTACACCATGCCACAGCTGGAACTCCTATCCTCCATGTCTCTTAACCACTTTTATACTTTCTACCTCTGTTTCTCTGTGCTGCATTTATATCTGTTTTTCATTCTATAGTACTTTTTGGCTTCTTATCAAATCTGCCTGATATATTTTGATAGTATCATCTCTTCATCATAATCAGTTACCTCATTTATTGTTTTGAGTATTTTTTATGTAAACTTATGTCATATTTTGTATTGATATTTTCAATATCTCTGATCTTTGCAGGTCTGAAGTTGTGGTTTATGATTTCTTGTGATTTTTCATGCACGGTGGCTTGTTTCTTCATGAGTTTGGTGGATTTTGATGCTGAGCTCATATTCCTTAGAACTTTGTGATCATTATTTTTTTTTTAGGGCCACACGTGTGGCACATGGAAGTTCCCAAGCTAGGGGTCAAATCGAAGCTGCAGCTGCCAGCCTATGTCAACTACACTACAGCTCGCGGCAATGTGGATCCTTAACCCACTGAGCAAGGCCAGGGATTGAGCCAGCATCCTCATGGATACTAGTCAGATTAGTTAGTGCTGAGTCATAAGGGGAACTCCTTATCTGTGATAAATCTGTGAGGCCACATTCAAATAAGGTATTGCATTTGTTTCTGGCTGGTTCCTGGGAGTAGTCCCAACCTGGTATCACTTTACAGAAATTGCTGGCTTTAGAGCTTCCCACATAGTATGAATTTTGGATCTCTATTAGAAATTCTCAGGGGACAATTCTTTCTGGCTCTGGGTAGAGCCAGAAAGGAGACAGAATGCTCCTGCATAGGCTCCTCTTTACCTGGTTCAGTTTTCAGGGGGTTGCCCTTGGTGGCCTTGGCTTTAGTAAGGGTGTCCCAGTCATCTCTTCACCTTCCCTGTCCCTGGTGCCTACATGACTTGCATAGCCCAAGTTAGACCACGAAGGCAACACATGACCTTTGACCCTCTTTAGGCAATGCTGACTCCACTTTAGCTCTCTTTCCTGGTTTCATGTTTTCTCAAGCTTTCTGACCTCCCAGGAATTCCTTGCTCAGATGCCTGTTCGGCTGTGCTCTACAGCCATTATCTTAATTAATATCATCTCCAGCATTGTTAAGTGGCCTACTTAGGAGAGCTGTCACCTTATTGACAGGGACATTGAGAGGTAACTACTTCCCACTCCTGTGTCCTTTATTTAGATGGCTCTTAATGGAGAAGCCATCAGACCTGGGACTCAATTCATTTTTGCAAATGAATGGCTCAGTGATTTTTATATTGTTCTCAGCATCCTTATTGTTATACTGTCATTATGCTACTGTGCAAGTTGAGGACAGACTAATGAACTATTTCTCAGACTGGACGAGGTTACTCATATGAATCTGTTTCACAGGACCTTTGGAAAAAAACTGTATGGAATTTTTGGACCTAGTCTTTGAAGTTTTGAGTTTCCCATGCGATTCAGAAAGCCTACAGTAAGTGGCAGTTTGTCATCTTGCTGAGGCACAGATACGAACCAAAAACACAGTGAGGCTTGTATTGTAAACAAATCACTTGGCTTCATGAATGTGTCTAGCCCACCATCAACATCCTTATCCCCAGGGCCGTGTGTTGATCTCCTTTCCTTGACTTCCCCTGCACAGTAAGTCTTTTGAAATTATAGAACAACAGACAGAATCTTCTGGTGTGTCAAAAATGGCCACCTAGTAAAAGCCAGAAATTTCGTAAAAGTCAGGGAGGCAGTTAGATTGTGGTGTGCATAGATGTGCAGGAAACACAACTCCCAGGGGACATGTGATTCGGGAAGACGCCAGGAGCCTGTACAAATTTTCCACATTCTTGAGTTGGGGAATTCTGGAAGAATCAAGAGTGCCATCCCAGGAGGATTTCAAGCGCCTACTACGTATTAATAAATAGCTCAGTGAAAAATAAAGTCAGGCAGAAATGATAAATTTAAAAAGAGTCTGCACACTTTGGCAGGTTCTTATAAAACTAAGCATACTCTTGTCATTCGATCCAGCAGTCAGGCTCCATAGTATTTACCCGAAGGAGTTGAAAAAACTTCTATCTGTGCGAAAACACTGCATAAAGATGTTTACAAGAGGTTTTTTCCTCATTGCCCAAACTTGGAATCAACCGAGATGAGATGTCCTTCAGGAGGCGACAATCAACAAACTGGTACATCCAGACAATGGAATATTACTCAGCAATAATATTAAAATGAGCTATCAAGCCATGACAAAACAAGGAGAGATCTTAAATGCATATTGCATTTCCAGTCTGAAAAGACTGAAAATATATGATTCCAACTCTATGACACGGTGGAAAGGGAAAAACTCCGAAGATAGTGAAAAGATCAGGGGATTTCAGGGGTTGGGGGAGAGGGAGGGACGAACAAGCAAAGCACAAAAGATTTTTAGGAGTGAAACTATTCTGCAGATAATGGGCAGTGATGCTGTTTTGGTGGATATAGGTCAGACATTTGTCCAAACCTGCAGAATATACACCACCAAGAGTGAATATTAGGTGAACTATGGACTTTGGGTGATAAAATGTCAATTTCGGTTCACTGATTGTAACAGACTCACCAGTCTGGTGATGGATGTTGATCTGGGGTTGACCGAGCAGGTGTGGGGACAGGGGATAAGCAGCAACTCTCTGAACTTTTTGCTCAATTTTTCCGTGAACCTAAAACTGCTCAAAAAAGAAAGTTTATTAAAAAAAAAAAAAAAAAAGAACCTGCAGAGTAGAATGAGTCTGTCCCTTAGATGCATCTTCAGGGTAGCTGCTACCTCCTGAGAAAAACCTGAAGTCACCCTCGGGGTCAGGCCTGAGTGCCTGCACCTCTGGGCACCCGTGCCTGGCTGAGGGGGTGAGCAGAGACCCTGGCAGAGGGCAGGACCCGAGGAACAACGGCACGAAGTGATGACCTCCTTCCACAGGCCTGGCACAGCCCCCAGCAGAGGGGTGAGGGGGAGCAGAAAAGGACCTCAGGCCTTCTGCCATTTTCTCCTTCCCGAGGGTTGCCGGGGCAGCTTTCTGGTGTGTTGGGCAAAAGCCTGCAGCCCTGGGAGCATCAGAGAGGAGAGGCTGGAAGGGCAGTTAGAAGATGCCACCTTCCGGAGTTCCTGTCGTGCTCAGTGGTTAACGAATCCGACTAGGAACCATGAGATTGCGGGTTCAATCCCTGGCCTTGCTCAGTGGGTTAAGGATCCGGCGTTGCCGTGAGCTGTGGTGTAGGCTGCAGACGCGGCTCGGATCCCGCCTTGCTGTGGCTGTGGCGAAGGCCGGAGGCTACTGCTCCTGTTAGACCCCTAGCCTGGGAACCTCCATATGCCGCGGGTGCGGCCCTAGATAAAGCAAGAAGACACACACACAAAAAAAGCCACCTCCGCAGCTGGATTAAAAGCAGGACCTACGGCCACGTGCGGGGGTGGGGGTAGGGGGAAGAGATATTAGCATATACAAGAGCAAACGCATTGGGCAGACTGACAGCCACGCAGGCGCACACCGATGCTGCGCGCACCTGCACAGAGTCCCAGTCCATTATAGAGACACACAGATGATCGGAGCAGCTTGCTGTTCTGGAAAACAAGCAGTAGCTGCCGGAAGAACACGCTCTCCTAGGGGGTGAATTGTTCTAACACGTGCCCCCTGGGAATGCAACAGCCTTCCAGAACAATCAGCCCTCCTTCCTCTGTCTCTCAGCTGTAGGAGCTCCGCCTGCATCTGAAAGTTCCGGTAGGTTTCCGGCCGATGCCCACGTGTGTTCCTCCGGGTCCGTCTGCAGGGCGCTTTCCCAGCCAGGTGCCCCAAGCAGGCTGTGATTCACTCGAGCCCCCCATGTGACACTGGAAGGCTTTGGTGGCAAGAACGCGCTGCCTGCAGCTGCCTGAAAGGGGCAATAGTGGGAGGTCGGAAGAAGCTGAATCAGGTCCGGTCAGGAGAGCGTTGAAATTGCTCCAGCCCCGCAGCTTTGCCCGCCTGACTCAGTGTTGCACAAGCTGCCTGGAGAAATCCGCGGTAGGAAGGCGTTGTCAGTAGTTTGGGATACTTGTGCCTCAAGGCTGTACATGGAAGAGGATCTTCTAAGTGGAAACAGACCCACGAGCATGTTGGCAGATAGAATCCAACTGGGATGTGGAAAAAAGCTCAACAGAGAGCTAAAGCCAAAAAAATATCAATCGAAACAGCACCTTTTTAGAGTAACAGGGACCTAAAAAAATGATTTCGAAAAACGTCCAGTACTAACAGACAGTTTTTTTAAAAAGTTAGCTTAAAAACCTGTCTGTTGAGTTAAAAAGCACGAAACCTTTCGATACTTCCATTCTTCCAAAATCCTCTATTTTGGAAAGTAATAGAAAAACTTTAAATTGCTTTCTGGCACTGTTTTGCAACTGTGGTAGACAGAGTGATGGCCCCAAAGACAGTCACGCCCTAACCCCTGGAACCTGTGAATGTCACCTCACATGGCAAAAGGGCTGGTGCAGGTGTGAGCAGCTAAGAATTTGGAGGCAGGGGTGTTACCCTGGATTAGCGAGGTGGGTCTAGTCATTGCTAAGGTCCTTGTAAGAGGGAAGCTGGAGAGGCAGAGTCTGGAAAGGAGGTGTGAGTACACAAGCAAAAACTGAAGTCATGGGAGTTCCTGTCGTGGCTCACTGGTTAATGAATCCGACTAGGAACCATGATGTTGCGGGTTTGATCCCTGGCTTTGCTTAGTGGGTTAAGGATCCGGCGTTGCTGTGAGCTGTGGTGTAGGTTTCAGACATGGCTCGGATCCTGTGTTGCTGTGGCTGTGGTGTAGGCTGGCAGCTGTAGCTCCAATTCGACCCCTAGCCTCGGAACCTCCATATGGCATGGGTGTGGCCCTAGAAAAGGCCAAAAAAAAAAAAAAAATTGAAGTCATGGAGTGCCTGTCATGGTCAGAGACAATGAACCCGACTAGTAGCCATGAGGACTCAAGTTCGGTCCCTGGTCTCGCTCAGTGGGTTAAGGGTCCAGCCTTGCCATGAGCTGTGGTGTAGGCTGCAGACGTGCCTCAGACCCCGAGATGCTGTGGCTGTGGCATAGGCTCCCATTCGACCCCCAGCCTGGGAACTTCCATATGCCACAGGTGTGGCCCTAACAAAAAGAGAGAGAGAGAGAGAGAGAGACAAAAAAATTGAAGTCATGCACTATGAAGATGGAGGAAGAGGCTACAGCCAAGCAACGAACATAGGTGGCCTCTAGAAGCTAGAAAAGGTAAGGCAATGATTTCCTTCTGCAGCCTCCAGAAAGAACGAAGCCTTGCCTTGATTTTAGGATTTCTGACCCCCAAAACTAGAAGATAATAAATTTGTTCCAGACCACTTAGTTTGTGTTATTTCTTTTCAGCAACGGTAAGAAACTAATATAACTTATTGTGACTGCTCAGATCCTACATGTCCTCTTGAAGGACTGACTTATTGACAAATAAACAAACTGTTTCACTGGAACATTTATACAGTTTCCTTGGCTGCGTTCCTTGGTTTGGGTGAACTTACAGTATGAATTGTTCACATACTTTTCACTATGCTAAATGGAAAATCCACGCTGAGAGGGTAAGCTCTGTCTGTCTGATTATAGGGCTCATCATCCATCTTTGTAGGGGATTATCCTGCTGTCTTAGTTTTCTAGAGCTGCCAAAACAAAGTACCACAGACTGGAGGCTTAAACAGCAGAAATGTGTTTTCTCACAGTTCTGGAAGCTGGCAGTCCACGGGCGTGGTCTGGCAGGTTTGGTTTCTCCTGAGGCCTCTCTTCTTGGCTCGCAGGTGGCCACCTTCTCCTTTGTCCTCACATGGTCTTTTCTCGGTGCAGCCACGTCTCTGGTGTCTCCTTGTGTCCAAATTTCCTCTTGTGGTGAGGACACCAGTGAGATTAGGTTAGTGCTCATCCTAAAGTTACCTAAAAATAATTTTTTTTTGGTCTTTTTAGAGCCGTACCCCAAAGCCTATGGAGGTTCCCAGGCTAGGGGTCTAATTGGAGCTGTAGCCACCGGCCTACACCGCAGTCACAGCAACCCCAGATCTGAGCTGTGTCTGAGACCTGCACCACGTCTCACGGCCATGCTGGATCCTTAACCCACTGAGCGAGGCCGGGGATCATAGCAGCGTCCTCATGGACCTGCGTCCTTTGTTTCCATTGAACCACGGGCACTCCTAAAGATAATTTTCTCTTAAACTTTCATTTAAATTTTATTGAAATGTAATGAGAATTGTAACTAAATTACCTTTTTTTTTTTTTTCCTTTTTAGGGCTGCACAAGCAGCATATGGAAGTTCATTTACGGCACTTACGAGAATCCCACTTACAGCACAGCTCACGGCAATGCCAGATCCTTAACCTGTGAGTGAGGATCGAACCCGCAACCTCATGGGATACTACGGGGGCTCATTACTGCTGAGCCACAACAGAAACTCCCTAATTACCTTTTTTAAAGCTCCGTTTGGGGAGTTCCCATTGTGGCTCAGTGATAAACAAACCCGACTAGTATCCATGAGGATGCGGGTTTGATCCCTGGCCTAGCTCAGGGGATTAAGAATCCAACATTGTCATGAGCTGTGGTGTAGGTTGCAGACGTGGCTCGGATCTGGCATTGCTGTGACTGTGGCGTGGGCTGGCACCTAGAGTTCCCATTCGACCCATAGACCCCTAGCCTGGGAACTTCCATATGCCACTGGTGTAGACCCCCAAAAAACAAAAACAAAAAAACAAACAGAAAAGTCCCTTTTTGGCATTCCTGCTGAGGCCCAGTGGGTTAAGAATCCAGCTTCAACTGCTCAGTCCCCAGCCTGGTGCCGTGGGTTAAAGGATCCAGCATAGGTTGCAGCTGTGGCTTAGATCTGACCCTTGGCCCGGGAACTTTCATATGTTGTGGGTGCAGCCATTAAAAAAAAAAAGGGCTCTGCTTCTAGTCACATTCTGGGTACTAAGTGTTTGGGTGTCAACATATGAATTTGGTGGGCAGACAAATTTCAGCCCGTAACGTCTATGCTGGGTGCCTGTGGGAGAGAGCATGCCAGCTAAGCAGCTAAGCCTGTGCACATGGTTTGGGGGATATGTTCAGCCTTCTGAATACAGTTTCACCTTTCATGGGACTTTGGAACACTCAAGGGTACCACCCTGTGAACCAGCTGGAACTGTAATCCCCCGTCACCTTCTGGCCCAGAGGAAAATGTGCTCCAGAGACATTATATGAAGACAAGGACAGGCCAGCTCTGGAGTGGCAGATATATCTCAGAAAAATCTCATGAGGTTGGGAAGTGGGAGAAGGGGAGGTGAAGCCGAGGAGCAGTAAAAATGCAATTAGATCCCTACCTCGAAACATACACTTTACACATACACCAGGTAGATTATAGAACTCAATGTGAAAAATTATTACAGAAAATAAAGGACAGCATCCGCATGATCTTAGGGTAACGAGAACTCAAAAACAAAATTTATCAAGTCCAATGAATAAAGAAAAAATAGATATATTCAACTGCTTCAAATTTTAAAACCCTGTAAAGAAAAACCTATAAATTTCTGTTGGCAAAAGATTAAGAAACAGATTGGGAGACATATTTAATAGACTAGGAATGAATAAACAAAACATATACTAAGGAAAATAAAAGTAGGAAAAAAAGGATTGTCCAAAGAGAAAATGTGAACGGTCAACAAATAAGAAAACAAACCAACAAAAGATGCTGAAACTCAGAGAAAGCAAATGAAAAGAACAAAGACCATTTCCCACCCATCCTTTTGGTAAAATTAAGTAGTCAGGCTATCTCAACTGCTGGCAAGGTTTTAGGGGGAATGTTGCTGGAAATGTGAATTGGTAAAGACATCTTAGAGAGAAGTTTGTTGTGTCTAAGAAAATGGGCTTGCACTACGTCCTAGAAATTATGCTTTGGGTACACAACAGACAACCTTCTGCATAATTTCCTATGCATCCTATATACAATAGGGTCTGTTACAGCATTGCCTGTATTAGTAGGATAAAAGGAAATGACGGAAACATCCCTCCATATAGGAATAAATAAAATGTGGTATTTCTATGATGAAATGCAATACAGCCATTAATAACAATAAATAAAGCAGATCTATATCAATGTTAACAGATACTAAAAACATAAGGTAGAGTATAAGAAGCAAGATGCAGATTGAAGGGATGTATATAGATAATGTATGTGTATATTTTAAAAGCAAAACCAGGGTGTGTGTGTGTATGTGTGTGTGTGTGTGAGTGTGTGTGTATGTGAGTGTGTATGTGTGTGTGTGTGAGTGTGAGTGTGTGTGTGTGTGAGTGTTGTGTGAGTGTATATGAGTGTGTGTGTATGTGAGTGTGTGTATATGAGTGTGTGTGTACGTGAGTGTGTGTGTATGTGAGTGTGTGTGTAATGAATGAGTATTTACCTAGAAAAAAAATTTTTAAGAAATGGAATGGCTCCCCCCTCCCCTCTCCTCCGCCCTCCCTCCTTCCTTCCTCTTTTCCTTTTTTTCTTCCTAAAAATTGACAAGAAGTAGATAGGACCAGAAAGCTAACCTTTGTTTATTTTATTTTTTTTTAGTGAATAACTTATTTTATTTTATTTTATTTTTTGTTTTTTTTTTGGATTTTATTTCAACCTTTGTTTATTTTAAATTGTGGGAATGTGGAAGTTTAAGTTTCTTCCTTTATTTTACTATAACTTCAATCTCAGAAAGCAGAAACTAAACCAAGCAAAAAACTAAGTATTTATACAAATCAAATAATAAACTGTGAAACTCTACTAAGGGAAGTAAAGAAAGACTTGGACCAATGAAAAAAAGTGTGCTGTGGTGTGTGCTCTGTTCCAGAGACTGGGGTGACTCTTGGCAGCACAAATGGACTCATCACAGTTGAGTGTTCCCGCTGGCTTTTGAGTTGGGAGGTACCACTGTAGACATTTGGTGCTGGAAGTCCCTCGTGGCACAACGAGTTAAGGATCTGGCACTGTCATTGCAGTGGTTCGGGTTGTTGCTATGGCGTGGGGTTCAATCCCTGGCCCAGGAACTTCCACATGCCACAGGCACGCCCCCCCACAGACGTTTGGTGCTGAACCCCCTGTTTTAATTCCCTTATGAATGGCCTCCTGTCTCTTGAAATAATGTGCTTGGGATGTCCTCTTAGTGCCAGTAACTGGCCTCACTGTCCCAAGGTACATGGTTCCATTTTTCAGTAACTTCAACTATTAAGGAAAAATCATCCTTAGTTTTGGAAAGACTTATACCCCCGTATATTGTCTGCTCCTGGGTTTCATTTCTTTCTTTTGGAACAACAGAGGTTTAATCCAGTGCCCATTTATGGGCAAGTCTTTCCTCTGTGAAGACAGCTCTCCTGCATTCAGGTTTTTCTTTTTTTTTGTCGTCTTTTTTTGCCTTTTTTTATCTAGAGCCGCACCCGCGGCATATGGAGGTTCCCAGGCTAGGGGTCTAACAGGAGCTGGAGCTGCCAGCCTTCGCCACAGCCACAGCAACGCGGGATCCGAGCCGCGTCTGCAACCTTCACCACAGCTCACGGTAACGCCAGATCCTTAACCCACTGAGCAAGGCCAGGGATTGAACCCGCAACCTCATGGTTCTTAGTCAGATTCGTTAACCACTGAGCCACGAAGGGAACTCCAGGTTTTTCAGTCTAAAAATACAAAAGGCTTTTTACACCACTGCAAACTATGAGCATCGCATGGGGACATCATCATAAAATACAAAAGGGTTGTGAAATTGAACTTTTAAAATTATCCTCGAGAACATGGAAGAAACTAACCTGAGAACACAGAGATCTCGGCCCATCTCAGGCAGCGAATTTTTCTCTGCGCTTGGAGGCAAAGGAGTCCCTCATCCAGGCGAGGGAGAAGTACATAATTGATGAGCAATCCTTATCAGACTTGAAAGGGCAAAGATATAAAAGAGAACTGGATGCCTGGTCAAGAACTGATACTTCAGCAGACATAAGAGGAAGCTACACTATCTCCTTCTTAATGACACTGTATATTTTATAAGAGAGTAGCCGTGCCTTTGCCAAATTCAACGCGAATGCGGGCTAAGAAAAAGATCTAAAGGCTGACTTAAAGTCTATCTTAAGGGTAAAGGCAGACATCCCCCACTGGATTCATGATTATTGGTTAGTTTCTTTTTGAAAAAATGACCAAAGGACAAGAGAGGCTGTTGGCACTGTTTGACAAGTTATTGGTTGATATCATTCTAGTTACCTGAGAAGTGATATATCACCATGGGTTAGAGGAAAGGGGAAAAGGTATCTGAAGCGTAAGTTCCCACTGTTAGTAGTGGAAAAGGGCTGCCAACTCAACGTCCTGACACTCAAATGTCCTTCATTTTGCTTTACGCCTCAACCTTCTCAAAGACACTGTGAAGCCACAATGGCAACACTTAATGACTTAAGGACGGGTTTCAACCAATCCAAATGGACTGTGGCTGCTAGGCGTTCTGGGTCCATCCTGGTGGGAAAACTGCCCTGCCTGCAGTTGGAACCAATCAGCCTCCGGGAAGCCCTTTTGAAGGTGAACCAGAGCGTGTGTTGCTCGAGGAAAGTCCATTGCGCTGTCTTGGTCTTCTGTGGATTTTTTTCACATTAGATCTCCCTGAAATGGTATTCTATGCATTAAGCCACTTGTTTTTAAATGTCCTCTTTGTAAATCACTTCTGTCTACAGAAGAAAATAAAGGAGAATGGACATGGGGAAGAGATGTCTTAATGTGCTGGCATTTTGGGGTGACCGACAAACTTGCTTCTCCTCAAAGGTCTTTGGGTGGCTTGAATTAAGAGAAGGATATAAGCGGAGTTCTCACTGTGGTGCAATGAGATGGGCAGTGTCTCTGGAGCCCTGGGACGCAGGTTCGATCCCCGGACTGGCACAGCGGGTTAAGAATCCTGTGTTTCCACAGCTGCAGCTGGGTGTAGGTGGCATCTGTGGCTCGGATCTGATCCTTGGCCTCATCATAGTCTCCCGCTTCCATGGTTCCATCTTTGGAAAAACGTTCTCTTCTAATCTCCTCCGCCCGCTTCCCTGCACCTGCCACCATCTTACCTCAAAGTCATTTTTAATACGTCTCCCAGCACGCGGGTTTCCTTCTCTCCTTACCGGGCTCTGTCCTTGTCTCTTTCCATTTGTGAGTCCATTTGGCAATCC
The DNA here is from genome assembly GCA_004024745.2 of Catagonus wagneri. NCBI lineage: Eukaryota > Metazoa > Chordata > Mammalia > Artiodactyla > Tayassuidae > Catagonus > Catagonus wagneri. The sequence continues at coordinate 3,486,172 of PVHT020000170.1, forward strand.
TGACATTTCCCAAGTGGGCAGATAAATCTCTAGGTGATAGTTCCTAGACATTGTCACTACAACTGGGGATGTCACGACCACCTAAGATGGAAAACAGTTATTTCAAAAAGTTTTCTGAAAAAAACCCAGCAACAACAAGGACAAAACACTTTCCTTCATTTTCCCCCTCCCCGCCCCCATGACTGAATGTTTTTGACTCTAGAGAATTCAAATCAATTTTGCTCAGAGGATTTCACAACACTCTTTGACATTTTTGGAGTCGCCGTGGAGAAAAACTGAAGACGGAATGAAAACCTAAGCACTGTGCAGCATCTCATGAGTTTGTGCGGCTTTTCCTCTTCGTTGTGCAAACTCTGTCCAGGGGCCTGGAGATGCGAGTGCTGCAGGAAAGCATTTTTCTTCTTTTTGCCAAAAAGCAGTCATGTTGAAGGGCTTGAGAGACCACAAAATTACAGGTCTCCACTCAGCACCGAGGGACAAAAATGTCATGGGAAAAGTATCTTACCAATTTGCATCACCTGTGTCCACCACGGCCAGAGGGAAAGAAATTCCCGTCCACCAGGTCACTGATTTTCACTGGGTTAACTTAACCATGAGTGTTTTTCCAGGTCTTTGTGCTGTGTTTTGATTCAATTGCGTAATTGACTAAATCAAGCATCGGAGATTGCCTGGCTCCTTAGTTTTTGGCCTGCTATCCCCCTTGAGCTCACATCGTTCAGATTAAGAGAGACAAAATGGCAGGTAAGAAGGTTCTGGATTGAGGTTGCCCTGGACAGAACTTTTGGTCTCAGCCCAACTCTGTCCCTGGGATTTTAGGTACACGAAGAGGGCGGGTTTCTCAAGAAGTTCCATGGTTTGATGCCCATTTAAGAAGCTTGCTTTCAGAAGTCGCTGTTGCAGCTCAGCGGTAACCAGCCACTGAATTCCCATTATGGCTCAGCGGTGGCCAGCCTAACATGAGGATGCTGGTTCGACCCCTGGTCTCACTCAGTGGATTAAGAATCCCGTGTTGCTGTGAGCTGTGGTATAGGTCATAGTCGCGACTTGGATGTGGCTGTGGCATAGGCTGGCAGCTGCAGCTCCGAGGCAACCTCTAGCCTGGGAACTTCCATACGCTGCGGGTGAGGCCCTAAAAAGCAAAAAATAAAAAAACAAATAAAAAAGCTTGCTCTCTAAAACTCAAACCTCAATAATTATAAAAACCTATTGGAAAGGTTTTCAATATTTTCAAGCAGAAAATATGCCCATATATTTTAAACAACCCCAAAGGGACCGAGAATGGGGGGGAATGGCAGGGCTGGGTAAGAAGCAGCCTCGTGCTGAAGGCCCAGGTGGGAGTGTGCCAATGTTAAGCTGTTGGATGAGATTTCTGAGCAAGAATCAAGTATTTTAGTCCTCTGGCATTTGTGGAAATTAGTTTAGCAGGGAACAGTGGTGGCACTTAGACAATGATTTGCTTGCTCAAAAGCCAAATGAAGAAATTGTATGGCTCTGCCTTGACCTTCTCATTAAGAATTTCACCTTTTCTTTAAATACAGCCAGAGCTCTGTATTTTTAAATGGTAGGTGGTCTCGAAGACCACTCCCCCGCCCAAGTGCTTCATAAGAGATCTGTGATCTCCAGCCTCAGATGACTTCCACATATATAAATTGCCAGCCAGAAGGAGGCACTAAGGAGAAGAACAGAAGTATGTTTGGAGAGCACCACAGGTAATTATAAGTTATGGGAACCGAAAAGAAAATAAGACATGTTGATTAGAAACATCGGGATGACTTGGCATTGACGTTGCTGTACCATAGAAAATGGGTTTCAAGCTATCTTCCAGCGATGGCATAGCATAGGGAGTGAGGAAGCAAATTTTATTCCAGGTTCAAAGTTAAGTTTGGAAATGAAATTTGGGAAGATAGGCCTAATTTCACAAAAACAAAGCAAACTTTCTGAATATTCTTACATAAGGTGTCCGAGGGGACTGATTGGACTGTACAGTATCTGTAGGCTCAGAAAAATTGTTTTCTGGCTCCTGAGTTTTAGGGTATGTTTAGCCCTTTTCTGTTCATTCCACGATGCTTTCAAGGATTCTTCCACGTGAATCTTTGCCTGTGCTGTTATAGTTTGGTTCTAACTGCTCCTCTCCTAGAAAACCGGGAATTTTCAACCAAGCCCTTGCTTCTTATAGGGTTGCAGAACATGTCGAAGCCTACATTCTGCTCAGTTAAATTGCAGCTGTTGATTTTCCTTCAGGTCTTTGATAATTGGAATGCATACAAAGGTCACAGGAGTATTTTATTTTTCCTTTTAGATAAAGAGTTGGTGAGCATCATCCATTTTGCATCTTAAAGTGTAATCGGACCATCTGAGCGGCTGATTTCCTTCTCAGAGGTACATGCCCCCATTATCTCATGATTAGGTAGACCCATCACTCGGCAAGCCGGGGCCACAGGCACAATGCTGGGCCTTGGCAAAACTGGCCGATGGGCATGGCCCGTGGAGCACGGCTTTTCCCTCTGGTCTCCTGAGAGGGGCCATGCCCCAGAGCATCTGTCCCCAGCCTGAGCCCCGCTGGCCCTCCATTGGGGCCACACCACTTAAAGGCCACTCATACTTCACTCTGTTGACTGCCTTCTGCTCTCATCTTCAACTCAGGATCGTGTTATATGGGACATATATTCCCGTGTCCCTACTTCCAACCTCAGAAGATCCTTGCTCATGGGTGCCCGTCTTACGAGTGTCTGCAAGGCTGGTGATCAACTCTAGAGAGCTCCTGACCCTTAGCTCACGGTGGGCGCTCCTCCCCATGGGCTCCTCTGAGCCCTCAGGGCCTTCACCAGCCCGCACCTCCTTCTCAGCACAAACCTGGGTCCCATGAGAGGACCAGGCAGCTCATGGGAAGATAAGCACCATGATGGCTCAGGACTGGGCTTACCGAGGCCCCCCAGTCCTGAAAGAGCATCCAAACCATGCCTGGACCACAAAGGTTTGCTTCACATGGGGTGAGCCTTCCTTCCCTCCCTTTTCCTCCTCCGTTCCTTCTCTTTGGAAAAGAAGACATGGCATGCTTTCCAATCAAGAATGACCTCACACGCTTTGCTCTTCTCTGCTCTAAAACCCTGGTCCTTCTTTGGCTTCCTTTCTAGTCGTCAGCATCCAGACCCAGCATTATCCCTCTTTCAGTGACATTTAATTTCTCACCTTTTCCCCCCATTCCGCACTAAAGGTTGAAAACATGTTTTTATCCAGGTAAATAAACATCCTACCATTTAAAGAAGGGACAGGCACTCTCATAAGGGGAACTTTCTGAAGTGACATTGGGCAGTGTCTTTAAAGTGTTCAGAGTTGGTTGGCAACATTAAAACAAAATACGAGATTTCAGATACAAATCAAGGTTGTTTTTCAGGCTACTCTTGAAAAATTAGAAGATCTGGTAATGCCAGGCCTGTGTAAACACCTCTCAGTAGACATCAGCTGTTCCTTTCCAGGCCTTCCATCAAAACAGATGCAATAGGCGTCGCGTCCGGCATACTCTCCTGCAACATGGCCTTGCCACTCGGCCACCAAAAGATGGGGTCTGGTTCCTCTCGCCTTGAGTCTGGAGAGGATGTTGTCCTTGGTCATTTGCTCATCCCCAGTGGGATACAGGGGAAGAGACGCTGCACGGTTTCTGAGGCAGGGATGCTGATGATCCCCAAGAGGGGACCTTCTGGGCACGTGGAAGTAATGCTTTTTAATGTTGTGTAAAAAAGACCTCATCAGTTACATAACCCTTGTGGGTAGACATCCTCTCTGGTCCCTGTGTGTATAGCTGGAAGTTTTGCTGCTGAACTTGGATGTGGGCTGTTGGCATTACAGGCGGAGAGGAGGAGAGACCGAGCTATTACTGACCTCTTTTCACTCTGACCTTCAATCAAGTGCAATCATCTCCAGACTTTCACCTTTCCCCGCAAAACCATTGCGACCATCTCAACAAAACGCCCCTAAATTTCCCCACCATCCGTGAAAAACATACTCTCAAAGACTGAGAGCCAGGTAGAGACAAAAGACCCTTTGCTGATGAAGCATTCGTTGCACTATTTCTGAGCGATTACCTGGCGTCAAAACATGAAGAGGGGCTAGGTGCAAAGTTCCCTCTATAAAAATGTATTTAAAAACATGATTACATGCTACCCATTGATTGCAGAAAATACAGAGAAGCACAAGGAAGAAAACTAAAATGGCCTCTAGCCTCACACCTAGAGAATAGTCATAAATATTTAGGCTACATCCTTCTCCTTTATTTTTTATTCATATAAATGGAGAAATACATAGTTCCAGTCGTGGCTCAGCAGAAACGAAACTGACTAGTATCCATGAGGATGCAGATTTGATCCCTGGCCTCACTAACTGGGTTAAGGATCTGGCACTGCCGTGAACTGTGGTGTTGGTTGCAGATGCAGCTCGGATCCCGAGTTGCTGTGGCTGTGGTGTAGGCCAGCAGCAAAGCTCCAATCTGACCCCTAGCTTGGGAACCTCCATATACTGTGGGTGCGGCCCTAGAAAGACAATCAATCAATCAATAAATCAATAAGCGAAAAAACAATAATATTCCAAAGATCATATCTTATTATAACCACCTCTTAAATATTCTACGTATTTTCCCATGTTGCTAAATATTCATATAAAGTATAATTTTATGTATAATTTTGTACATGGTATTCTGTTGTATGAATGTATCATACTTTATAATCATCTCCTGTTATCTGATATTTAGGCTGTTTCTAGTTTCCTCTTATTATCTGTAGGATAGCAATGAAGATCCATCCCTGCCTACCTATCTTTTCACTTGTCCGTGATTATTTCCTGGGTAAATGGGATCAGTGAGTCAAAGTTATGGTGTTTTCAAGACTTCTGAGACTTATTGCCAAATTGTCCTCCAGAATCAAGTTCTCACTAATAGGAGTGTCCATTTCACCAAACCTACACCAACTGGAACATATTTTTTTATGCTTTGGCAAATCAAATGCTGTAGTGCATTGAATTCAGCAATAAAATGCTGACAGACGACGACAAAGCACTGAAAATGGTTGGGAGAGCAGAAGAAATCTCTGAGAATGAAGAGTGCCTCTTGTACAGAGAAGGGACATGAGACCTAGAAAAGTAAGTGACTTGCCCAGAGCTCTCGGTGGGTACCTCATGGACACTGGACTGTAGTATAGTCACTGCCTTGCAACACAATGACCAATTCTGGTCTGTGATGGATCTAGTTAATAATTAGCCTAGGCTTAGCTGACCTCCCCTGGCAGTTGCTCATACTGTTTTTTGTTTGTTTGTTTGTTTTAAATCTTTAGAGCCTTGCCTGCAGCATATGGAATTTCCTGGGCTAGGGGTTGAATCAGAGCTGCCCCTGAGGCCTGACCCACAGCCACAGAAACACAGCTTATGGCAACACCAGATCCTTAACCCACTGAGCAAGGCCAGGGATCAAGTCTGCATCCGCATCGACACTATGTTGTGTTCTTAACCTACTGAGCCACAACAGGAACTCCCCGTACTGGTCCTGAAGGATCATGACGGCCTAGAAGTCCTCTAGGACCCCCAAACAGGGCCAAATATTCTCCACGTTTGCTTTTCAATATATACACTGAGTCTGGTTCAAATTTGCTAACAGGGAGCCTTGTTTCAGGCTCAAAGAAAGACTAAATGGTGTGTGAACTAGAGGAGCAGTCTTCCTAAAGAAGAGCTCTGCCCTGTCCCCTCCGCCAACACTGAAGAAGAGTGCTAAAGGCCTTGAAGAAGAGCATGGGCTCCCTGAAGAAGAGTGCATGAAACTCTCTCCTCAAGCTTGAGATGCAGGACATGACGCTAACCCAGTAAAGCTGAGAGAAGCACTGTATATATGGCCTCTGTCCCTTGAAAGTTCATCTCTACGATATCCTTTATGCAAACTATGGCTCATCCCCAGTTCTGCAGGCATTGGTGTCCACACCACCAGCCATGCTTTGTAGACCTCCTTTCTCCCTGGTTTCTGTGACACTCACCTCTCTCTCTCGTTTTCCGTCCTACCTTTGTGTCCATTTCGGAGTCTCTACTTTCCCTTTTAGTCTTAAATATACGTGGCACGAATCTCAAATCATGAGCTTAGAAATGTTCATTTTTTTTAATTAAAAAAACTGATTTTGCACTGTTTTAAGATCTTGTTTTACCAGACAGTGAAAACGGAAATGTTAGTGAACGCAGGGTTATCTCAAATCCTTCCCCACTGCCTTGTTCCCCCCTTGCCCTAGAATCCTTATTCCTTCTGTGGGGAGGGGACTGGCATCCGGTTGGGACTCATCATCTTCCATGCACGCTGGTACACCCCTAAGGCTTCTGTCATTCCTGTCAGGTCCCTGTCCTCAGCAATGTATGTCACCACGGTGTCCCCTCGAGCTCTCGTCAGAGCCAGCTCTCCGTCCATTACCTCTGTGCTACTCTGGGGCATGTGGGAAACGTCTAGCTCTCTCCGAACTAGAGTGGGTGCAGGGAAATTGTGACATAGGACTGGCTTGTCTCCTTGGTGACCTGCCGCTCCATTTTTGCCTCTCTAGTACTCATGCTTGGAGTGGAGGCACCATCCTAGGCTCACCCCCTTTCAGAAACCCTCATGAGAAGAATCCTAAAGAAGAGAACTTCACATATGGACTCCTCATGCCTCTGGGACATTTCTGTCATTCTTGTCCCCACTCCAAGCCTCACCCCCACCATCACATATCTCCACCCCCATCCCTCACCTTGGCTGGATCAAATTAAAAATCCCTAGCTTTGGAATGCCCTAATTTATAGAAAATGAAAAGTAGCTGGTGTCTAAAAAGCAATGTCTAGAACTAAAAACACTAATTTTTTTTCTTTGTCTTTTTTTTTTTTTTTTTGCTTTTTTGGGCCACACCTAAGGCATATAGAAGTTTCCAGGCTAGGGGTCAAATTAGAGCTGCAGTTACAGGCCACACAGCCACAGTAACGTGTAATCTGAGCTATGTCTGCAACCTACACCACCTCATGGCAATGCCGGATCCTTAACCCACTGAGCAAGGCCAGGGGTTGAACCCACAGCCTCGTGGATAATAGTCGGGTTCGTAACTTGCTGAGCCACAAGAACCCCCAACACTACTTTTAACACATCACACTATGGCTGTGTTACCCATGGATCTATTCTCAACCTTGGTGCTCTGAAACTCTTCCTGAGGTTTTCCTCGTTGTCTACTCCCACCATCTCTGTATAGTTCTACTTTCAGCAGCTACCCCTGATGTGAGGGTACCCCACATGGAATACGGCCAAAACAGAAATCAATTTCTACCTCTCTTATTCTGGTGTTCAGCCCAAGAGAATGAGATGACACAGAAGACATTCTCCCCTCCACCCGCCTTGACTCCCCAAGCTCTTCCTTGCTGCCCTGCCCCTTCTTTCGGGAACTTGACCTGAACACTCTGTAGCTCAGTAATCAGGTTCTTCTTGAGTCCTAGAGCACTTACTATCACTCACTTCTCACCGAGCACGTGCTGCACGGTACTGTTTTGTGCGATCGTGACCCTCTACAGGGTGGAGACGCTACCTCTTTCGCTGCTCTATCCCCAAGACCTACTACGCTGCTGCGCACGCAGTAGGTACTCAAAAGACATTTTCTTAGTACGTAAATTTTGTTAACAAGGCTTGAACCTCCTCAAAAGAAGAGGCTGTGTCTTACACCCCCAGAGAACCACAGAGCCTGAAGACGTCACAGCTCTGAATGGGTCTTTGTGCGTGAAGCTGACGGCGAAGGGAGACAGGGGCATAGCAGTCATCTTAGAACTGAGAGAGTATTTTTAAGTTAGGGAAGTCCTAAGAAAATACTCTCCTCCTTAAACACTCAAGTAGAACATATCTGGGTCCTCTGTATTAACTCTGTTCTTGCCAAAAACTTTGACTTTGTTTATTGGGGTATATACAGTATAACAGAATCATTCCATATGTGTCTGAAACACACACTGAAATTATGTGTCAACCAAATAATGAGCATGTGTTGAGTACCTAATACGTATCTAGCACTGGGCATGGAGAAATGGAGAATGGAAAAGAAATGAAGATTGCTTCAGGAAAAGTGTTTGCCTCCCAAAGTGTGTACAGTCAAGCTGGAGAGTCAAGGCATATGTATCCCACATAACAAGAGGGGAAGAATGACATTATTCAGCAGAGATCCAAAAAGAAGGTCTAGCACCTAAAGAATTAGGAGATGAGAAATTCTTAGAGGGATCAATGAAAGCCTTACAGACATGCTAGCACTTGGGTTGGAGCTTATGTTACCAGGTCCTTGGTAACAGGAGGAAGCCCTTGCAACTGTCCAAGGGCTTTGAGCAGAAAGAGCAATACTCTGTGTGGTTAAATCAAATGCACAGTTCATTAATCTCGTAAGTCTATTAAATATTGTACTTCTTCAAATACCACTTACCCAACCAATAACACAATATTTGGGAACTTACCAATTTTGAAATTCCCTGATATTTAAACATTTAATTCAATCAAACTTTTCTAATCATCCAGTTAAAATCATAGTCTTTGATACTGGATTCTTTTACATGCTTCTAAACTTCTAAATATTATCACAATGACAATGAAACTTTGTTACAATGACACTTAAAACAATGACAAAAGGGCTGTATTATGGATCTAATTTGTTTTCTTTATTACCTCTCTACATATTTTTATTTTTACCCATTCCTGAGGTTGCAGTGACACTACCAGATAGTAATTTCTATCCCGTCTCAGGGTTATGATGATTTATCAGACCTAAAGTCGAAGTGTCATCTCAGCCTAGTCAAGGCAGCAGATTCTAGGTTCTATGCCAATCAGCTTTTGCTGGGATATAGCGTATATTTACAACATTCAAGGAAGTTCAAGTCTGAACTTCCAAACCGGGTTCCTTTTATCACTGAATTTTGATTGCTGTGTTGGGGGAATACCTTCTCTCTGCTCTGCTGTATCTGCTCTTCACCTTCCTCCACCTGATCTCTGCCTTGGGGGCCTGACCTGTATTGGCTCATGGGTGGAATGGTGAAGCCCGCCTTCTCACTGAGTTTGGCCAGCAGGTGCCCAACCTGAGATCCAAGTGGGTCAGTGCCATGGTCTGCTTTCCCTACCCATTTCCTGTAAAGTGGTCTTGGCTGGCTCTGTCCCACACAGCTCCTCCCAAGGTAGTCTACTCTTCATGACTCTCACGGTGCATATTCTGGAGACTTATCATTTCCCCATCAGGTCATGTGGATATAGGGGCTGTGACAGCACGGAGGCTGCAAGCCTGAGATGTCTGCGCCCACCCCCTGGAGTTCTGCTCGGCTGCCCACACCTTTGTAATTACACCCCTGTCCCCACCTTGAATTTTGCCATTTTGCCATAACACTTGTTTTTTTATTGGAGTCATGTCTGTGGCTTTTTGTTTTGTTTTTGTTTGGTTTTGGCCATGCCTACAGCAGGTAAATATTCCCGGACCAAGGATCAAACCTGAACCACAGCAGTGAAACGCTGGATCTTTAACCACTAGACTACCAGGGAACTTCACTTGTCTGTGGCTGTGGTAGAGGCAGATATGGGCTCAGATGATGCCGGAGGGGGTAACTGTGCCTGGTCAGCCTAAAGCAGGGACAGAAGGGGGTCTCAGAGGAAGTGATCTGCCTTTGCAAGACAGAGTTGGGTCAATATGGGCCCCAGATGGCCGACCTCAGGAACTGGCCTATGGTGGACCCTCCCCGCACTGAGGGGATGAGGGATCTCCCAGCAAGTTGATGGGCTTGGCTCAGGGACCAGGATGGTCTTCCAGGTGGGAATTCTACCTTCCAGGATTATCATGGACAGCTAGCAACAAAGACATTCACGAGACCCATTGTCAAAGGAAGTCTTCAAACAAATGCCAGGCTGTTGCCACAGCTGAGTGCTCCGCAGAGCCTAGCTCTTCCTAGCCTAGCTCTTCCTAGCCTAGCTCTTCCTAGCCTAGCTCTTCCTAGCCTAGCTCTTCCTTTATTAAATTAGCATCATTACTGTCGTTGCCTGACTTTGACTCTGCTTGCTTAGGCGAGCTGGTGCTTTGCAAGGTCGAGTCTGCGTGGGCAAACTGGAGAACTAAGGCAATTATGCAGATAATTCAAGCAAGAGCCTGGCTTCGCTTAAGTTCTGTAATCACCTGAAGAGCCTGTTTTTCAGAGCGTCTCCAATGGCACATTCAGACAAAAACAATTTTGTTTTCTGGATGATTGCCTCACTCTTTTGGCTGTGTGACTTTAGCCCTGGTGGAAAAGCAATATTCATCACTGCTGCGGTCCTGGAGCCCGTGGAATCAATAAACAAGATGTCGCGACCGGGACCCGTAATGGCTCCAACTGTGCACAGCAAAAAAATGAAAGAAAAGAAAGAGAAAAAGAAAAAGAAGCCAGAGCTGTTCAAGCTCCCTTTGCACAGCTCCCCTCTCGCCCTGCTTCCTACCTCGTGGTCAGGTTGCCTGCGAGGCCTTGCAAGCCGGCTGGGGCCTTGGCCTTGCTCCTCCCGCTTTACTTTGCTGGGTGATTGTCATCACTGCAGAAGAAAGTCTTCCCCAGGGCTCATTTAAGCAGCACGGGAAACTCCCCTGCTTATATCTGACTAACGAAAACCTTAAATCAGTGTCAGTGATGCAACTGGTCAGTTTGTGACAGCCAGCTCGGTGGCACTTACTTGGACCATAAGCATGGTCAGGATGTACAGGCGGCTGTCTTGGCGATATGATTTGGAGGGTGCAAAGAAGGACCGTTGGCCTTCCAGGATGCCTGGAATTCTGCTGTTTGAGGTGTATTTCTATAGCTCTCCAAGTGTTCTCTGCCTCTAAGCACCTCCTGCTGAAATCTTAGCTCTAAAGGGTGGTTCCTTAGACCACATGAGCACAAATAATAAGAGCTAAGGTAGGGAGATCCTACTGTGGCCTAATGGTGACAAACCCAGTTAATATCCACGAGGATGTGGGTTCGGTCCCTGGTCTTGCTCAGTGGGTTAAGGATCTGGCATTGCTGCGAGCTGTGGTGTAGCTTGCCGATGTGGTTCAGGGCTGTGGTGTAGGCCGGTGGCTGCAGCTCCTCCGATACAACCTGAAGCCTGGGAGCTTCCATAGGCCACAGGTGCGATCCTAAAAAGAAAAGAAAAAAAAAGTGCTTAGACTGTGTTGTTACCTCGTCCTTCACAGGACGGGGGGTACCGGCGTCAGCTCCATTTTACAGATGTAGGGTCCAAGGCACAGGTAGGCTCAGTAACTTGCCCCACAATACACAGTAAAAGAGTGGAGAGTCTGAGATGCAACCTGGGCAGTCTACTTGGAGGCTGTGGCATAACTGCTCCTCTCTTCTTCTTCTTGGGGACAAAGTCAGGTCTCTCTCCAGTGGCGACAATTCAGCAGGGGAAATGGATGCAGCATAGCTGGCCTCAGTGGAAGAGAAAATGAGGACAAAGTAGGGAACCAGGATGGAGAATAAGGGTCGGGGGTCTCAGCTGTGAGTGTCAAGGTCTTCTGAAGACAGCTTGGGGCTCTCTGGAAGAGGAGAGGCCTCTGGTGCAGGGCTGCCCTGGGCAGGTGGGGGTGGGGGTGGGGTGAGGGGGTCACCTTGCCCAATGAACACAGTTGAATTAACACAGACAGCAAGATGGGATGTGGGGCAAGATATGCTCAGAAGGGCCCAACTCCTTGGCATCGAGTTTTGGCTCTGCTACTTTTTAAAAGGGAGACTCTGGGAAAGAAAATGTGTCCTCCCTAGGACTCAGTTTCCTCACCTGTGTGATGGGAATGAGGATGGCATCTACATGTATCTAACATGTAGGGTTGCTGTGAGGACAGAATAACTGAGTGATGGTCTGGCTGGAGGTGGGTATTCAGTGGCGCTCATCATTGCTGTGCGGCAGGATGGAGCAGCTTGGGGGTGTCTCTGATGGATGTGGGAAGATGCTGAGGAGGGGATGGCCTAGACTAGGAGAGAGTTGGGGAAAATTTGTAGGAGAAAGTGATGGGCCAGGCAGGCTTGCACCTTTGGGGTGGCAGAAGTTGTGGATCATGGAGGAAGGGGAGGCAAAACCTCCAACAGGCTGGTGACTGACCTTCAGGTACTGTCTGGGTTTCCTAGAGACCTGCTATGTTATTCTATAATTTCTCCACCAGGCCATGTGTCTCAGCCAGGCCTGGCCACTCATCCTTCTGCTAGTAGCTTTGTGCTTCTCCTGCCTCCCTCTCCAAAGTGGGGAGTTGCCCAGGGCCTCTGTCTTTGGCCTTGGAAGTGAGTGTTTCTTTTGGTAGAGCAGTGGGATGGCAACCAGACTTCAGATATCCTGGCATGATTAACTGACTGAGAGATGTGGTGGTGGGTGAAGACCTTGTGGTCAAGAATCTCGGCAAAAAGACTTGGTACATAATTACAATGGAATATTATTCAGCCATGAAAAAGAGCGCAATTCTGCCATTTGAGGCAACACTGATGGACTCTGAAGGCCTTCTGTTAAGTGAGATGGGTCAGAGAAAGACAAATACTCATATATACACTTATATGTGGAATCTGAAAAAGTCATAATCATAAAAAGAGAGGGTAGAATGGTGGTCACCAGGGCCTGAGGGGCAAGGAATTAACTGGGAAGATATTATTTAAAGGTACAAACTTGCAAATAGTAGTTCAATAAGTCCTAGCAGTCTAATGCACAGCATAAAGATCATAGTCAACAATATTATGATCTAGATCAAGAAGACTAGATCTTAATTGTTCTCACATCAAAAAAGAAATGCTAATTATGTGACGTGATACAGATATTAACTAACACAACTGTGGAAATCGTACTATAATATGTACATGTATCAAATCAAAGTTGCATACTTTAGACTTACACAAAGTTATATGTCGATTATATCTCAATTACATTTTTAAAAGTTAATTAAATTTAGGGAGTTCCCATTGTACTTTAGCAGGGTACAAACCTGACAACTGTCTTTGAGGATGCAGGTTTGATCCTGGCCTCACTCATTAGGTTAAGGATACGGTGTTGCTGTGGCTGTGGTGGAGGCCAGTGGCTGTGGTGTAGGCTGGCAGCTGTAACTCCGAGTCAACCCCTAACCTGGGAGCTTCCATATGCCATAGGGGCAACCCTAAAAACAAACAAACAAAATTTGTAATTAAATTTAAAATTAATTTTTTCAAAAAGAATCTTGGCCATGAGAGATGATCAGCTAGCAAAGAAATAGTTTTGTCGTGTCGGGAAGGAGCCTGTGGGTGGAAAGGAGGAGCCAAGAAAGATGATTCGAGGAAGGTTGTCTGAAGTCAGTGCAGACGCTGGACAAGAGTTTAATAGAAAGCTGTTGGCCCTGGGGAGAGTGGCCGTGCTGCTCTCCTGAGGCCAGGCTGACAGAAAAGACAACAGACACAGAGGGAAGTTATTATCAAAGACCGAGAGCCATGGTTGTTGGTATAAATGAAAACAACTCAGTTTTTGTGACCAGAAAATCCTGGGGTAAAGTTATCAGCCAGGAATAAAAGAATATATGAAAGTCTGAAAACCAATAATTAAGCACAAAGCAGCACACTTTACCTCTGATGTCATAGTTTACAAAGTGCATCTAGGTGGAGTGGAGAAATCTGAAATATCTACCCAGGTGAGCCAACTTCACAAGACCTGAGTGTCTACGAAAGTGATGTCTCAGTTTAGAATGGATAAACAATGAGGTCCTATGGTAGAGCACAGGGAAATTTATCCAATCTCCTGGGATAGACCATGATGGAATAGAATATATACATCACTGAGTCACTTTGCTATATAGCAGAAAGTGGCACAACATTGTAAATAAAGTCTACTGTAATAGAAAAAAATATATTTTAGGGAGACACTCAGGCAGAGAGTCAATGGCCATCAGGAGCTATGGGCTAAGAGGGTCCTTTCATTTAGAGATATTAATGTAGAGAATTCATATGTGACCAGGATCCAAGCCAGTGCTGGTTGGGAGAGCTTTTAGGGAGATTCTAATTTATCAGGTTGGAGGTTTAAATTCAGAGGTGGTCAAAGTCCAGTATTTCCAAGGATGAGCAAACTAAACGTACATCAATGGCCAGGACTGTTGGTGAAGGAAATAACCCATCATTACATGTGGTCACAGTGTCCCCGGAAACCCTACTTCACAAAAGAAGCTCAGTGTGCAGGCCTCGCTTCTCTAATGTGTCACAGAGCACAGATATGCAAGACGATAGAATCACCATCCTTAAAATATATACATGTATATATGTGTGTATATATGTATATATCTTTGGGGGAAAGAAAACAGATTGTATCAGCACACAATCATTCTTGGCCAATTTATTAGAGATTGACACGAAGGCAAGTAGCCCTGTGGATAATTTATACAGACTTTCAACAAAACTTTGTCTTGTCAATAGCTACTATGAGACAGTGACCTTCTGTGAAACAGGTGAAGATATGAGGTCATGCAGAGGGATTGGTTTAGGGAATGAATGTGGAGTTGGGCAGCATGGTGGCCCAGAGAGGGTAAAATCTCCAGGGTTATCGAAAACACTAATTTCTTTGGTACTAAATCATCAAACCCATGGATGGAGTTTCTAGGTATATTTGATAGGACCCATGAGCAACGTATGCACGTTGACTGGTCTCCAATAACAGTAACAGCAATCCCGACATTCACAGTTATTTAGCACATGCCTGCTCTTCGTCAGACTCTGTTCCCTGGTGCCTTGTCATCTGTAATCCGAACAGGTACAAGAACCAACCCCCAGGGTAGGAACAAATGCTCCTCATTTATAGATGATGAACAGAAGCTTGGAGAGAGCGCCAGGATTTTCCCCGCTGTTTGAAATCGCGAAGGCTCCATACAAAATACCACAGACTAGGTGGCTTAAACAACAGAAATTAATTTTTTCACAGCTATGGAGACTGGAAGACCAAGGTCAAGGTGTCAGCAGGTTTGGTTTCTCCTGAGGCCTCTCTCCTTGGCTTGCAGATGGCGGTCTTCTCGCTGTGTCGTCACGTGGTCTTTCCTCTGTTGGTACCCGTGTCCTAATCTCTTACAAGGACACCAGGCAGATAGGATTAGGGCCCATCCTAAAGGGGGCCCACCTCATTTAGCTTAATTACTTCTTTAAAGGCCCCATCTGCAAGTACAGTCACATTCAGAGGTCCCCGGGGCTTAAGGCTTCAACACGCGAATTTGGCAGAGATTCAGCTCAATCCACGGCCAACAGCAAGTAGAGTGAACCAAGTGGAAATGGGATTAGCTTGGCCATGGAGTTTATCAGAGCCTCTCTCGGAAGCAGGGAGGGTATATTTTCCTTGGGGTGGGGATGGGTGGGGCAGGAAAGCAATTCCACAAGAAGCTGCCAGGACAGGCTCTGAGGGGGAGCACCTGTCTCTTCCTCCTCCCTCCCTACCCTCCCTTCCATCCCCAGATCTTGTATTTTCTCCAGGTCAAAAGTCCTGAGTTGCTCTACTCATTTCCTTCACCCTAGGGTCTGAAACACAGAGTTAGAACGAGAGACCAGGCCACCCTCCCCCGCCCCCTACCCCCAGCTCACGGCCCAGTCAGAGCCCTTGGAGACCTGTCCCCCCACACGCACGCACGCACGCACGCACGCACAGGCACGCGCACACGCACACACGCAATTCCACAGCACACAGTTGAGGCGGAGCATGTGGAAAGGGGCTGAAGTTACTCCAGTTCTTTTAGAGGCTGGTATTTCCGCAACCCCAGGGGCAAAGAAAAAAAAAAGACCCTGTCTCTGCATTCAATTTGTAGCAAAGTAAACGATTTGTAGCAAAGTAAACAGAATGTCCATTGTGTTGATGCTCTGGAGACGGCTTCAAAGGAGGCTTTTGTTCTGAAGGATATTTTAAAATTCTTCATTAGCTATAAAACTATTTAAAAAACTCTTTCCCAGACACCCAAATATCTCCCATATGAAGGAAAAAGAAACCCACAAAACTTGTGAAGACGAACGAAAGATCTGTAGCCCTGACTTCTGCTCTGGTCAAAAGTGGGCAGGGTTTACGCCGGGGCACTTGGGGACACCCAGTCCTGCGCGAGGCTCAGAGAGAGGACGAAGGCGAGGAAGGGGGCCTCTTCTTGCTTTGAGCGAAAGGAGGGTCATCACGAGCCATCCGCAACTGGCTCGTTGCGGGTCGAACTCTCCCAAGCACGCGGGACCGCTTGGGAGGGATTCGAAGGAGAAGGCTGGGCTGCTGCCTTGCCCAGCTCCAGGGGGCGCCCTTTGCTCCCTCTCACTAAACTGCACTGCGAGGGGTACCCCTGCAGGGGAGTAAAACCCAAGTGTACCTGGACCAGGTGCTTCGTGAAACATGGAAAGGGGGAAAGGGGTCTCCCTAGGGACACAGGAGAAGCCTGACACATGTGCTACCAAATCGTCAATACAGCACCAAGATGCTCCCCTGGGCACTGTGTCCTGTCCCCCAGGGCCCAGCATAAAAGTGCTGCAGCGCCTCTCAGGATCTAAGACGTGGGCTGCTGGGAGTTCCCACTGTGGTGCAGCAGAAATGAATCCGACTAGTGTCTATGAGGATACCTGTTCGATCCCTGGCCTTACTCAGTGGGTCAGGGATCCGGGGTTGCCAGCAGCTGTGGTGTAGTCTGCAGAAGCAGCTTGGATCTGGAGTTGCTGTGGCTGTGGCGAAGGCCTGGGGGTGCAGCTGCAATCCCAATTCAGCCCCTAGCCTGGGAACTGCTGTATGCTGCAGGTGTGACCCTATTAAAACAGACGGAAAAAAAAAAAAAAGGTGCAGACTGCCCGTGGAATCGCTTCATCTTCCTAAACATGCTCCTGCGGACTTGCCTTCCTCCACTGGTTCAAGGTGGAGGGAACACTGGAGTCCCCCTGAGAGCCGGCCAAGGAGGCCCACACACAAGGCCCCGTGAGAAGTGAAGCTGGACAGGTCACGTGACTCTTGCCTTCTGCTCTGGCTAATCCTCAGTTTCCACAGTGAGCCTTGTAACCCTTTATCTGATGGCAGGTAGTCCCAATATGATGTCAATACACGGATGCTTGACCTGTGATCAGGGCGAGGAGAGTTGCAGCAGGTCCCTTCCTAGGGGCAGATTTGGGCAGCTGGGGGAGGGAAGACCCTGAGCTTTTCTTGGCGGTGGCAGAGGGGCCGGCATGGACCAGCAGGAAGGTGGGCAGGAAGCGGGGAGAGGGCTGAGAGCAACCCAAGACAAGTCTGCGCTCTACACAATATTGCCTCCAGCTGGCCTGGCGTGGACAGTCTGAATGATTTTGACATTATCCAGAAGACTTAGGATGCTGACCAAAGACTTCTCCAGATGCTCAGAAGTTGTACTTCCAAGCATAATTCTTGGCTCTCCGAGAACCACAAGTAATTGATGACACCCCCCCCCCCGCCTTTTCCACATCCTATTCTTTCCAGCTCCTGGACAGATAGATTTGCTTGTTTGCAGACTCATTCATTCCAGACTTTGCAGCAATCTCAGATTTGACACATGCAAGCGTGGTGTGGTCGCATTCATCCGTGGTCACCTGGTCCTTATTGGGGCCATCGGAGGAGGCCAGTGCCTGGTTTTGCGATTAGCGGTTCCCCCTCCACGTGGGCTTGAAAACTCTCAGTGGCCTCTTGTTGTTTGCATGAGGGCCTCGGAGGACAATGCCAGGCTCGGCTCAACATTTTCCACATGACTGATGGCATTCAAAGCTTTGCAATCCCAATAGGCACATTTCTTGACTGGCTTTGTTTCTCGTTGGTTCAGGTGGAATAATAAGGGTTTTTTTCTGCCAGGAATGTCAGTGTGTGGTTGGGAAGTTGGCATTTTTCTATAAGGAGGCAGGGAAGTTGACTGGTAAGTGACTGGGTGCTTGGCGCCAGCATTCAGAAAGATTGTTTCAGTGTTTCTCCTTCTCGGTGAGACAAGGTGGTGGGCCCTAAGGGGTAGGGTGGGCTGACACAAGCAGTCTTCCTGGGGGGCTTGTCCGTGCACCTTGCTACAAGCCAGACTGTTGTTAAGCCCTGCTTCATGCATTCTCCTGAGGCCACATGGAGGCTGGGGTTGGGATGGGGGGGGGGCTCTGGGATTCAGCTTTCATTTCTGCAGCTGGGAGAATGGCTTGGCCTCTGCCAAAGCCTTTTGTCCCATTTTTGTCTTGCTTCATTGGGACATTTCCGGAACCAAATATATTCAACTAGGCCTCAGCTTCAGGAGATAATTGAATCTCCAAATGCAGGTCCTTCCATTGTCTGATGACCAGAACCAGCTGAAAGCCTCAATTTTGCAAAACATTATGCTCCAGTCATTTCCCAAATTATCTTTTCCAATTATAATATCTTCACATCCTCTTCTCATTGAGGTGTTTGAGGCCCACAGGATTTCTGAAAATTCTTAGGGTGAATTCCTCTCCTCATGCGCCAGAGGCATCAGGCAAAATCGCCTTCTCTTAGGGTCTTTTGTTCTACTGTACTTGGACATGGATTCTAAAGCCTGCATATTTGGAGGACAGGCTATTGTTGTAATTATTATTTTTGAAATGGACACGTTGCCGAGCTCCTGGATCTGAGCCTGAAGATAAACATGGATACTCAGGGGCCTTGAGATCCACTCTCGCAGCTTGCTGAGCCTTGCAGGCCTGTGAGAGCAGTGCCAGACTAAACAGAGAGCTGGCACTCCCTCCCTGGGCCAACACTTTGGGGCTTTTGTCAACTGGGCAGGAGTGCAAATCCTTGAAGATACTCTCAATGGAAAGTCTGTTTCTTTCTGCCCTTTGGCCGAGACCTTGGCCAGGGTTGGCAACATGGCCTTGAGCTGCCCTGGGGTGCCTTGACTTTTCTTAGTTTGGGCCTCTGGGGTCTTTTGCTCCAATTTGACTGCCTATCTCAGGGAGCAGAAAGGCAGGGTGACCCATGATCTTGTTTCTTGCCTTCTGACATTGAGAGGAAACTTCGGGGTTCGTTAGGAAGGGTCCAGTTTCTGACAAGACAAGTGGAATGGGAATCAGAGAGGCAGGCTTGGGAAGGGCAAGGAGAGGAGGGAAGGTTGCAAATGAGCAAGGAGTGTGGGTTTGCTGCCCTGCGCTAAACGTGTATTTACTGTCACCCGGTCATGGAGCATCTGGGAAACTGTATCTTTTTCCACAGCCAGGTGCCCCCAGACACACAAAGGCATCAGTGCTGCAGCCACACATGATGTTTTGTCCAATGTGGCGACTTTCCAGCCCCGCTGGGGATCACTGGCAATCTGTACCCTGGAAGATCCTGGCACTACCGGGTTGGTGGCCCTCCACGGTTCCTTCTGTAGGGGCCACCTTTCCTTTCCTCCCTGCTCCTCCTGCTGCTTTCCCTCAAAGCTTTCAGCATCCCCATCTCTCTCCCCTTATCAGAAAGACGCCAGAGAAGAAGGTGGAAACCCTCCAATTCGTGAAATTCCCCCTTTTGGGTTTTTTCTTTGCTTTTTAACCTCAAGCAGTCCCTCACCCTACCTGGGTTTCACTGCTTCAAGGGGGCCTGCACTTGGGACCTGATTTCATTGTTTTTGGAAAAGAAGCCCAAAAAGAGAGCTGAAATTCAAATGTAGAATGTGCTCCAGAGACTAAGGGAATTCCCTCGTCCACTGTGATTGGGATGGTCGGGGGTGACTTGGGCGGAGGGTGGGTGCTGGGAGAGGGGAAGAGAGCTGAGATGGGTGGGGGGAGGCCAGGTCAGCCATCTTGTTTCAGAAGAACCTCAGTTGGGTCACCTGAGGGTTGGGTCAACCCTCATCCTGGGGTCGTCATGGAAACCTCAGGAATATAGTGTCAGGTCACCTTTTTTGGATGGGAGCCCTAGATAGGCAGATGGAAGAAATGTGCATGATCTTTTATAATATCATCACTTTCCCTGAGACTTAGCAGGGAACGAAGGCCCAGAAGCTCAACCCAGTGGAGCAAATTCAGCTCCCTCCTGACTTACCTTCCTCAAGGAGAGGACTCATACCTGTTCATGACCCCACTTCAATGTCAAATATAGTTCCAGGCTCAAAGTAAAGGCACAAGAAGTGCTTGCTGGTCTGAAGGGCCCAAGTGTGAGAGGAAGAACCAAAAAAATTAGGACAACTGGGCCTTGCATCCAGGGCCATGCATGTCTTTGGATGCTGGGCCAAGAGGGTCCATAGACAAATGGGAATCATGAGAAGGCATTAAAATATTTTTTCTTTGCCAATTTTAAAATAATGAGTACTCATTTTTACTAGTGAAAACATGCAAAGCTATAGCGAGAAAAAGCAGGGTCTCCCTTCATTCCTCTCATTCTCTCTCACTGTGGCCAACAATTTTCATTATCCTTAGCATTCCAAGACTTCACCAAATTATATCTGGGTGTGTGTCCTTAGAAAAATGTCCCTGTCTGGAACTTGGGCCCTTCAATCTACAGTCTTAAGTCTTTTGTCAGATCAAGGAAAATTTCTTCTGTTCTTTGCTTAAATATTACTTCTCCTCCATCACCTGTCTCCCCCCACAGACACCGAACTTCTACTGCTTGAATGTCTTCTCTCTTGTTTGCTCCTCTAAATCTCTTACTGATTCCTCTGGGTTTCCATCCCTTTGTGTTTTCATATTATAAGCTACTTCTTTCCCTTGATCTTCTAGACCTCTAATTCACTGCTCAGTGGTAATCATACCCTTTTTAGTTTATTTTCCAAGTCTTAGAAATAAAAGATAGGTTTTTAGTTCCAGGAAGTCCTTTTTCAGACTCTAACATGTCCTCTGATCATCCTCATTACCTGTCCTCTGATCATCATCATTATTCTTCAAGTTCTTTCATCAGTCCTCCTCCAAAGGTGACCTCTTGGGTTGGAGGCTCAGTCTTGCTCCTCCCATCACAGGGGTGCTTAAATACACCTGATCTTGTGCTTCACTGTCAGGTAAATCAGGAAGAGAGCATTAGTCAAGCAGGGCCAAAGCCAGTAGGCAAAAGAAGGTTCAGAAGTTTCTGCTCATAGGAGCCAGCAAAAACACCAACTGGTCAACCACTTCTCTGTAGATCTTAGCAGGGCAGCTTCTCTTTGAACTCCTGGAATCGAGGTCCAGATCTTAAAGAAGATGAAGGGATAGGAATTAAGAGCACAGGTAGAAGAATTATCCCCAAAGAGGTGGGGAATATATCTTCTTCTGACCTCCAAGACTAACAGGAAAGGTTGTAAATACAGACTCTGCACTCTTTTCTGTCATTTTGTGAGCAGTGAGTTGAGGAAGCTCATGGCCAGTGATTCAGATGTTGTCCATTTGAATGTGCCTCTGATTCAAAGAGAAATTGCTGCTGAGCCGTGTCCTTTGACCTCCTAGGGTTTTCATCTCTCTTCCTTGTCTAACATTGTTTTAGGTACTGTGAAGAGCGAAGGACAATAAGAAGGCAGAGTTCCCACCTCAAGATGCTTCCCCTCGAGTTCCCATCATGGTGCAGTGGAAATAAATCCGACTAGGAACTGTGAGGTTGCAGGTTTGATCCCTGGCCTTGCTCAGTGGGTTAAGGATCTGGCGTTGCCATGAGCTCTGGTGTAGGTTGCAGATGTGGCTCAGATCTGGCGTTGCTGTGGGTGTGGTATAGGCCAGTTCCGATTAGACCTCTAGCCTGGGAATATCCACATGCTGCAGGTGTGGCCCGAAAGAAAGAAAGAAAGAAAGGAAGGAAGGAAGGAAGAGAGAAAGAAAGAAAGAAAGAAAAGAAAAGGCAAAGATGCTTCCCCTATCTGGCTTAGTTGCCCCCTCCTGAGGCTCCAGGACACTCCCTCTGGAGCTCTTGGAAGATGCTGCAGCTGCCCTGGGGGCGATTCATCTGGACAAACATGGTGGTGTGAGGTGGTTTGGCAGGAAGGCCCTAAGGCTTTAGCCATCCTGAGCTGACTCTGGTTTACCTGTGGTGAAGGTGAGATTAAGGAAGAGCCAAGGTCTGGCTGGAGAAGAGCAGGGGAAGGCACAGCCAGACCTTAAAGGGGAGGCTGAGTCACTAGAAGCCAGTGGCCTTTGCTGGAGCCAATAGGAAAAGACTGACCACGTGGCCACGGCCTTGGGCCACCATTTCTGGCACCGTAAGTTTCAACAACCAGGCAAGAGACACAGCCTCGGAGTTCAGCAGAGGCAGAAGTCACCACACCAAGGATGCTGAGATGTCCCCTCTGCCTTGAGGTTATCAAGTTGCCACCACTCCATACTTTAAGAGGCTGTGACCACCTTGGGTCAAGGCAGAGAAATATCAGAGATTTAGACTTGAGTTTCTTTTGATTTTTTTCCTAGAAAGACTGGACATAATGGAAAAGGCTGTTTAAATTTGGAAATCTAAATTATAAAACAGATTGGATTAAAATTAATCTTTTTTCCCATTAACCAGCAGTAAAGACCCAAAAGGAAGACAAATTATAGACAAACTAAAGGAACTAGCTCTAGTCCCTGCACATTCAGGTTGTACAGGGACTTTGAATACACACACACACACATGCACACACTGATGTCTTTTGATTCTTTTTCCTGACCCCATTGGTTATAAAATGACCTAAAATTCATAGAGAAACCACAAAAAGACAAACAACTCAATTAAAAAATGAATAAAGGACTTGAGTAGACATTTCTCCAAAGATATGTAAATGGCCCACAAGCACACGAAAAGTTGCTCAATGTCATTAGTCATTAGGAAAAGCAAATAAAAACCACAATGAGAGACAAACCCACTAGGATGGCCAAGAGTTTTTAAAAAAAGGAAAATAACAAGTGTTGGTGAGGATGTGAAAAAATTATAGTCCTCGTACACTGCTGATTGAAATGTAAAGTGGTACAGCCACTCTGGAAAACAACTAGGTGATGTCTTGATAAGTTAAATATAGAATTACATGTGATCCAACAATTCCACTCCTGTGTATATAACCCTCAAATTGAAAACAAACATTCAAATAAAAATGTGCTCACAAATATTCATAACATAATGGCCCAAATGTTGAAAGAACCCACAAGTCAATCAACAGATGAAGAGATTAACAAAATACAGTATATCTACACAATGGAATACTATTTAGCAACAAAAAGAATGAAATACCAGGAGTTTCCACTGTCACTCAGTGGGTTAAGAACCCAACTAGTATCCATGAGGATATGATTTTGACCCCTGGCCCCACTCAGTGGTTTAAGGATCCGGTGTTGCTGTGAACTGCAGTGTAGTTTGCAGACATGGCTCAGATCTGGTGTTGCTGTGGCTGTGTCATAGGCTGGCAGCTGTAGCTCCGATTCAGCCCCTAGCCTGGGAACTTGCACATGCTGTACATGTGGCCCTGAAAAAATAAAAT
This sequence comes from Catagonus wagneri, assembly GCA_004024745.2. NCBI lineage: Eukaryota > Metazoa > Chordata > Mammalia > Artiodactyla > Tayassuidae > Catagonus > Catagonus wagneri. The sequence goes on from PVHT020000170.1 coordinate 3,509,472, forward strand.
AAAATGACATACCAATATATGCTAAGCATGACTGAACCTTGAAAACATTGTGCTAAATGAAGAAACCAGACACATATTGTATGATGCTGTTTATTTGCAATAACCAGAGTAGTCCACAGCACAAGCCCAGTCTCCTCTGAATTAAGCAGAGTAGGCAAATCCATGAACACTGAAAGCTGATCAGAGGTTACCAGGGGCTGGGTGTGGGGACGGAGGGAAGGAAGAACGGAGAGGGACAGCTTCATGGGCACAGGGTTTCCTTTTGTGGTAATGAAAAAGTTCAGGGACTAGATCATGGTGAACATAGAACAAAGCAACATTGTGAAGATACTTAATGCCACAGAATTATACACTGCAAAACAGTACATCTTTGTTAGATGTATTTTACCACAATTTTAAAAAATCCATAGGAATGGCGCTGTAACTGAAATATCTACCCCATACTGATAATAGCCTGTATCTGCTGGGTGCTTCCTGCATGCTAGGCATTTTACATAGGCTAACTCAGCCATGAAAAAGGATGAAGTAATGCCATTTGCAGCAACGTAGGTGCAGCTAGAGATCAGTATACTAAGTCAGAAAGAGAAAGATACCATGTGATACTACTTGTATGTGGAATCTAAGGTATGGCACAGATGAACCTATCTGCAAAGGAGAAACAGACTCGCGGACACACAGAAGAGACTTGTTGCCCAGGAGGAGGGAGAGGGGTGGACTGGGAGTTTGGGGGTTAACAGATGTAAACTATTACATTTAGAATGGATAGACAAGCAGATCTTGCTGTATAACACAGGGAACTCTGTCCAGTCTCCTAGGATAAACCACAATGGAAAAGTGTGTGTGTGTGCGTGTGTGTGTGTTTGAATGTATGTGTGTGTGTGTGTGTGAATGTATGTATATATGTGTGTGTATATATGTAAAGACTGTGTATATGTGTATAATTAAATCACTTTACCATATATCAGAAATTAGCACTGTAAATCAACTATACTTTATTTTTTATTTTTTATGACCACATCCATGGCATATGGGAGTTCCCAGGCCAGGGACTGAATCTGAGTAGCAGCTGAAACCTGTGCCACAGTCGAGGCAACACTGGATCCTTTAACCCACTGTAATTTTTTTTTTTTTGCTTTATTTTTTTTTTTTTAGGACTGCATCCACAGCATATGGAAGTTCCCAGGCTAGGGGTTGAATCAGGGCTGCAGCTGCTGGCCTATGCCACAGCCACAGCAATGCAGGATTTGAGCTGCATCTGTGACCTACACCACAGCTCACCGCAACGCCAGATCCTTAACCCACTGAGCAAGGCCAGGGATTGAACCTGTGTCCTCATGGATATTAGTTGTGTTTGTTTCTGCTGTGCCACATGGGAACTCCCTGTAATTTAAAAAACACAAAGAAATAAATCTTGGTTTATACATAGACTACCTTGTTTTGTCCTCAGAGCAATCCTAGGAGGTGATATCTTTATTCCCATTTTGCAGGTGAGAAAGCAGATTTAGAGAGCTGAAATGGCCATCTGAGACCCCAAGCAGTGGCCTTCCCACCACACCGTGAGTTGGGGGAGAGGGAGGAGCTGCCCAGGTCTCCCTCCTTCTTGGAGAAGTAGGCCAATGCTCAGGACACAGCACCCGACATGTAACTTGTGATGGCTGAGAAGAGGGGGCACCACTGTGGCTGCTTCAGGCTTTGGTCTCTCATGTGCTTAACAATAGGACTGGGGAAAGGAATCTAGGAGACGTGATCCCAAAGCCCCCTGGAAGGACGCCCAAGGACGGCCATCCTCGAAAGCAGAGTTGGTATCACCTGGGTCCTGAACTAAGGACCATCTCCTCTGGGAAGAATGTGGGCTTGACCCCAAGGGGAGCCACTTCTTCAATGTTTCCCAGCCCTGGAAGCCAGTCACACCACCCCAGCACTATACACTAGCTTCCAGTGAAAGCGGGAGAAAATCATCCTGCTGAGAAAGAGCAAGGGAGAAACACAAGACCAGAGTCACCGTAGATGGGGCAGCTGTCCCCAAGAAAGCACTTCAGGATGGCAGCTGCTCTGTCCCTCTGCAGCTGATTGGAGGCAAAATCTCCAGTAGAAGTTCTAGCACCAGGCGCAGGTGCCCTGAACAGAAAAGACATGCCCTTGGCGTTGGCTGTCCCAGCCCTGGGCCATCGTGCCTGGGTCTCCAGTGAAATCCTGCCAAGCATCCCCCTCCCATAGTGTCATCATCAGAGCTCACTCTCTGGAGAGCAGTGAGGGATTCCCCAGCTGGGGCAATAACTGTCAGCAAAGCCACAGCTCCATCATAGGACATCACTGTACTGTCTTTGCAGAAATTTTGGTGAGACTGTAACTTTGGACTCTTCAGAGTTCCTAAAAGAGACATGGCAAATATTTTTTGGCTTTCATGCCAATTCCTATTAATTTTTAGTGGCTTCATGAGTACAGTGTTGAGAAGGATGCTGAGTACATACCTAAGGCTAAGCAGAAAAGATAAGTGCAGCTGATTAGTAATGTCTGTGTTGGGCAAAGATCAGAAGTACAGCAGTGGAGGCTGGTGAAGCTCGGCAAAAAAAATAAGCACTGTTGATTAGTGATGTCTGCGGTGGGCAAACATCAGAAGTAAGCAGTGGAGGCTTCTGAGGCTCAACAGAAAAGATAAGCACTGTTGATTAGTGATGTCTGCAGGGGGCAAAGATCAGAAGTACAGCAGTGGAGGCTGGAGAGGCTCAGCAGAAAAGATAAGCACTGTTGATTAGTGATGTCTGTGGTGGGCAAACATCAGAAGTACAGGAGTGGAGGCTGATGAGGCTCAGCAGAAAAGATAAGCACTGTTGATTAGTGATGTCTGCAGTGGGCACACGTCAGAAGTTCAGCAGTGGAGGCCGGTGAATGGTGGCTCAGCTGCAGGTTGGGACAAACATCCCTATCATCACAAGTACCCTTGTGAAGTGTTATGAGGGACTTCGTGCCATGGAAAAATGTTTGGGGGTGATGATCACTCTCTTCCATTCAAGGAAATAACCTTCCAGAAAGAATCCTTTCTTATCCTTTATCTGTGCTGCTGAGAAGGGCAGCAGGTCAAGGGCTGTTTCCTCCTCTTTCCCCAAGGAGCAAAGTGATCGTGGCCAGCCAGGACCTCTCTCTCCAAGGCCATCCTGGGGCTTGTTTGCCCAGGGCAGCTGCAGCCACTCAGTTTGTTTCTTGTCATGGAAAGCCGAAACTTCTCAGAGCCCAAGCTAAATACTGGCTACAGCAGAACATCAGTTTTTTTTTCTTTTTTTTCATGAGCCCCTGGTGAATTGAAACCCAGAAGCCAGCGGCCCACCTGCCAATTATTACAGTTAATTCTGTGCAGGCTTGACTCAGGCACTGAGACAGAGAGTTCTGTTTGCTGCTGGGGTGCACAGGGTAGACGGGAGGGGCTGTGGCCACGAGGTTTTGAATGCCCCCGTGTGTGCCCGGGCTGGTCCTGGCAGCCGCAGCACCCTCCCTTGTGCAGCAAGCCTGGCATCCAAGAGTGACTTCAGCAAGGCCTCCTTCTCCTTGAGTCTGCCTCTGAGATCGGAGATGTTGACAGTCGAGAGCCTGTCTTCTTCCTGCTATGAGCCACGGCCACCCGCTTCCCCTCGAGAATTCAGTGAAGAGACCTTGTGTTTATTTTTTCCAAAGGAAAAGAGAAAATGACATTCGGGTTACAACTGTGGGGGTGTTTCTGTGACCTTGCCTCCTCTGACCCTTTGCCATGTAAGATCTTCCCCAGAAGCACTTTTGGTGGTGGCCACGGGAAAGTTCCAATTTGGTCTTGCCTCCAGGGGACCTGATTTCTGGTTTCTCAAGGCTCTCTTCCGGAAGGTCCTTCAGCCTTCCTTCTGTTGATTAATCAGCGTATCCCTTCATCGGCTCATTTGTACATTTGTTCTTAGTAAGCCAGGCAACGGGGCTGGGCACTGGGATGACAGTGGAGAGAAAGATGGATTTCCTGCCCATGTACCACGTGGCCAGGACTGGATGGGGACGTCCGGGGATGCAGCCCTGCTCCGCCCCTCAAAGGGGAGTGTGCGCACCTGAGATGCTATGGCCGCCCCGCCCGCAACCCCTATGTGGTGCGAACATACGAGGAAACAGGAGCTAGACCTTGGGGAGGTGCAGTTATTTAAGCAGAGAGCTGAGCCGTGAGGAGCACGAGCCAGAGAGGGGATCCAGATGGTGGGACAGCAGGTCTCAGGAGAGGAAATGATGTGCCAGGTCCCCCAAGGCTGCCCGGCTCCTGCTAACAGCTGTGGTCTGCGGAGACTGGAACCCTGTGAGAACAGCAATGGGGAGTCCAGCACGAGGTGAGCTGTGCCGGGCAGCAGGGCGTCCGTGCCTGGCCCCGAGAGCCACGAGAACCAGGCCTCCACCTTCAGGATGTGGGGTGCTGGTGGGGCGCATTGAAGCAGAATTGCCAGCACTGCTGCACCTGCTCACGTCTCATGGCCCCTCGGTGTCACCTCCCCGGAACTCAGCAAAACAAGCCGCTTACCAACGTGAGTGCCCATGGTGAACTCTGTGCCAGGGTCAAGGCTGGTATCGAGATGGTGAGACCCAGACCCTGACACCAAGGAGCTCTCCTGTGAGTGCGGTGGATGGACCTGGAGACGGGTCACCTCTTTCCCCAGCAGGGAGCCGACTTCTTCCAGCGGGAGGGGCGGAGCGCGTCTGGAGAGGAAACGAGACTTGAATGGGTTTCGTGGAGGAAGCCATTCTGATCATGACACCGGGGTGGTGGTGGGGGGTTTCAGAGATAGAAAGGACATGGTGAGCTTGAGATCAGGGATGGAGGGGATGTTTTATTGGGCTCGTAGGTCTCCTTACCCTAGAACATTTGGATCTCCTTACTGACCCAGGCAAGTGGGTGGCTGATTAGAACCATATGTTGGAACAAGTCTTCTCCTGTTGGTGCAAGCGCTGGGCTGAGAAGGCAGCTGGCTGAGAGGGAGAAGCCTGGGCTGATCCCTCTTCAATGAAGAGCTCCATCCCCGGGATGGACAGTAAGCCACAGATGCCAGGTTCTGGCTTCTCCCCTGCGTTTTGGTTGTGCCATCCCCGGGAGAGTTCTAGACTTGAAAACTAGTCTTCCGAAAAAAAAAAAAAAAAAACTGAAAACAAACAGAAAAACTCATACCTGCCCAGGGTCCCAGCGAATCCCATGCTCTGAGCTCGCCTCTGGCCCCAGCTGCAGCCAAGGTCTCCGGACCGTGGCCCAACTCCCAGTAGCCACCTTAATCACACGGTATAAGCGTCTATTTTAGTTACATAAACAGAATTGTCTACATTTGGACTCGGGGCTGGCTGCGAGGAATTTGTAAACAGCGTGGTGTACGCGTTTCACAGAAAGTTGCCAGGACAAGCTCCTTTCCCACTGCCTGTTGTCCAGTTTTCCCTTTTATAGAGAGTCTGGCTGGGAAAGAGAGACAGAACTTATTTGGGAATAGAGGACAACCTCGCAGGCGAATTCCTCCCCCCACACCCAGCTCCCCCAACCACTGCCTCCTCTTCTGAACCCTTGAGGGTCTGGGGCGGAACTCCGCCTGCTCCTGAGGTTCTGAGTTCCCCCTAAATACTAGCTTCTGATAAATATAAATGTAAACCTCACGGAACACTAATTTGGGGAGGTTTTATTCTTGGAAGGGTAACAAGGAATTTTGGAAGTTTGCAGCAGGTTCTCAAAATGCTGGATGCTGTTGTCTCTACCAGGGCCAAGACCCTGTGGGTCATTACGATGGCCCCTTTGCTACGCCTGCCTAAGAGACTGTTCAGCGTCAGGCAGAGGCTGGTAAGGTTCTAGACTGAAGACATGCTTTGGGGCCACAGAGAAGTGGAGCCTCAAGGGGAAGAGGGGGCCTTCGTTACTCTTCTTTCATTTGATGATCATTAATGAAGCATCTGTTCAGATTAGATGCTCCGTTTAGCACTGTGGGCCTTAGAAGATATATAACAAATCACCGGTGCCAAAAAAAACTTGAGTGAAGAGTTCTCCTGTGGCGCAGTGGATTAAGAATGCGGTACCGTTACAACAGAGGCTTGGGTCGCTGCTGTAGCTGGGGTTCCATCCCCGGCCTGGGAACTTCCACCTGCTGCTGGCATGGCAAAAAACAAAAAAACAAAATCAAACAAAACAAAACTTTGGCAAAAGGTGAGAACATTAAGAGTCAAGTAGATAGGTTTGGAATAGCAAAGTTGAGTTTTACTTAACACTTGCATGTTTGCTGAATGAATGAATGAGTTAATGAATGAATTACAATAGGTCTGCAGCTGGGAATGAAGCGTGCTGTAATGGTTGGCCCTAATCTGAATTTAATTGTAAGTTATCTTTTACTCAGACTTAAAGCTAGCATCACAAACTGTCTGGTTTTGCCTGGAGCCCAGGGGGTTCCCAGGACACAGGATGGGAAAAGAATTCCCAGAGACAAGTTGGTCAAGCACAAGTTGGTCACCCTGCTTGAAACTTCAAAGAAAAGAACTAGGAAAAAGGAAAATTCCTGTAGAGGACATATCTGAATCAGGAAAATGAGAGGTCATTGGGACATGTGGCATATATGAAGCAGCTGTGTCTCTCGGGTTTTCATTTGGGAGAACAAAGAAAGCAGAAAATAATTCATCATCATAGAAAGAAACCAGGCAATTAGTAAGTTATGAGGAAATGGGCATTGACAAACAAAACAGGAGGACTTCAGTTCTCAAAATATTTTCCAGGATCAACAGTCAGCAAAGCTACCAGTAGATTGTAGCTTCATCACCGTAGAGAACTGCAGAGATATGCATGGCTTTTAATCGCTCAAAATGCTATAAGGGTCTGGAACAGTTATCTTGTTTCAGGAGCATCCATATAAGGAAAAGCTGAAGTTAAAATAAGGAGCAATTTAAAGCAATTGCCGTTTAGTGCAAGGTTCTATCTACTACCTAGATGTTGTATTTTTTAACTTTTTCCTGTAAAATGGAACCCTCTCAGAAAGATGCGTGGATGTTAATATTTTGCGATTTGATTTTTTAAGCAAGCAAGGATGTCTGCTCTTTTCATAAAGAGCTTAATATGCTAGAAATGCTGTAGTTGAGTGGGAAGCACCAGGAAATGAGATTCAGTGGAGGGCTTTTGCGAGTCTGGCTGGTCCACGCAACAGAAAAGCTCAGCTTTGGCGCCACCTGGTGCCAGCTACTTAAATTTCAGATATAACACCCTGAGAGAGGCACGTTGCTCAGAAAGGGAGAGGAAAAGCCACTTATATCACCAGAAACAATATTTCACACAGTTGTGCAAAAGTATAACTTAGAACTCGTTCTTTCCTTTTAAAATTTTTGCGTTCAAGGAGTTCCCATCATGGCTCAGCGGAAATGAATCTGACTAGCATCCATGAGGACGTGGATGGGTTAAGGATCTGGTGTTGCTGTGTCTGTGGTGTAGGTCAGCGCTACAGATCTGATTCGACCCCTAGCATGGGAACCTCCATATGCCACGGGTGCAGTCCTAAAAAGAAAAAAAAATTAAAATTTTTGAATCCAAGATTATGACTTCTGCTAGCCATTTTTCTTTCTCATAGGTCAGCGGTCAGATGAGCTTGCAGGTTGGGGTAGAGATCAGAGGCATGGTGCCTGGATGCCCTGCACATTGCCTGGAACACAGGAGGTGCTCAATAAATGGACCGTAGCTGAGCTAGTGGCAATGGCTGTTGCCATTATCGATGGACAGGGGGCAGGTTAACCTGCAAAAGCTGGTCATGGGCTGCAACTTCAAACAATATTTGAACTTTGATGCTGTTAGCAATTTCCTGAGAGAAGTTAATGCAACAGTGCTTTAAAAACCATATGACCAACAACCCTACTGAAAAATGGGCAGAAAACCTGAATAGACATTTCTCCAAAGAAGATACACAGATGACCAACAAGCACATGAAGAAGTGCTCAACATCCCTAATTATTAGAGAAATGCAAATCAAAACTACAATGAGGGACCACCTCACACCAGTCAGAATGTCCATCGTTAGTAAATCCACAAATAACAAATGCTGGAGAAGGTATGGAGAAAAGTGTACCCTCCTTCATTGTTGGTGGGAATGTAAATTGGTACAACCACTATGGAAAACAGTATGGAGGTACCTCAGAAAGCTAAATATAGAACAACCATATGACCGGGAATCTCACTCCTGGGCCTATATCCAAATAAAACTTTAACTGAAAAAGATACATTGCAATTATGTTCATTGTAGCACTATTCACAAGAGCCAAGACATGGAAACAACCTAAACATCCATCAGCAGATGAATGGAATAAGAAGATGTGATATATTTACACAATGGAATACTACTCAGCCATCAAAAAGAACAAAATAATGCCATTTGCAGCAACATGGATGGAACTAGAAACTCTCATACTAAGTGAAGTAAGTCAGAAAGAGAAAGACAAATACCGTATGATAACACATATCTGGAATCTAATCTGTGGCACAAATGAACCTGTCTACAGAAAAGAAACAAACTCATGCACTTGGAGAACAGACTTGCGGCTGCCAAGGGGGAGGGAGAGGGAGTGATACCGTCTGGGAGTTTGGGGTTAGTTGATGGAAACTACTGCATTTGGAGTGGATAAGCAATGACATCCAGCTGTATAGAACAGGGAACTGTATCTAGTCACTTGTGATGGAACATGATGGAGGATGATGTGAGAAAATTATATATAATATATATAAAGGGGGGAGGCAGCCTCAGAAAGTTATAGGCTATAATCCTATTTGTAGAATATCCTCAAAATGACAGGTTTATAGGAGTTCACTTCGTGGCTCAGTGGTTAACGAATCCGACTAAGAACTATGAGGTTGCTGGTTTGATCCCTGGCCTTGCTCAGTGGGTTAAGGATCCGGCGTTGCCGTGAGCTGTGGTGTAGGTTGCAGACGCGGCTCGGATCCTGTGTTGCTGTGGCTGTGGCGAAGGCCAGTGGCCACAGCTCCTGTTAGACCCCTAGCCTGGGAACCTACACATGCCGCGAGTGCGGCTCTGCAAAAAGACAAAAAAAAAAAGAGTAACATTTTC
>PVHT020000170.1:3522466-3568446 GCA_004024745.2 Catagonus wagneri
GTACTGGCACAAAGACAGAAATATAGACCAGTGGAACAGGATAGAAAGCCCAAAATTAAATCCACGCATCTATAGTCAACTAATCTGTGATAAAGGAGCCAAGAATATACATTGGACAAAAGACAGCCTCTTCAATAAGCGGTGCTGGGAAACCTAGTTTAGATTTTCTTTCTCTAGCCTGAGCCCAGGAGAACCTATTCTAAACACCCTGCTTAATCAGGCTTGAAAGACCTGGTCATCAGGAATTCTCTAGAGGTGGACAGCAGCTTCCTCTGGGACATCTCTTTTCTGGATACTCATAAAGCTGTGCTATATCCTTGAGGCCTCTAATCTGAAGCAAATTCTTTTTTTCTTTTCTTTTTAAGGTCACACCAGTAGCACAAGGAAGTTCCCAGGGTAGTCGAATCAGAGCTACAGCTGCCAGCCTAACCACAGCCACAGCAACACCGGGTCCAAGCTGCATCTGCAACCTGTGCCACAGCTTGTGACACCCCTGGATCCTTAACTCACTGAGCAAGGCCAGGGATCAAACTCGCATCCTCAAGGAGAATAGGGCATGTAACAACAGGAACTCCTAAAGCAAATTCTTTTGTCTTGAATTTCATTTTATTGTCATAAGAACATTTAACATGAGATCTACCCTTTTAAACAAAATTTTAAGTCTACAGTACCTCATTGTTGACGCCAGGGGTGATGTTGTACAGCTGATCTCTAGAGCTTATACATCTTGCGCGACTGGAACTTTATGCCTGCTTATCAGTGATTCTGTTTCCACCTGCAACCACCACTGCACTCTGTGGTTCTATGAATTTGACTATTCAGATACTCCATGTAAGTGGAAACATTTGTCTTTCTGTGATTGGCTTATTTTCCTTCGCATAGTGTCCTCAAGATCCATCCACACTGTCACAGATCATAGAATTTCCTTCTTTTTAACGGCTGTATAGTATTCCATTATATGTAGAAACCACATTTTCCTCATCCATTCATTCACTGAAGGACACTTAGGTTGTTTCCACATCTTGGTTATTGTGAATCATGCTACAAAGAACATGGGAGTGCAGGTATTATTTCAAGATCCTGATTTCAACTATCTTGGGTTTTTTAACTTTTATTTTTTATGGCTATACCTGCAGCACATGTGAGTTCCCAGGCTAGAGGTCAGATTTGAGCTGCAGCTGAAGCCTATGCACGGCCACAGCAACAATGGATCTGAGCTGCATCTGCGACCATGGCTCGGGGCAACGCCAGATCCTTAATGCACTGAGCGAGGCCAGGGATCAACCTGCATCCTCACAGAGGCAACATAGTGTCCTTAACCCACTAAGCCACAACAGGAACACCTCAGTTCTTTGGGATAAATACCTAGGAATTGGGATTACTAGATCACATGATAATTCTAGTTTTAACTTTTTGAGGATTTCTGTGCTGTTGTTCCCAGCGACATTGCCTTTTTGCATCCCCACCAACAGCATTCCAACTTCTCCACGTCCTCCACAACAATTGTCTTTTTTTTTTTTAAATAATAGCCATCCTGACAGGTGTGAAGTGAAGCAAATTCTTAAAGCTGCCACACTTTAGAATCCAGGAGAGTCCCAGAAACAGTTTTCTCCAAGACAACGCAGGGATTTGTTCTAAATATTCAAGGGGATGGATTCTTAGAAATGATTTCTTAAGGGAGCAGGTGCTTGGGTTTGGTGATGTCCCCTCTTGCGGTCCAGTCTGAGGGCATCAAGAAGGCCGAAGGGCTGGGAGTCCCCAGTGATGGGGTTGGGATGGGGCTGAGGGACGATGCAGAGGGAACCTCCTGAGAGTCTTTGGCAGAGGCCAAGAGGGCCAATGCCCATCGGGGCAAACAGGACACAGCTCTGTCCCCCCTTCCGCTTCCTTCTCCAGCCTGTGACAGACACTTGGCTCGCATTTGCACTCTTGCTTCCACATCCGGTTCATCAGGTCCCCCTCTGATCCCAGTTGCGTGAATTGCGTCTCAGGAAAAGAGCTAGGTAAGAATAAACCATTACGGAGCTGCTCTTCCCCAGGTGCTGGAACATTCTCTCCCTTGGCGTGGCTGATCAAGCTCTGCTTCTCAACGCCATGTCCTCTTGTTTACTCCTCTTAAAAATGATAGCACAGGCTAACACGTGTAGGGCACTGCCTCTCTTACTATGTACCAGGCTCTGTACTAAGTGCTCTGTGTCCTTTATTTCATCTAAATTTTAGGTCAGTCCAGTGAGGTAGAAATTCTTCTCTTCATCTTACAGTTGCCGAATCCACTGATCAGGAATGATACGTAATTCGCTCACCCGGTTTGTCGGCCTCCAAAGCCAAGCTCTTAGCCCAGGATTTACCACCTTCTGATCCTGCCCTAATTACCAAAACATGGACTGGCACTCTCTTTTGATGCTTCTTACCTTTGCACGAGGAGAATTCAAGATGTGAGGTTAAACAGCCAGGGCTGCTTTAGCAGTGAGATGGGCGTCTGTTCCTTGTTTCACCAGCAGGTGGCACAGTCACCCCAGTGGAATTTCTTGGGGGAACCATTGGAAGGTCCGGCTTGTTTCTATGGAAGCACTTTTGGTCCAGTTGGACCATCAAACCATCCCTTTCTGGTTGGGTTTGCCTTATCTTGTTCAGTGAGGGCAATTTTCAAGGACACGTGGTGTCATGAGAAGCTGGTGCAGCGTTTTAGAGATCTTTGTATTCAGATCATATCTCATTCGTTAACGACTATAATTTGCAGGTAATTTTAAATTCCAGCCACCTTCCTCTTGCCACCCAGGGACCTTCAAACCCCGTTGTTTAGAGCACAATTTAATGAGAAAATCCAGGATGAGACAAAGTTAACCCTTCTTTACATTATATTTACGTTACAGAGTATTGGCCAGCCCTGTGAACTGCGAGTGACTTTGGTGGACGGTAGCTCCCGTAGCCACTCAGGACTGGACTCAAATCCTGGCTTTCCTTCTTTGTCACTCTGACCTGCTTGCTGTGCCTGGATTCCTCAGCTGTAAAGTTTATAGTATCTCCTACACTGGGTTGTGACAGCATGATGCTAATACAATAAAGGGCATTTGAGAAGAAACTAGCTTGTGGCTAAGGGCTCAGGAAGTGTTAGTTTTGATTAAGTCTCACTCTGCCCAACTCTAAGGGCCCTCACTATGATTGATAAGGACAGACAGGCTCTTTGGGTAAGCAGAGTTTGTTCTGTGTGGGTTGGTTGCTTTGCTTGTTTTGTTTTGTTTGGGTTTTTTTTTTCTTCTTCTTCTTTTTAGGGCTACACCCACGGCATAAGGAGGTTCCCAGGCTAGGGGTTGAATCAGAGTTGCATCTGCCGGCCTGCGCCACAGCCACACCAGATCTGAGCTGCATCTGCGACCTACACCTCTGCTTACGGCAGTGCTGGATCCTTAACGCACTGAGCGAGGCCAGGAATAGAACCTGCGTCCTCACGGACACTAGTCGAGTTCGTAACCCTCTGAGCCACAACAGGAACTCCCTGTTCTGCTGTTTTAAGGTCTCTGCACGCTTTGCAGACTTGCTTCACCCACTCTGTATAGCACCTAATCATGGCCAGTTTTATCAGACAACAGTGTTGTTACAAGTCTTTTGGAAACTGTTCCAGAGACAGGTGTTGCAACAAAAGGTGGCTCAGAGTTCCCACCGTGGCGCAGGGGGTTGAGACCCTGACTGCAGTGGCTCAGGTCACCGAAGAGGTGAGGATTCGATCCCCAGCCCGGTGTAGTGTAGTTAAAGGATCAAGTGTTGCCACAGCCGTGGTGTCAGTCGAAGCTGTGGCTTGGATTTAATCCCTGGCCTGGGAACTTCCATATGCCTCGGGTCCGGCCATAAAATTTTTTTTTTTGGTCTTTTTGCCTTTATCTAGAGCCGCACCAGCAGCATATAGAGGTTCCCAGGCTAGGGGTCTAACAGGAGCTGTGGCCGCCGGCCTTCACCACAGCCACAGCAACGTGGGATCCGAGCCGCATCTGCAACCTACACCACAGCTCACAGCAACGCCGGATCCTTAACCCACTGAGCAAGGCCAGGGATCGAACCCGCAACCTCATGGTTCTTAGTCGGATTCGTTAACCACTGAGCCATGACGGGAACTCCCGATAAAATTTTAAAAAAAAGTTTTTTTTGGCTTCTGAGGAGGTGGTCAGAATAAGGGGTTCTTGCCTCGGATCAGACTGGCCTTCTCCTCCAGCCATGCCAGCCACTCAGAGCTGGCGTGTCAGGTCGGCTCTCTGGGACGCTTACCCCCCAACACACACGATCTGCAGAGAACAGTGCTGTCCTCTGAGACTCGTCCCGGGGAGGGCGGCTCACCACGCCCGGGGCCCAGGCACCGCCCTGGCTGGAACTGGCATCGTGGAGCCTGAAGTGGGACCTTGCGCTGCCAGACTCCACGCGGGCACAGCCCCTCCGGCCTCAAGGTTAATTCCCAGCCGCCGGGCGGTATTTAATTTTCCACAGAAGATTAGATTAAATATTTAGGTTCATAAAAGCCTAGAATTGCAGGCTGGGTGAGTGAGGGCTTAGCTGGCTGCAGACCGAGGCTGCCCCGCAGGCCAGGCTGACGCAGCATCCTGCGAGCTCGCCCCCGCCACCAAGAAGGTGCAGCACAGCCTGACTTAGAAATTCCCTGCTGCTCGCTCCCCGCAGAGGCAAGTTTCTATGGCAAATTCTTCATTTCTTGGGAAATTAAGTTACAAAGCTATCTGTTTTTTTTCCCAGAAAATTATACAAGGAATGATTTTTCCGCTATGAGACCTGGCCTTCCCTCCCTCCCTCCCTCCTTTTCTCATATTCTCTCTTTTTCGCCTCCTCCCTCTTTTTGTAGTGTTTTCCTTACTCGTTTCTTCAGTAGCTGCCTTTGGGCGAAAATTTTTAAAGTTTTTATTTTTTTTTTATAATGGGAATTTCATGGTAAATGTAGATAATTCTCTTTTTCTGTTCCTATTATAAAAATGAAAGATGCCGCTGCATTTTGTAGGTCTTGAGGATGTTAGTGATCCGTGGTCTTTTAGGGAGAAGGAACTTCGGGTTTGGGGATCGAGTGTGTGTCAGGCTGTCCTCGTCATGAATTCTGCACATTTGTGACAGGTGCAGCTGGAATTAGGGGGTCATGGCATGACATGAAGATAAGGAAAACAAACTGACGGGCATGGGCTCAAGCCATGTCTTGTTTTGTTTGTTTCTTTGATCACGTCCGCAGCATTGGAAGTTCCTGGGCCAGAGATCAAACCCGCACCACAGCAGTAACAGAGCCACAGCAGTGACAATGCTGGATCCTTAAGCTAGGCCACCAGGGAACTCCCAAGTTGTGGTCTTGGTCTCATTTCTTTCACCCAGTGAGCTGACCCGCCACAGGTGATGGAAACAGGGAGTTATTGAGTTTTGTGACCTCTCCTAGGACAGCGTGGGTGCAGGGCGCCAGCCTGAACGACTTCAATCTCCAGTCTGAGCACTGTGACCTTGGAAAGGTAACTTAAGCTCCCTGGACTTCAGCTTACCCCACCTGCCAAAGGAGGAGATCAGCCCAAAGAATCTCTAGGGGTCCATCCTGTTATTTGACTGAGCAAGAACCGTCTATTAATAAATGCCTGCAAATGTAGATCCACATGTATGAGTCTGAACTCTATGAAACTGCCAATGTTTGACCATTTTTAAGCTCTACCAATGGCAACTTCGAATGGTTCAACAGAACCTAAATAATTGCTGCCTTCGCATCCCTAAGGCGAATGTCTATTACACATTCTGCTGAGAGGAGGGCTAAGTATTGATAGCAAATCCAGTCAACGTCTATCAGCTAAGCAGTTATTCTGGTAGCAGAAATGTAAATCCATGTATCTGAGCGGAATGTCCCTCCTTCCCACACTGGGATGGTTTTTGCTTGTGGACGTGGAACAGACACCGGGCTCTCAGCCACGTCTCATTCAATAGCATCCGAAGAGTGAACCCTCCCTGGACTTGACATTTTTCAGCCTGGCCAGGGATCGGCACTTAGGTATTTAATCCCCCTTGGGCCCTTTTCAGCCCTACGATTAAGTCTTATCAAAAAGCACTGCTGAGCGGCTTAGCAGCGGGTTTTCGTCCATGTTAGAAGAACTGAACAAATAGCCTCGATGGCTCTAAAGGGTGGAGGAAAGCTGCCTGGCCCACACCTGGAAACAAACCCAACTCCAGGGCAACTCAGCTCGGAGGGCTTTCATCTCAGAGATATTTGGGAGCAGAGATTCTCAGTTGGGCTTGAGGGGCCCAGGAGCCCCCTGAAAGTGAATATGGCGTGCCCACGTATGCTTTTCTAGGAAAAAATAAAGTCAAATTGTTTGATTTTGTTTTTAAAAGGATCTAGGAATCTTTTCCTCCCCTTCCAGAAAATTATTTAAAAATCTGGGAGTTCCTAGTGTGGCTCAGCGGTAACGGATCCAACTAGTATCCATGAGGATGTGGGTTCGATCCCTGGCCTCGCTCGGTGGGTTAAGGATCCAGTGTTGCCGTGAGCTGTGGTGTAGGTTGCAAACGCTGCTTGGATCCAGCGTTGTTGTGGTGTAGGCCAGCAGCTGCAGCTCCGATTCAGTCCCTAGCCTGGGAATTTCCATGTCCCACGGGTGCTGCCCTAAAAAGCAAAAAATAAAAATCAATAATTTAAAAGTCGCTGTTATGGTAGTTTCCAGTTGAATTCTGCAGAACACAGAACACATTCATTCACCAAAAACGTAATAAAGGTCTGCCGCCCACCAGTGGGGGTGCAGGTCCCCAATTCAAAGGCGACTGAAACAATCCCTGCCCTCCAACTGCTCAGCCCTCATGTCCTTTGGAATCAGGGGACCGACCCTCTCAGCATCAGTGTCCTCCTCTGTGAAGTGGAGGTAACCGTCCAGCCTTTAGTGTGGCTGTGAGCATCCTACCAACAGCACGCAAGCAACGGGCAACTGAGAAAGGGCAAGCACACGTGACAGTTTGCAAAAAGCAGCACAGAAGAGGTATCTCCAGCCCAGACTAGGAGGCCAGGGGAAAGCTTGCGGATGGGGTGACCACTCTTTTGGATTTTTTTTTTTTTTTTGGTCTTTTTGCCCTAATGTAGAGCTGCACCCGCGGCATATGGAGGTTCCCAGGCTAGGGGTCTAACAGGAGCTGTAGCCGCCGGCCTACACCACAGCCACAGCAACGCGGGACCCGAGCCGTGTCTGCGACCTACACCGCAGCTCACGGCAACGCCAGATCCTTAACCCACTGAGCAACGCCAGGGATCGAACCCGCAACCTCATGGTTCTTAGTCGGATTTGTTAACCACTGAGCCACGAAGGGAACTCCTCTTTTGGATTTCTGAAAATATGAGACTACCGTTTGTGTATTTACTTGCTTATTGATTTATTTTTTAATTTGCAGTTTTTATCGTGGGGGAGGGGTGAGTGGGGAGGGAGGGCAGGGTTTATGTGAGCCCATGGCTGACGGATCCTTTCTGAGCCTCCTCACTTTGAGAGAGGCATGGTAGGAATCCAGTAATTTGGCTCAGGATCCATCTAGTGATCCACCCCCATGATCCCGCTTTTGGAGGTCTGATCGGTGAGTTTTAGCCAAACGTAACCTCTGCATTGAGTTAAGCTGCATGGAAAATCATTTAAATTGGCCTGAATTTGGACAGAGAGTCTTTTGTTGTTGTTAGTAGGTTTCTTACTATAAATTTTAAAAACTAGCAACTGATTACTTATTTGGTTAATGTTTTGTGAAACTAGTAGCTGCACACAAGGCAGTGCACGTTTTATTGCAGGTTTCCTTTCTGAAGAGTAGTTTTAATTGTATTTGCTACAGTATCAGGATATAACACATTAAAAGAGGAAGGGTAATGGACTAAAATATGAAAAAGAGACCACACAAATCATACTTGAAGACAGCTTAGCTGATTGTCCTATAGTCGTGTGCTCATTTTGTAGCTTCTTCTCTCTTTGTGAATATTAGCTATATAGTTTTCCAGTATTGCCCAAGAAATACAGTTTCAATACATTTATCCTAGGTTTCATAACAGTTTTTGAAGATTGGGATAAAGCTGTACTTATCTATGAAAACCTTTCTCAAACTAGATATATGTGCAAAGTTAAGCCTATAACCATTAACATAATTGTGTCACTTACCATGCTATAAAATTGGGTTGTGATGATGGCTGTAAAACTATAAATGTAATAAAATTCATTAAGCAATTTTCTTTTTTTTTCTTTTTTTTGTCTTTTTGCCTTATCTAGGGCCGCACCTGCGGCATATGGAGGTTCCCAGGCTAGGGGTCTAACAGGAGCTGTAGCCGCCGGCCTTCGCCACAGCCACAGCAACGCGGGATCCGAGCCGCGTCTGCAACCTTCACCACAGCTCACGGCAACGCCGGACCCTTAACCCACTGAGCAAGGCCAGGGACCGAACCCGCAACCTCATGGTTCTTAGTTGGATTCGTTAACCACTGAGCCACGATGGGAACTACAATTAAGCAATTTAAAAAAAAAGAAACTGTCTCTTGGTCTCAATTAGAAAACTGGACATAACAGCAAGTCCAGTTTTCTGCTCAAGACCAAAAGACAGTTTCTTTTTGACATAGTTTTTGCTATAGTAGTTATGTATGTATGTATGTATGTATGTATGTATGTATTCATCTATTTTCTTTTTACAGCTGCACCTGTAACATAGGGAAGTTCCCACACTAGGGATAGAGTCAGAGCTGCCACTGAGACCTATGCCACAGCCATGGCCACACCAGATCTGAGCCACATCTGTGACCTACATCACAATACCAGATCCTTAACCCCACTGAGCAAAGCCAGGGTTCCAACCTGCCCGCCTCACAGAGAAAACATTGGGTCCTTAACCTGCTGAGCCGCAATGAGAATTCCAGCAAACCACCTTTTTAAAATGTGTGAGTCTGGAGTTCCCTCGTGGCTCAGTGGGTTAAGGATCCGGTGTGGTCACTGCTGTGGCTCCAGTTAGAGCTGTGGCTTGGGTTTGATTCCTGGCCTGGGAACTTACACCTGCTAAGGGTGGGGCCAAAAAAAAAAAAAGTGTGAGTCTGGAGAGACTCAGCTCTCTTCTCCTAGGGAGCTGCATTTCCTCCTTCTGCAGGGCACCACAGGGAAAGTCATGAAGCACACAGTACCCTCTCCGCTTCCACGCTCCCCTCAGTACTTACTTAAGGAGCCCCACCCTCATTCCAGTGTAGACCCCTGAGGCACCGTGTCCTGGCTGGCCTTTTTAAGCATCAAAACACACCCCTGCCATGTTCCCTACCATCTTTCCAGCCCTGAGAGCACTTCTTAGGAGCCCCTGGCCCTGACCCAGCGTTCTCACAGGGGGTGAAAAGCTAAAGAGCTGCTGTGATGAAAGCGGTCACAGTGCGATGTTGGCAGTGACCGTGGTCTATGCTATTGTCCGTCCCATGTGACGCCAGGACTTTACTGTCTCCACTCAGCCGAGGCACTGGAAGTCCAGGTGCAGTGGCAGCGCCCACGGAGGGTACACCGGAAGCAGGGATGGTGGGTGGAGCTCAGGGCCCTGAGGAGCTTGCAATGTCACACCTCTCTGGGTGGGGGAGTGGCACCGAGGGCCCACTGGTCTGGCTTCAAAAACCACTGGCCAAGAAGCAGAACTAAGGAGATGAATTCCCACCTGGACAGAAAGGACACGGAGGGATCCAGCTCTCTGCCCAGAAGCTGGTCCCCACTTCCTCCTGCTCCACAGTCGCTCAGGGCCCTTCGTGCTGCCAACTTTCCCTTGTCACCCACAGGCCCTTCATTTTGCAAACTTAGCTCTTCTGGGATTTTTATTGCTTTCCTTTTTTGTTTGCTTTGAGTTTGGGTTTTTTTTTTTTTTAGAGTCACACCCATCACATAAGAAGGTTTCCAGGCTAGGGGTCCAGTCGGGGCCGCAGCTGCCAGCCTATGGCACAGCCACAGCAACGCGGGATCCTTAGCCCACTGAGTGAGGCCAGGGATCAGACCCGCATCCTCATGGATTCTAGCCGGGTTCATTATTACGAGCCACAATGGGAACTCTGTTTTTCTTTTTGTTGTTGTTCTTAAGAGAATTATTTATTTTTTGATTATTACTGAGATCTTTATTTTTATGGTCACACCTGTGGCATATGGAAGTTCTCAGGCTAGGGGTGGAATCAGAGCTGCAGTGGCTGGCCTACGCCACAGCCACAGCAATGCGAGATCCGAGCCAAGTCTGCGACCTACACCACAGCTCACGGCAATGCCAGATCCTTAACCCACTGAGCAAGGCCAGGGATCGAACCTGAATCCTCAGGTTTGTTACCGCTGAGCCATGATGGGAATTCCTGGGAATTTCTTTTTTTGGTTGTGTCTGTCTTTTACCCATTTTAAAATTTGGCTTCACAGAAGGAAACCCAGTTCTCTGCAGAAGGTGCAGCAGAGGCCGGATATACAAGCTAGGAAAAATCAGTTTTCTTTATTGGATGAAGATGTGGGAAAGGGTTGGCAGAAACCGAGGGTGTGAACCCGGCCAGGTGAAGGGACCCTGCTCAGGGGTGGGGTCGGGTTGTCTTTTGCCGGATGAGACAATTGTGAGCTCCCCCCAGATGAGCAGACGTTGGCTCTTCAAGGGTTAAGGAGCCAGCGGTAAAGTCCTGTGTTGGATTAAGGATGGCTTAGCTACAATTTTTCATGGTGAACGGTGTTATTTGGGTGGTGGTGGGAGGCACGTCTCTGTCACATGGTTAGAAGAGGTGCCTAGCGTGTACTTTGGGGCAAACTTACCTATTAAGTTTCTTTTCAACCCACTCAGGTTTGCATGGACGGGAGAAGGAGAGGAAGACCTGAGAGTTCTTCAAATAATATAACCGAAAACATCAGATTGAGGAACATATATTATCTTAGTTACAGTAATGCTCAACGAGTGAAATGTGGGGAAGGCATGTTCTGTGGGAGAAAGATTTGGAAGTTTATTGGGGGGAGACGTGAAATATCCCTTTTCCCAGGAGGGAAGGAGGGACACCTTAAAGAGGGAGGCACTGCTTTCAGAAGGGTGTTGGGCAAAGCTGCTGTCACTGACCAGGTGGCCTGCAGGTCCCTGCTAAACACAGGCTTCCTTCCTGCTCCATTGCTCCTGATTCTGTTCGCTGGTACTTGCCCCATTTAAGAGCCGTGCTCAGCTCCATCCTCTGAGCTCCTTATCCCGCTGTTCACACTTCTTACATCCATTTGCACCTTGCACTGCCATTTGTTTGTGTCTCTCCCACTCCACTGAGCTTCCACGGAAGTCTCTTATTCATCCCGTTGTGTTTCCAATGCCAACACGGACCCGCCACGTTCATTTATTCATCAAACATCCATTGTGTGCCCATTATGTGCCAGTCTCTGTGCCAACCTTTGCTCTGCCAAGGTAGGCAAAGGAGATACAAGCCCCACATAGACATGACGGTCAAATGGGAAAGGTAAGAACATATGCCAGTCATGATAGACAGACAGACAGACACACACACACACCTGTAATGTGTACACAAAACTACTACAGATTGTGAAGAGTGCTTTGAAGAAAATAGTAAGATGCTACTGGAGAAAAGTGGGGTAGGGGTGGAGGAGACTGGTTGGGAGCAGGGCCAGGAAAATTTTCTCAGAAGTACCATTTAAGCTGGGCCAGAAGGGGTGAGGAGACAGTAGAGGGACGAGAAAGGAAAAGTATTCCAGGTTGAGGAAACAGAATGTGCAAAATGTCCTGAAGCAGGAGAAGGTTTCCTGACGTGGAGGAAGGTAGGCCAGTAAGACCAGTTGCCACGAGGGTAGAATAATTGGAGAGGCGGTCGGGGCCAGCCCAGGGCCAGACCAGGTAAACCTGTTAAGGGATGAGGATTTATTTCTAAGAACAACAGGAAGATATTGCATTGCTTTCAAAACAAAGGAATGATACGCTCCCATTTTCCCCTTAAAAAGAGCACACTGATCTCTGTGCAGGGCAGAGGGGTAGATGTGTCTCTGGGGAGATGGTTTGGGGGAGGCAGTTGAACTGCATTGTATCAACCCTGTGAGAGACGCTGGGGGCCAGGCAGTGAGATGCAGGTTGGAGAAGAGGGTGGGGGTGAGCAATGAACGAACCCTCAGGCTGTTCCCTTGGACCGCTTACCTAAAGTACTGCTCTCAAGTATGGATGTTCCTACTCATCACTTCGCGGTACTTGGAAAAAGAGCTGCCTAGACATGGGAGACGGAGCAGACGGCAGAGTCTGTCAATGCCCCCGGCAATCCTGGCCTCAGCATTCTCTAAAAACCGAGAACAGACAGAGTCACTGGTCCATTCGGTCTGTTGAATATCCTTTGTGAATAAGGCATTGTGTCAGCTATTGTGAGGTGACCCATCTATTTATTTATTTTAGATTTCATTTTATTTTTTATTAGAGTATGGTTGATTTACAGGTGTCAGTTTCTGCTATACAGAAATGTGATCCAGTCATACATATATACATATTCTTTTACTCAAACTGTTTTCCATCTTGGTAATCCCAAGAGACTGGATATAGTTCCCTGTGCTATACGGTAGGACCTCATTGCTTATTCAGTCTAAATGTCATAGTTTGCATCTATTAACCCCAAACTCCCTGTCCATCCCATTTCCTTTATTATTTTTTTCTTCTTTTTATGGCCCCACCTGCAGCATATAGAAGTTCCCAGGCTAGGGGTCAAATTGGAGCTGCAGCTGCAGGCCAATGCCACAGCCACAGCAACACTGGATCTGAGCCACACTTGTGAGCTACACTGCAGCTTTCAGCAATGCCAGAGACTTAACCCACTGAGCAAGGCCAGCAATCAAACCCACATCCTCACAGAGACAATGTTGGGTTCTTAACCCCCTGAATCACAATGGGAACTCTGACCGATCTATTTAGAAATGAAGTAATGAATGCAAATTATTAATGAAAGATTTGAACATAAGAAAAATATAAGGAAGAAAAAAAACTGTGAGTATTCCACCCACTATTAACACTTTAAATTATTTATTTTCTTTTTTCCCTTTGTTATCTGCGTATTTATTTATTTACATACATAAATTGGGATCATGTTACATATAGTTTTATGAGCTCCTTTAAACTTTTATTGTAAGATATCACGCATGCAAAAAAATGCATTAAAGGAGTTCCTGCTGTGGCATAGCAGGTTAAGGATCTGGCATTGTCTCCGTGGTGGCTCAGATGCTGCTAAGATGGTAGTTTAATCCCTGGCCTGGGAACTTCCATATGCCTTGACTGCAGCTGGGGAGAAAAAAAAAATCAGGTAAATAAGTAAATAAACTAGGAGTTCCTGTCATGGTGCAGTGGAAATGAATCCGACTAGGAACCATAAGGTTGCAGGTTCGATCCCTGGCCTCGCTCAGTGGGTTAAGGTGCTGGTGTAGTCGTGAGCTGCAGTGTAGGTCGCAGTTGCGGCTTGGATCCTGCACTGATGTGGCTGTGGTGTAGGCTGGCAGCTATAGCTCCCTTTCGACTCTTAGCCTGGGAACCTCCATATGCTGTGGGTGCGGCCCTAAAAAGCTAAATCAATCAATCAATCAATAAAACAAATGCTTTAAATATACATGCAAAATTTAAAGAATAACAAAACATGCACACACACGACCACCCCAGATAAGGAAAAAATGATATTACTTTCCTTCTTGGATGCCCCTCCCTCCATCCCTTAAGGCAGAAAGAATCCAATTGCTTCTTCCTCCTTTTTAAGCCTCACCTGTGGCCTGTGGAAGTTCCCAGGCCGGGGGGCCAGGGGGCCAGGGATCAAATCTAAGCTGCATCTGCAATCTACACCACAGCTGCAGCAGCTCTGGATCCTTAACCCACTGCTCTGGGCTGGGGATTGAACTGGCACCTCTACAGAGACAAGCTGCATCATTAACCCACCACAGCAGAAACTCCAAGAATTCGTTTTTTCCTTAACCTTGTTCATCTGTTTTATTATTTAAATTGCAGCAGGAAGGAAACATGCCTACTCTATCCAACCTGACTCAGACACTGGAAGACGTCTTCCGAAGGATTTTTGTTACTTATATGGACAACTGGCGCAGGAACACGACGGAGGAACAAGAGGCCCTGCAAGCCAAGGTTGATGCCGAGAACTTCTACTACGTCATCCTGTACCTGATGGTGATGATCGGAATGTTCTCTTTCATCATCGTAGCCATCCTGGTGAGCACGGTGAAATCCAAGCGACGGGAACACTCCAACGACCCGTACCACCAGTACATCGTGGAGGACTGGCAAGGAAAGTACAAGAGCCAAATTCTGAACCTAGAAGAATCGAGGGCCACCATCCACGAGAACACTGGGGCAACAGGGCTCACACGGTCTCCTTGATCAGCGAGAGAGGCGTAGAGTCAACGGCTGACACGCAAATATGAAGAGAAACATATGGCACAGAGCAAATCCAGTTGTCATTGCTTAGAAGACCCTAAATTACATGCTCTCTGTTGGGAAGTTTCATGGAGATCACGTGGTTGGTCAATTAAGAGAGAAGGCATTTCAGTCTCAGTGATTTATCCTTGCTCATTGGAGCAACGTTTTATGACAAAGGCTTCTTTTACTTTTTGCGTGATGCAGATGTCATTTTAATCAATGTCAATCATTGGAGTTCCCGCTGTGGTGCAATGGGATCAGCTGTCTTGGGAGAGCTGGGTTGAAGGTTCGATCCCCAGCTCAGCAGAGTGGGTTAAGGATCCAGTGTTGCCGCAGGTGAGGCTTAGGGTCACAACTGCGGCTCAGATCTGATTCCTGGCCCAGGAACTCCACATGCCATGGGGCAGCCAAAAAAATTAAAAAGTAAAATATTAAAAAAAAATCAGTGTCAAACATGGAAATAAGGCCAAATTTGAAGTAGAGTGCCTGGGCAGTGCAGTGGGGATAGAAATGCGAGAGGAACAAACCATTGACTCCTCTCTCTCAAAAAACATTTTTTCTGTGACTAATGCAATTTATAAATAAACCGGGTACATTACCCAGAAGTTGAGGTTCAAAAATTTATCATTTGCTCTTCATACTGACATATGGGCCATTTATTTATTAATTCATGAACGTAGCATCTACAGGGATGAACGAACAGAACCATGGGTATGTTTCTTCCCCAGCACTGAGCTTATCTGGAAGTCTGAAAATAGAACAAATACTTCACAAGGGCAAGGAGTCCACACCAGAGAAGAATCTTGAAGAATGACCTGGTGCCACAGACACATATTTTTCAATTAATTTAAAATTTTACAGAAAACGAACTTTGAAAAAAAAAATTTTTTTTTTTTGCCTTTTGTCTTTTTAGGGCCACACCCATGGCATGTGGAGGTTCCCAGGCTAGGGGTCTAATCAGAGCTGTAGCCGCCGGCCTACACCACAGCCACAGCAACATGGGATCTGAGCCGCGTCTGCAACCTACACCACAGCCCATGGCAACGCTGGATCGTTAACCCACTGAGCACAGGAACTCCAAAAATTCTTGTTATTATAGAAAAAATAATATTAAAACATTGCTGTATAAACAACTCAATCTTTCCGCTGAGTTTATTTTCTCTATTTACAATTACTTAGATTCACTCATGTTTCTAGAGACTTATTTTCAGCGATGTACAGAAAGTGTCCGAATGGTGGATATCTGCCAAAGAGCTAAACCAGAACTGCTCCTTATTTTGAACCGTGGGGTTCACGATATCACAGGATATCAGGGCTGGAGGGCATCTTGGAGCTCAACATATTCTGATCTGATCGTTTCACTAAGCGATGAGAATCTCCAGTCCACATATCAGGTGACTTCATTCATTAACTCAGTCAGGAGCATTTACCATCTATCGACGTGGGTCACTGGCTTAGACGCCAGGAGTTTGGAGATGCACATGACTCTCAGAGCTGGAGGAACTCACTCACTCAGCAGAGAGGGAGTCAGACACATAAACATCACGATGATACCACGTCACAAGGTTATAATGGAGATCAGCACAAAGTGGGCAGATGGAGAGCCAGGACAGAAGGATTAAGGTCTGTCTACTCTTTCAGAACAGCTGGGAAGAGAACGTCAATGGTAAGCCGGATGCATGGGCTGGAGCTTTGTGAAGCTTCGGTCCTCTTTGCTTACACTCTTCTTCTTCTTCTCCCCGTTGTCTACTCAGCCAAGGCAGAGCAATTGTGAGCAGGGCTCGGGGCACTAAGACAAAATTCAAAAAGGAGTCTTGGGAGTTCCCGTTGTGGCTCAATGGTAACAAGCCTGACTGGTATCCACGAGGACTCGAATTCCATCTCTGACCTCTCTCACTGGGTTAAGGATCCAGCGTGTGGTGTAGGTCGTAGATGCTTCTCAGATCTGGTATTGCTATGGCTGTGGCATGGGTTGGCAGCTGCAGCTCTGGGAACTTCCATGTGCCACTAAAAAGGCAAAAAGCAAACAAACAAAAAACAGAAAGAGACAAAAAGCAAACAAACGAAAAAAGTCTTTCTTCAACGTCTTATATGGATTACAAGGTTTGTCTCTCTCGCGCGAGATACAGACAGGTCTGTTTCCTAATAATATACACGTAAGTATGCTAACAGAAGCATTAAATGCAGTGTTAGGAAAGACAGTCATGTTCCAAGAGCAGACGTGGCAAGCGTGCTCTCCCTCCTTAGATCAGAAACTCGGAAATGCTGTAGCACACAGAACGTTTTAACCAGTGTGCCCAGAGCAGCAACCCAAGCTACAAAACTTCAGCCCTGGGTCTGAATCCAGACAGGAATCCAAGGTGTCTACTAGCTGACAAAGACTGTCTCCCTGACCAAATTCTGGTTCAGGTTCCTCTGAATCCTCTTTGGGACTTGACCTCAACCTTGACTTATAACCACTTGCAGACCCTTAGCACAAAAGATCCTATCCGCCTCCCCACACTAAGAGACTTGAACAAACACTCCCCCAGTTTCTCACAGCTCTAGGCTGCATCCCTAAGAGAAGCCCGGCCCCCTTTAAAGTACCTGCCTAAGAAGACTCAACAAACTGCTGGGAGAATTTACTGTCTGCTCCAGCCAAAACCTGGAGATAGGCAAATCAGCCCCTGAAACCTGCCTAGAGCAGTTACTTTAGAAATTTTACAATTATAAATCCTTCATCTCCCCCACTTGAGGTGTAAACCTTTTTGTTTTGTTTTTGTGTTTGTTTTGTTTTAGCTTTTTGGTGTTTTTTGTTTGTTTTTTCTGCACCCATGGCACGTGAATTCCCAGGCCAGGGATTTAACCCTCACCACAGCAGTGACCCAAAAGGCCACTGCAGTGACAAAGCAGGATCCTTAATCCACTGCGACACAAGAGAACTCCTGAGCTGTAAATCTTTGACCACCCAGGACTACCTTGTCTCTCTGAAATGCCAACATTCAAGGCAGTAACTCTCCCCAACAGACCCTTGCTTTAACTTGCACCGCTGCCTCCAGTCATAAAAACAGAAGCTTGTTTCTTTTCCAGAGAAGTGTCCATTGACAAAACAAGATCAGGCTGACTATTCCACTTTTTGTAAACTTCCATGTCCCCCAACTCTGCCCAAGTGCCTGCCGCCCCAACTCCCTCATTCTCTTTCTTATGCCCAGTTACCTCTGCACAAATCAAAGCTGTTTAGTCATTGCGGACTCTCTTCCCTGTTGTGATAGTTCCTGAATCAAGTCTGTCCCTAACACATTAACCGGTGCCTGGCTTTACCTTTGACACAAGAAAACAAATTAAGGGGGGGAGGATCTAGGTTTTCCTAATTAAGTATGTTTTACTGTTATCACTTAATATAGTATATGGGGCCGACATAGATGCTTACCAGCCAAGTTTACTTTTGGGGAATAGGAGAAATACCCAATCTTGATGAGGATTTCAGCTTGGATCCTGCATTGCTGTGGCATAGGCTGGCAACCGCAGCTCTGGGATTCGACCCCTAGCCTGGGAACGTCCATATGCCGCAGGTGCAGCCCTAAAAACAAGGAAATTAAAAAAAAAAAAAAAAAAGGAAGGTGGAGTTCCCTTCGTGGCTCAGTGGTTAATGAACCTGACTAGGAACCATGAGGATGCAGGTTTGATCCCAGGCCTCCCTCAGTGGGTTAAGTAACCAGGGTTTCTGTGAGCTGCGGTGTAGGTCACAGACACAGCTCAGATCCAGTGCTGCTGTGGCGTAGGCTGGCAGCTGTAGCTCCAGATTCCACCCCTAGCTTGGGAACCTCCATATGCGGTGGGTGCAGCCCTTAAAAAAAAAAAAAAGGTAAAGGAACTCATGGTAGTGGCTGTCCTAATAGAGGCTAGATCCGGAGTCAGGTCCCAGCTCTAGCACTTGCTGGCTTTAAAACCTTCGACAAATTAATCTGCTTCTCCATTTGCTCATCTGTGAAATAGTTACAGTCATAATATGTCCTTTACAGACTCGTTAGGAGACTTCAATTAGACAGTAAAGTGCTTAGAACACTATTTTTGTTACTTTCTCCAGGAAACATTTTGTACGTCATCACCACTAAGATGTCACAACAGGATTTGGAGTTGGGCTGCCTGGTTCACACCTCCATCCTGTCACTCCACTTCGTTTTCTTGCACCAGCCACTTCGTCTCCCCTTGCCTTAATTTCCTCAACCACAGAAGTGTGAGACGAGCACGAAGTAAGAAGTCTGTGAACTTCCCTCTTGCTACCCTTGAATTTCAGTGTCCAGTTTGTGTCCTCCCCCGCAGCTGGGTCTGAGTGCGTTGGAACTGCTTCAGTTTATTAAGCTCTTATTGAATGAATCTGGGGACCTAGTACAGGGCATCCCACCACTATCCCAAAGGAAAATTCACGCATTGCTGACAGAGGCGATGAGCGCTAAATTTGGAAGCTTCTGGGGACCCACGTGCCCTCAGCTGCACACAGCGAGGAGCATCCAAAGCAAGCGAGACAGCTGAGGGGGGGGAGACCTGCAAAGCCTCTTCCTCCAGCCGCCGTCCTCCTCCAACTCCGGTAGGTTCAGAAAGAGAATCTGCCACGGACCTGGGCTAAAGTGCCTGGCCCACCTGCCCTGGCCCGGCCAATTCCTTCCGGTGACCCATGTCGCTGCCCCTAGAAAGCCGCTTCGGCTCCAAGCGCGGGCGCTCGTGAAACGGCGCACGCCCCGAGGCGGCCCGGGCCTACTGCGCAGGCGCGCGGAGCAGTGCATCTCGGGACGTGTAGTTTTTCCCGCGGCATTGTGGGAGTCCTGTGTGCCTGCCGGTTCTTCCGCGGCCTGGAGCTGTAAGTGGGTGGTGTCCGGGGCTGCGGGATCCTCATCTGAGGCCCGGCAGGCCTTGGGGGCGCTGGGGAGTTCGGCGGCCGGCCGCGCGATAGCACTTTCTCTCTAGGACGTTCTCCGGGCCCCCGGGGACCGAGAGGGTGACAGCTGCCACCCCCCGCCCCCCACCCGCGGATTGTCCTTGCCTGGCTAGATTGTCCCGGTGCCGAGAAATTCGCGGATCCCGCGCCGTGGGTGGAGTGTTGAGGCTGCCACGCAGGCCAGGGAGATTTGGGGGCGAGCGAATGCTCTGGACGCCTTGTTCTGTTAGAATGGTGGAGGACGAAGTGGTTGCCTTTGGCCCTCATTCTCCGGGGTGTGAGCGGTACCGGCCTTGCTCCCCAAGTGTCGGGGCTGGAGAGGACCGAGGCCCGGCGGTCGGATTACTGTTATGGTTACAGAGAAGTTGAGGCCCAGCCCCTCGCCCTGGGAACCCCGGGCCGCCCTGGGCTTGGGGCTTAGAGGCCAACCAGATGATACCCTAGGTTCACCTTGAACCCCTTCCTCCCACCACCTACCGCTCCTTCAGAAGTTTGGGTGAAGTGTTGGGGTGAAAAGGGTAGAGACTGGGAATGAGAACAGCTCCGGAAAGTTCAAACACTGGAATGAGACTCCCAAGAGGCAGCCTGACCCTTGGGGTTTGTTAGCTGTGCCGAGAAGAAAACTGTGGACCATACATTGTCCATAGTGCTTTAATTGGCTTAACGAAAACAAGGCAGTAGCTTTTCGGTTTTTTAGGAGAAATCTGGCAAAGGAAAACTCAGGACATTTTTGCAGGGAAGGAAATAAAACTCTGAGCCATTGTTAAAAGGGAAGTTTAAAACTTCCAGTGCTTCATAGATTTTAGGCCTCTCAGAATTGCGGCTGTCCATTTGCAGTTCAGCCATCAGATACCAGCTACCTCCTGGTTCTAGTGTTGCATCAGGTGTACCTATGGCAGCAGAGCAAATAGCCTGCTGGTATTTTTAGCTTTCTCGGTTGTTCTCATTTGCCTAAGCCCTGCAGGGCGCTGGCTACAAAAATGGCTGAGTCGGAGCATGTACATTTTTTAAATTTATTTTTGTCTTTTGTCTTATTGGGGTCGTACCGGAGGCTTGTGGAGGTTCCCAGGCTAGGGGTCCAATCGGAACTGTACCTGCCACAGCGAGGTGGGATCCGAGCCGCGTCTGCAACCTACACCACAGCTCACAGCAACGCCGGATCCTTAACCCACTGAGCGAGGCCAGGGATCGAACCCGCAACCTCATGGTTCCTAGTCAGATTCGTTTCCTCTGCGCCACGAGGGGAACTTCTGGGGTATGTCATTTAAGGGAGGTGGGAAAGAGTTATAATTTGGAGCCAGAGAGTGGCAATGAGTTTGACTGATTTGCCCTCGTCTCTGCAACCCTCAGCCGAAGCCTTCCACTCCTTTGCACCTTAATTTTTTTTTTTCCGAAGAGATGAATTTTATCATTCTAGATAGGACGTTGAGTGAGCTGCCGGTAATGTTTTTACAGTTAGATGCTGTGATATCAAGGAGAGTGGTGACGTAGGCATTACAGAGTTTCAGCACCGCTCTTTGGATTCTGATTTTTGAGATGATAATACTTGGCTTTAAAATGGCTAATGACTGGTGCCAGGTCACTCACATGCCCTGCCCTTGATGCCACCAAGAATTGAGCCCAGATCTCCAGATCTCCTGGTTGTCCAGTGCTTGCTCTTTATACGATATCCAGCCGTCTGCATTTTGACCCGGATCCCACTTTTTATCAGCTTGACATGTCCATTAGTGGAAAGAGATATTTATCATAACAGTTATCGTTGGTGTTTGTTTAGTGCTTTCCATGTGCTGAACACATTGCTTAGTGTTTCCAGTTTCTGAAGGAGAATTTACAGACAAGGGAGCTGTGACTTAGAGAGGCCAAGTGACTTGTCCAAGGTCACCCCACTGGTAAACAGAACACCTCTGGTGTTCTTTTGATTTCCTCCTCTAAGCATTTTGGACCTGCTTGTGGTCCTTGACCTTGCGGCTACCTTACCTATTTCAATTCTCTACGTATGTAATTTGGTCTCAGGAAACGTGTGGGGAACAGCCAAACTTGTCTGCTTATATTTGTACACAACTCAATAAAAGCAGGAGTTGTAAAAATAAAGTTTATATGACCTTAAACCTTGAAGTTTACGACATGGCTAATTCCTGAAATTATTAGAGATTATTCAAAGTGAAAATTCCAGCAACAGGTTATAAGCTGTTAGGAACCTATTTTGGCCAGTGCAAGTCAGAATCTGCTGCTACGTAGACAAATAGGCCGTTTATACACAAAGGTCATGAGCAATGTCAATCATGGTCATTGCATTTAAACAGATCTGTGGTGTAAATTCCTGTCGTTAGCTTATCTGACTTTGAAAAAGTCATGGGGAGAACTTGGCTGTCTTGTGCCAACTGCCAGCTTGTTTTCAGGATAGTATGACCTTGAGCAGATGAGGTCTGAACTTTTTTTTATATTTAGTACTTTTATAAGTGAAAGTTTAAAAAAAAAATCTTCCCTGAAATTTATCTCATTATCCCCATTCTAAAGGCCTGTGAATTTTTCTGATGTTTTTTCTTCATTCTGATTGTAAGTGTCTTTAAGGAAAAGCATCCCCATGATTTCTTACTGCAGAGCTTTCTGCATTAGGATAAGGCTCTGGAGCCAGACCTGGTGGGTTCGAATCCCAGTCCCTCTATGTGACTCTGAACGTGTCGTGTCAACTTTGTTTCCTCGTCTCCAAAGCATAGACAATAAACTACCCCTTGTGAGGCTGGTGTGGAGACAAACTGAGTTAATGCAATAGCGCACTGTAGCTCGGCCAGGCACGAAAAAGTGAAGCTGGGAATATTATGCTTGAAGTCGCCAAATTGCAGAAAAAGCCCATCTTCCTTCACAGATGGGACTGAGTCCCCAAGAGGGATGTCACTTACCAGAGTGGGTGGGTTCTTCCTGCAGAGCTCCTCTCCTGACTCTTGAGGTATGTGTCCTATTCTAAAAATAGTGACACACAAGGCCTAGGAGCAAATCCTGTGCTTTGGCCATGTCCCTGCCTCATCACTTCCTGCCTCATCTTCAACTAGGTCTCCCTCATGTTTTACAGGGAATTCTAATATGAATGGCTTCCTTAGGACAATTTTTTTGTCCTATCATTTATTCCCTTCCCTCTAGACATTTTCTTATTAAATTTTATTGGGAGGATAGTTGATTTACAAGGTTGTGTTAGCTTCAGGTGTATAGCTACGTGCATCAGTAATGTAGATACACCTAGCCATTCCTTTTCAAATTCATTTACCATGTAGGGCAACTACAGAGCATTGAGTAGATTTCCCTGTGCTATGCAGTAGGTCCTTGTCATTTATCCATTCCATATGTAGTAGTATGTGTATGTCAACCCCAGCTTCCCATTTTATCTCTCCCCCCAGTGTTTTCCCTTTGGTGACTCTAAGTTTGGTTTCAAAATCATTGAGTTTTGAAACCAAACTCTAAGTTTGGTTTCAAATTCTTTGAGTCTTTTTGTTAACAAGTTTCCCTCTTTCATTCTTTATTAGATTCCACATTATTGGCGGTCTCATGTGATATTTGTCTTTCTCTGTCTGACTTAGTCCACTTAGTATGATAATTTCTGGGTCCATCCTTGTTGCTGCAAATGGCATTTCGTTCTTTTTTATGGCTGAGTAATATTCCATTGTATATATTCACCACATCTTCTTATCCATTCCTCTGTCGATGGACATTTAGGTTGCTTCCATGTCTTGGCTGTTGTAAACAGTGCTGTGGTGAACATTGGGGTTCACGTATCTTTTCCCTCCAGATATTTTTGAAAACCAAGAGTAGCTTAATTAACACTCAGAGGACCTGAGAAATAAAATGACAGTTCTCTACAAGCCAGCTTTGCTCCGGGCAGGAGGTGGGTGGAGGAACAGATTTTGGACCTGGGCTCTTAATGTCACAGATGAATGGATTGGGAGCATTGTCCCCCCTCTCTCGGGGAGCAGTGCTGCCACCTCTCTCGGGGGCTGTGCTCCCCTCCCTGGGGCAGGGCAACTGGGGAGAGCTTTGTATTGTCTCGGCCTCACCCAGGCCTTTTGCTCCACCAGGCTCTAGGTCACCTTGTTGGGGACACTTAACCCTCCTCTCTGCAGAGCTTGCTGTCTTTGCTCATGTGCCCTCTCTCGCCATCAAAGAAAAGCCTTCCTAAGGCCATCTGTTCTGTAAAACCCCAATTGACCTGCTTCTTCTCTTCCCCACCAGGACAGTGAGACCTGGCCCTCCAGCTCCCTCTCTTCCTATGCCTGTCTGAGTGGCCTGCACTGATCAGGAGTGAACTCCTAGCTGGTCCAGCATGAACTGGAAGGTGAGAATAACTTTAAACATAATGACTTGGGTGCTTTCTCTCAATTGTAGAAATTCAAAATAATAGTTCTGGAAAGATAGGTTGATTAAGAGGGAAAAGGAGTTCCTGTCGTGGTGCAGTGGAAACGAATCTGACTAGGAACCATGAGGTTGCGGGTTCGATCCCTGGCCTTGCTCAGTGGGTTAAGGATCTGGCGTTGCCGTGAGCTGTGGTATAGGTCACATCTGCAGCTTGGATTCCACGTTGCTGTGGCTGTGGTGTAGGCTGGCAGCAACAGCTCCAATTCAGCTCCTAGCCTGGGAGCCTCCATATGCTGCAGGTGCAGCCCTAAAAAGACAAAAAAAAAAAAAAAAAAAAAAGGAAGAGGGAGTGGTGTAAAGCAGGAACCGCAATAGCATTTAATATTTTACTTTCAGTTAAAATATAAATGTACATTTATCCACCGGACTTTTGGGGGAAGGCCAGGCTTTTCTTTGAAAGGCTTTTCTTTCTCTGTAAAACGGATGGCTTGGAAGTTTCACCTGTAATTTCACAGTACGGTCTCTTTAGAGTAGATAAATAAGATCTTATGAGGTAATCTACATGCAAAATCTTTCCAGATTTTTATGCTCTTTTTCCCTAATCTTTTACATTTGTGTGGCCAGCAGTATTATTTTCTTTTCCAATTCAAATTGAGTCTTTCAAAGCATTCACCTTAGTTTTCATGGAAACAGCCTTTCCTTTACGTAGTCATGTTCTATGAGTATCATGTTTAAATACATGATCCAGCATAACATCAAGTGCTACTTAAATAAGCTGGCTGCAGAATAAACACATCTAACCCCATGAAACATTGGGTGCAGCTGGTGGGAGCAGATGTTCAAAGGCAACCAAAGAGTTTCCTGTTAGCCACGAGCATCACAGGGCTCTGGGCCACAGCCAGCAGGCCTTACAGAAGGGAAGAGGGGTGTCATGCTACATCCCTGAAGCGGGTGGGGTGGGGTGGGGTGGAGATTGCCTATGAGAGCAGTCACAAAAATAGATGCTTTGAAAAGCATGAAATCAAGTCGAAATCAAGTCAAAATCATGTATCATCTCACTGTCCAGAGATGGCTGCTATTAACAGTTTTGGTGCATTTTCTTCCCGTATTTTTTTCCATATACATAAGTGTAATGTGTGTATTTTCAAACTTAGGATCTCATTATTTTCATTTCTTTCTTTTTAGGGTCACACCTGCAGCATATGGAAGTTTGCAGGCTAGGGGTTGAATCTGAGCTGCCGGCCTACACCACGGCCACAGCAACCCCGGATCCGAGCTGCCTCTGCGAGCTACACCACAGCTCATGGCAACACCAGAACCTTTAACCCACTGAGCAAGGACAGGGATCGAACCCACATCCTCATGGATACTGGTTGGGTTCTTAACCTACTAAGCCACAAAGGGAGCTCTCGTATTTTTTAATTATTATAGGCATTTCCTTATTCAGAACAGCCACTGGCTGTTTATTGCAAGAAGACGTGAAAAGTTCTGGAAGCAGGATCAGGAGTCAGGACGGTACACACCCCTCCTGCCCAGGCCTGTGGGGCATGGGGAGGGCCCTGCAGGAGGCCTCTGAGGACTGTTCTCTAGAAGGGCCTGGTTGAGGCTCAGGAGGCAGAGTGAGGATTCGTGAAGGGGCTGGAGGCGTAGGAGCGTTTGCTTAGCAAGGTCGGGTTTCCAAGCCGCCAGCAGAAGCGTAGGGGAGGAAGGATGGGGCAGTGGGGAGTGGGGGAGCAGAGAGCGGTGTGGGGTGAGATTAGGGAAGGGCCGTTAGCCTTGGCAGACCCTGGAGTCGGCAGTGGTGACAGGCGGAGCTGGCGCCAGCAGCCACATCTGCACGGCTCAGAGCGTGCGCTTGTGCTCCGGGGCTGTGGCTCTCACTGTGGGGCCTCTCGGAGCCTCCTGGAGGACTGGCTAAAATACGGACTGTGGCCCCACCCCCTGCTTCTGATTGCACGGGCCTGGGGTCAAGGGGTCCCCGGGCGGCGCCGGTGTGTACCTGCCAGGCGTTACACGAAGAAGGTTTTCTTTTTCGTTGTAGACTGACATCAACCCACTTGACCGCCCAGCCCAGCCCTACTTGTCACCAGCCCTACTTGTTCCTGCATCTGGGACAGAACTGCCCAGACCTTCCCAACTTGAGGCAGATACACGGCTCCAGGCTACCAGGAAGCAACCTCATTTTTAAAAGGGAGTTGGGGGGTGTTCCCAGTGGTCTCTCCTTATGCCCTGACTGCAGTGACCCAAGGAGGGTGAAGGACCGCCAAGCTCCTGGCACATCCTGACTTCCCTTTCTGCCTCGGTCGGCCTGAGGCCCTCAGCCACAGCCAGCAGTACCTGGGCATCAGTGCATTAGCAACGGAGTGGATTTTAAGTCAGTCATTCTCATTACACAAGTTTTGTTTTTGTTTTTGTTTTTTTTTTGCTTTTTTTAGAGACACACCTGTGCCATATGGAGGTTCCAGGCTAGGGGTCTAATCGGAGATACAGCTGCCGGCCTATGCCACAGCCACAGCAGTGCAG
Organism: Catagonus wagneri; assembly: GCA_004024745.2. NCBI lineage: Eukaryota > Metazoa > Chordata > Mammalia > Artiodactyla > Tayassuidae > Catagonus > Catagonus wagneri. The sequence goes on from PVHT020000170.1 coordinate 3,548,631, forward strand.
GATCCCAGTCACATCTGCAACCCACACCACACCTCAAGGCGATGCTGGTCCTTAACCCACTGAGCGAGGCCGGGGGTCCAACTTGTGTCCTCATGGATACTAGTCGGGCTCGTTACCGCTAAGCCACAACAGGAGCTTCCTATTGTTTGTTTGTTTGTCTGTTTAACTGGTATAGATCTAGTCCACCCCCACAATATTTTATTCATTTACCTCCTTGAATTTTTGTATGTTTTGGGAGTTAGTATGAGGGATTTGTTAAAAGGAAATAAAAGGAAGAGATTGAACATAACTGAAGATTTAGCAAAACTCCCCAAGAGAGATGCAGGAACAGGGGCCCAGAACCCTTTTGCTTTAGCCCTTGTGGTGTCCTTGACCTCCACTGCTATGGCTCTGCCCCCTCTCAGTCCAGAAACTTCTGCTTCTTGCTGACTCCTCTCCACAACCTTTAAACAGTAAGTAAGTACTGATACCACTAACCCGGGTCCATTTGTTGATGTTTCCATTTCAGTGGGTTTCTTTTTTTTTTCTTTTTTTTGTCTTTTTGCCTTATCTAGGGCCGCACCCGCGGCATATGGAGGTTCCCAGGCTAGGGGTCTAACAGGAGCTACAGCCGCCGGCCTACACCACAGCCACAGCAACGCGGGATCCGAGCTGCGTCTGCAACCTACACCACAGCTCACGGCAATGCCGGATCCTTAACCCACTGAGCGAGGCTAGGGATCGAACCCGCAACCTTATGGTTCCTAGTTGGATTCGTTAGTCACTGAGCCACGATGGGAACTCCCTCAGTGGGTTTCTAACCTCAGTTGTGATGTGCACTCCTGTAACAGCTGTCACTAAGTGTGGATTCGTTTGGATCACGGGAACCATGGTCTGTGATAGGGGCTCCATTATACAGGACTCCCGAGGCTCATCGTAGAGATTGAGAGGACTGAGAGAGACTAACGGTGTCAGTCAGAGTTGTTGGAAAGTCCGAGTGGACGTAAAAGGAAGATTCATCTCCGAACTGGTGATTTTTTTGCCTCTTGAGGAGGTAAAATGTAACTTTCTTTCTTTGCTGGCTTATAAACAAAGACCCAAGCCTCGTCTCTAAAACGTGTTCTTTGGGAGTTCCCACTGTGGTGCAGTGGCAACGAACCCGACCACTGTCCATGAGGACTTGGGTTCGATCCCTGGCCTCAGTGGGTTGGGGATCTGGAGTTGCCATGAGCTGTGGTGTAGGTCACCAGTGTGGCTCGGATCTGGCATTGCTGTGGCTGTAGCTGCAGCTGCAGCTCCAGTTCAACCGCTAGCCTGGGAACCTCCGTATGCCTTGGGTGTGGCCTTAAAATGCAAAAAAAAAAAAAAGAACTTTCAGGAGAGTAGATGAATTAGAGGATTATTGAAGGCGACGATGCTGGGGAGATTAGCTGTAGGTCTGAGGGAGGAAGGACCTGGACAGCAAGTCAAAATTCTAAGCTGCTTACATTTGTCAGGATAAAAGGTTTCACTTTGGTAATTTTTTTGGTCTTTTAGGCTGTAGCCTATGTTGTGCTTGGTCTTTACCGTTAAAACAATTTCGTGGTTGAAAACTATTACCTAGTTATTCCGAGTGCTCTTGGGACATCGTTTTCTTTTGCTTTCATTTATTTCATTTCCCTGGCAGGCAGGACTCAGCGGAAGGGCGGCCGGCATAGGGCTCGGAATGTTCCGTCCATCTCTGGCCTCCTTGTGAGTGTGGGACGAGCGTGGGCCTCTGCACCACAGCAGACCTTCCTTGGTCGTTTGTAGAACCGGGCGGTGCGCCACGTCATCTAAAGTCGTTTCTAACCCTCCACCCTGTGAGTGTATTGTTCTCAGCTCAGGTTCTCAGCTCAGCTTTTTTAAACCTTCAGAGGAAGGCACAGATGTAGGTTCCATAGCAGCATCTCACGATATTGGGGTCTCACGTAACAAATGACGTGTGGCATTTAACCTAATGATTTTGTTGGAATACGTCCTACCTAGTTTCCTAGAAGAATGATCCGTCAGCAAAGGCCTACCTTTTCACTTGATTTAGGAAGGAAGGCATTTTTTTTTTTTTTTTTTTTTTTTTTGGTTTTTAGGGCTGCACTTGCAGCCTCTGGAAGTTCCCAGGCTAGAGGTTGAATCAGAGCTGCAGCTGCTGGCCTGTGCCGCAACCACAGCAATGTCAGATCTGAGCCACATCTTTGACCTACACCGCAGCTCACGGCAATGCTGGATTCCCCAACCCGCTGAGAGAGGCCAGGGATCGAACCCACATCCTCGTGGATACTGTCGGGTTCATTACTGCTGACCGCAATGGGAACTCCCAGGAAGGAATTTTTTTTTTTTTAGGGTCGTACCCTCGGCATATGGAAATTCCCAGGCTGGGGGTTGAATTGGAGCTGCAGCTGCCGGCCCACACCACAGCCACAGCAACGCCAGATCTGAGCTGTGTCGACCTACACCACAGCTCACGGCAGCACCAGATCCTTAACCCACTGAGCGAGGCCAGGGATTGAACCTGCAGCCTCATGGATACTAGCCAGTTTCGGTACCACCGAGCCACAACCGGAACTGCCCCAGGAAGGAATTTTTTAATCACCCAAAAAGCTCATACTTATTCAGGTCATACCAGTCATGTTTACAAAACTAGTATTTTACCTGAGATACTATTGTGATACGTAGAATTTCATGATAAAGCCCGCGATAGAATAATTCCAGTCCCTAATTATTCCCTAGACTTCCCTCTAGCCAATGGGTTAAAACTTCTCTCCAACAGGAAATTACAGGAACAGTGAATAAGTAGCTAAGTCTTAATGGTATTTATTTCAGTTTTATTGCATTTTATTTGTATATTGATTTTTACCTTCAACTGCCAGCGCTGAGGAATAGCTGGAACCAAGAGAAAACCATAGCATCCCGTGAGAGAAGGGGAATTCAGAAGGAAGATGTGACCCACTCTCCCTTCGCAGGTGAAGAGGCAGAAGCTCAGGAAAGCCAAGTGACTGACCCAGATCGTGCGGTCAGTGAGTGGCAGGGAGGGGCTGTGACCAGGCCCCTGGGTCTGGCTCCTCACCCTGGGCTGCACCGCTGCCTTGGATGCAGAGGGCCCGGGTGGTCGGCAGAGGGCGCTGTGACAGAGCAGACTCCGCATCCGTGGTCCTCTCCATGGAGCCAGCAGCAAGGGAGTGATGAAGGGCTGAGCGAAGACTTAGACCGTTGGCGACACAGGGACACGGGACCTGTGTGTCCTACACCAGCGAGGCCCCGGCACCCAGCCCCGGGCCCCGTGCATCATCACCTGTGCACAGGAAATGTTCGTTGAAAGAAGGAGCATAAGCGAAGCGCACTCCTTATCAGTTATAGATCATTTAGGATAGTTTCTTTCTTCTTCCAGGTTCTTGAACACGTGCCCCTGCTGCTGTATATCTTGGCAGCGAAAACATTAATTCTCTGCCTGGCGTTTGCCGGAGTCAAAATATACCAAAGGAAAAGACTGGAAGCAAAACAGCAAAAACTAGAAGCTGAAAGGAGGAAGCAGTCCGAGAAGAAGGGTAACTGAAGGGCGAGCAAAGGTACTGGGGCTGCGCGAGCATGAACTCCACATCCACGGTGGGCGAGGGCGGCCCGGCAGCGGATGTGACAGTCCCGAGGCTTCCGGATCCCTCGGGTGGGCCTGAAGCCGTGTGCGGCCAGGCGGTCCCACCTGTCATCGGGGCTAGAGCAGTTTCGCAGACCGTAAGGTCTGCAGAGCCTGTCAGCTCGGAGCCACGGGGCCCGTGCGGTCAGTCCACGCCTTTGCCGAGCCTGCAGTGGCTCTGCCCCGTCAGGAGTCGTGGGGCCTAACGGGAATTGGGTCACAGGACTCGAGAATTTCATGAAAGCTCTCCGGAGAAGCACACAAACTGGACATGAACTTGCAGACAGAGATGGGGAGGAAGTGGGGTCACCGGTCATTAAGACCCCAGCCTCCACCTACGGTTAAGTAACCCGGAGTTTCTGTCGTGGCTCTCTGGTTAACAAACCTGACTAGTGTCCGTGAGGACGCGGGTTTGATCCCTGGCCTCACTTAGTGGGTTAAGGATCCAGCGTTGCTGTGAGCTGTGGTGTATGCCAAAGACACGGCTCGGATCGCAAGTTGCTGTGGCTGTGGCTGTGGCGAAGGCTGGCAGCTACAGCTCTGATTGGACCCCTAGCCTGGGAACCTCCATATGCTACATGTGCGGTCCTAAAAAGACAAAAAGACAGAAAAAAAAGAGATTAAGAAACCCTGCTAACTGGGAGTTCCCTGGAGATCTCACGGTTGGGATTTGGTGCTTTCACTGTTGTGGGCCACATTCAGCCCCTGGTCTGGGACCTGAGAGCCCATATCCCACATCAAGTGCCTGCACGCCAAGGCCAAAAAAAAAAGGGAGTGGGAGAGGGAAGAAAGAGAAAAACCCTGCTGACCTCAGGATAAAGTCCATCTCCTGGCCGTGGCGTGTAAATCCCTTCCCAAGGCGCACTTCGCCCAGGTCACATTTGGCCCCTCTGCTGCTTCTCCTTACACTCCTGCAGGCCTTTCTTTGACCCCAATAGACTTTCATGCCCCTTGGCCTCGGCTTGCTAGCCCCCTGGCCTAGAGAGCCTTCCCAGTAATGACCTCACTGTGTCCAGAGTCTTCCCTCATTGTCCTAGCCGGTACCTGTCCCAGAGCACAGCGGGTGCCCAGGTCGCCTTTGTTGCATTTGGGTACCAGGAAGTTATTCAACTGAACTTGTGACGATTAGCAGTTTACTAATTTCTGGCGTGCCGTCCAGTTTCATCACTGAGCAGGTTGAGCTCTATGCTTTTCTCTGAAAATAAAGGGTTCAAGGGAGTTCCTCTTGTGGCTCATAGGAAATGAATGCAGCTGCTATCCATGAGGATACAGGTTCGATCCTTGGCCTCGCTCAGTGGGTTAAGGATCTGGCGTTAGCATGAGCTGTGGTGTAGGTCGCAGATGCAGCTCATATCCTGCATTGCTATGGCTGTGGCGTAGGCCAGCAGCTGTGGCTCCGAGAAAAAAAAAAAGAAAAGAAAAATAGTGGATTCAAATATGGTGGCAGGGAATTTAAATCCGTAGGTCCCAAACTTGGCTGATGGTCAGAATTTGCATGGAGTGCTTCTTAAAACTCAGATTCCCAGGAGTTCCCGTTCTGCTCAGTGGAAACGAATCTGACTAGCTTCTGTGAGGACGCAGGTTCGATCCCTGGCCTCGCTCAGTGGGTTAAGGATCCGGCGTTGCCGTGAGCTGTGGTGTAGGTCACAGACGTGGCTCAGATCCCGCGTTGCTGTGGCTGTGGCGTAGGCCAGCGGCTACAGCTCCAATCTGACTCCTAGCCTGGGAACCTCCATATGCTGTGGGTGCAGCCCTAAAAATACCGAAAAACAAAACAAAAGCTTCGGATTCCCAGGCTTCAGCCTCAGAGAGATTGCACTTATATCTGTGGTTGTATCTGGGCCTCTCTTCTTTTGAAAACCTTGTGGGCGATTCTTACATCATCTTCTCAGCAACAGGTGACCGTGGGAACCACTGGTTTGGTGGCCTTCAAAACCCCTGTCCGCCCTGAGACAGGCTTCTGTAGAGAGGAATTCCCTCACAGTTCTTGCAGAGGCTAAAAGTGTATTTATTGGTAATAACTGCAGTGCGTGAGGAACGATTGCTCTGGGCATTTCATATGCGGTGATGTTACTGACCACTCCTGACAGCCCTGTGTGGTCCGATCAGATTGGGGAGATGGCTCGCGGTGTGGAACTGGAATTGAACCCCAGTCGAACATTCCATCACAGGGCCTCACGCAGGCTCCACTGGGTCAGAACGGGGGAAGGGAGCTGCAGGAAGCACTGTTCCTCACCCCAGATGGGGACTGTCCTGTCATCACGCACCACTCATGGTCCTCAGTGAGCTGTGCGCTTTGCCACACAGAAGAGGTTATTGTTATGAAACCTTGCCTTTAAAAAAAAAAGATGTCTTATTGACGAAAACTCAGGAGTAGGCACTAGGGGAGTTCCCTGGTGGCTTAAGGATCTGGCATTGTCACTGCTGTGGCTCTGGTAGCTTCTGTGGTGCAGGTTTCAGCTCTAGCCCTGGCATTTCCAGTGCAGTGGGCGTGGCCAAAAAGGGGCGGGGACTAGGCCCTGGGGAGCACTTTGAAATTAAAAAGGGTGAGGGAAGGCAGTTTCCACTGGAATGCCAACTGGATTTCTGTTCCATACCGAGTCCCCACTTTGTGTGTTAAACCACGAAGAGGAAGAAAAGATTAGGTGTGAGATCTGAACAGTTGACCTCACACAAACTTCAGTAGACGCCGGTGAGGTAGGGATGGGTGGCTTCCACTGCTGAGCCTGGAACCGGCCTGCCTAGACTGGCGGCTCATCAGAGCTTGGCCCTGAGCCCCATTTTAAACAAAAGGGTTTTTAGATGAAAAGAAATAGCGATGCTAAAAATTCGTTCATTAATAGATAAGCCTCAGTGGTTACTGTTTGTTAAGTCATTTAGGCTGAACAGAAAGGTTAACGCTGAGCAGGTGAAACAGTCACAGTTATTTGGTCAGAGCTTTCATGCTTATCCCTTTGGTCTTCCTTTCTAGATTGTGTAATTTAAGTGTCACCTTGAGTGGACTCCAGCTGAGAAGAAAGACTTAATTCCCGAATGATGTGTCAGAAGATAAACTCCCAACCTGTAGCCTAACTTAAAATGATGGGAATTTTTATATGCTTTTAAAAGAATTGGTATTTTGTTTACTTAAATAAAAGGTCTTTGTAAAAAGGATGTCTCTATTCTTTGGAATAAGCGTGTGTGTGTGTGTGTGTGTGTGTGTGTGTGTGTGTGTGTGTGTGTGTGTGTGTGTGTGTCGAGAAGAGGGAGTTTTGCGTTTCCAGCATTTCCCGGCTCTGGGCACCAGGTCATAGGTGCACCTCCGCAGAGGACTGGACCACCCACTTTGTCAGGGCGCCCTCTGCAGCCTGCGGGGAGACTGACGCCGCTCTAGGCTCCTGCCCTGGCTAGGATCTCCGGCCTCGGCTTCCCCACCTCTCTGCAGGACCAGGTCCCAGCGCACCTGGCACCACACTTCGCACCTCTGGGTGCCCTCTCTTCCCACATGCCTCACCCAGATGCCTCCCAAATCCAAGCGCAGGGGCTAGGGTGTGGCTGGTCTTGGCTTTTCATGGAGAATCTATGCCTGCTTAGATGTTCATGTTTATATTAAACAAGCAGTTTTCTAGGCTTCAGGATTTACGTCTTTACTTTTTTAAATGATTTTATTTTTTCCATTATAGTCGGTGTTCTGTTGGTTTTCTACTGTACAGCAAGGTGACCCAGTCACACATACATATATACATTCTTTTTTGCATATTATCACGCTCCATCGTAAGTGACTAGATATAGTCCCCAGTGCTATACAGCAGGGTCTCACTGCTTATCTGTTCCAAAGGGGCTTCAGAATTTAAAACGCAGTTTTGGAATATGTGGAACATCTGGCCGTCTTGGAAAATTCGGTAGCTGATGATGTAAGGACTGGGGGAGCCATCGCACACGCCCACGGGTTTTCTGTGAACAGCGTTTTGGGGTTTAGGGTCACCTTTCTGATACCCACTTCTACCACCAGGGGGCGATGATTAATCACTAGTTGGAGTTACTGATGCAATTTTTTTTTTTTGTCTTTTGTCTATTTAAGCATTTGTTTAACCCGTGGCATTTGAAGGTTCCCAGGTTAGGGGTCAAGGAGTCAGAGCTGTAGCTGCCGGCCTACGCCAAAGCCACAGCAGCGAGCCGCTACAGCACAGCTCACGGCAACGCCAGAGCTTTAACCCACTGAGCGAGGCCAGGGATCGAACCTGAATCCTCATGGATACTAGCTGGGTTCCTTAACCACTGAGCCACGACAGGAACTAGCAGAGTTAGTGATACCATCGATCATATATGAAGTCAGTAGATGTGTAGTTTGATTTTAATTGGTCAGACGCATGAATGCGTGTGTGGACATAGGTGGATGCAGGGCCAAGCCCATGTCACCCATCAAACTGAACCTGCCCAGCACCTCTCTGGACTGTAACTGAAAATGGATCCATAAGAAGATGTCCCTTGGCAGCTGAAAGATGTTTAAAAGAGCATAAATGGGAATCTGTGACCTCCTTGTACAATACAGCCCCAGAATCCCTCACACAGACCATATTTAATCTTACTAGATGCATTCCTGACACATCTTTTGTTTTTGCTTTTTTTTTTTTTTTTGCCTTTTGTCATTTTAGGGCCGCACTCGTGGCATGTGGAGGTTCCCAGGCTAGGGGTCTAATTGGAGCTGTAGTCGCCAGCCTACACCGCAGCCACAGCAACACAGGTTCCGAGCAGCATCTGCGACCTACACCACAGCTCACGGCAACACCGGATCGTTAACCCACTGAGCAAGGCCAGGGATCGAACCCGCAACCTCATGGTTCCTAGTCGGATTCGTTAACCACTGCGCCACGACGGGAACTCCCCACATCTTTTGGTTTTCAAGCTTACAACATATATGAGGCAGAAATGAAGAAGAAAGGCAGCAGAAATACCTCAGAACAACGGAGACGATCTTCAAGCTGCAGACTGGGCCTGAGAACTCGTCCCTGCGGCCGCAAAGACCACATCAGCAACACCACCCATTCTGTTCATGACGGTGACTCTAATTATTAAAGGGTGACCCTGTGATTATACACTTAAGGAGGCAGAGAAGTACAAAATATATTTCGGGAACTGAATATTTCAAACAAAAAACCTAGGATGGTTGAAAAAGGTCCCCTCTGGCCAGCCTGTCTCCAAATTCTCACTCAGGGAAGCCCTTTGGCTGGGATGACGTCATCTTCCCAGCTGCTTGTGGGAGCCGGGCCTGGGCATGCACGGTTCTCCGTCTCACCGGATTTGGTGACTCCCATGTGGGCTGAGATTCGCTCTTCAGTGCATGTCTTGTGCATGCCGAGGGAAGCTAGGGGCGATGGAGAGTCTGGAGGGAAAAGAAGACTGAGGCTGGGTTCTCAAACATTAGTGTGCATGAGAGCCTGTTTAAAACACAGACTGGGGAGTTCCCATAGTCGCACAGTGGAAAGGAATCTGACTAGGAAACATGAGGTTGCGGATTCGATCCCTGGCGTGGCTCAGTGGGTTAAGGATCCTGCGTTATCTTGAGCTGTGGTGTAGGCCGCAGATGTGGCTCAGATCTGGCGTGGCTGTGGTGTAGCCTGGCAGCTCTAGCTCTGATTCAACCCATTGCCTGGGAACCTCCGCATGCCGCGGATGTGGCCCTAAAAAGCAAAAGACTGAAAAAAAAAAAATCCCCGCAGACTTTGGGGTCTGAACTCCAGATCCGCCACATTAGAGCCTGTGCGGGAGAGACCAGGAATCCGTGAGTTGAACACCCCCAAAGGATTCTGATAAAGTGGTCCCTGAACCTTCTTTTGAGCTTGAAACGATGAGCAGGAGATGAGCCTGAGACCTGGCTGGGGAAGAGCATCGGGGCAGTAGAATAAGGAGCAGGAGAGAGAATATAGCCCTGAATCCTTACTCAGCACTTTCTCTTCCACCTGCTTTTGAACTACTCCCTCCCGCAGTTGTCACCACCCGCTTCTCACAGATCGGGGAGCCCAGGCACAGGGAGCTCAATCTCTCTGTCCAGTGACCCCCAGCTGGCGAGAGGCAGAGACGGGAGGTGAGCCTCGAACTTCAGCTCTAGGTCTGTACTCTTCACTCATGTGCAAGGAGAGGGGAAGCAGGTGTTCTCCTTCTTTGAAGTTGTGGGTCATCAAGTCTTTAAGACAACACACGGAGGACAGAGACCAGGTTGTGGGGCTGGGGTCGAATTGGAGATGCAGCTGCTGGCCTACGCCACAGCCACAGCAACATCAGGCCTGAGCTGCATCTGCAAGCTACACCACAGCTTGTGGCAATGCTGGATCCTTAACCCACTGTGTGGGGCCAGGAATCGAACCCGTATCCTCATGGATACTAGTCAGGTTCATTCCACTGAGCCACAACAGGAATGCGCCTCCCACCCTTTTTACTGCAAAATAACATGTCTTTAAAAGGGACCTGCCTCTAGCTCTATTTTGTGCTGAAATACATTTTGTTGTGACGTCCCAGTTGGAGACGGCCCCTTTGCTGGCTGATGTCCCCCTGATGTCAAAGCTGAGCCCTGTGAATTGCAGGAGTGATAAAGAGCCGGGCTTTGATGACCAAACCTAGCATGGGCTTAGCACACGGGCTCTAGAATTTAACTGGCCCACGTGACTGCTCAACGTCTCAGTTTCCTCATCTGTAAAATGGGGGAATGGCAGAACCTCCCTGAGGGCTGGTTATGAGCCGCCCGTTGGTGGAGAGGCTGTGAGAACCTCCGCCCTGGAGCCCGTTACAGATCTCTCTGTTCACCCTTCTGAGGGGTGGAGAGAATGGAGTACCTGTCACAGGCTGCCGTGAGGAGTAAAGGAGTTAAGCACGTATAGCAGTTAGTTCTTGTCACTGCAGAACTCTGGGCACATGGGGGAGAAGCGTGAGGAAGGGACAAAACACACTCACATCCCCAAACCCGGACCACTGACACATGGGCCTGCACAATGCCAGGGCACTGAAGTCGCCAATGAGGCCCGAGTCCTACTAGTTGCTCTCAGGGAACTTAAATTCCAAAACATATGGAAAACAGGTAGTGAAAACAACTACACAAAAGCAGCACACAGTGAGCGCCACTGCACCAGCTAAACTGCCAGAGAAACGCAGTATTTCAGACTGGCAGATAAAAGACCTGCTTTAGAACCGAGGTTCAGGAGTTTCCGCTGTGGCACAATTGGATCAGCAGGCATCTTGGGAGCACTGGGTCTCAGATTTGATCCCTGGCCCGGCACAGTGGGTTAAGGATAGGGCGTTGCTGCAGCTGCAGCTTAGGTCATGAGTGCATCTCAGATCTGGTCATGGGTGCATCTGCTTGTGACTGCATCTCAGATCTGATCGTGACTGCATCTCAGCCTGGCCCAGTAACTCCATATGCAGCAGGGTGGCCAAAAATGGAAAAAAAAACAAAACACCCTAGGCTCAGCTGCATAAAGGTCCCCAAAGGTATCTAGGTTCAAATCATTGGAATATGTGAAGGTTACCCTCTATGGTGAAAGAATCTTTGCATGTGGGAGAGGATTTTGAGATGGTGAGATGATTCTGGATTACCTGGACGGGCTGTAAATGCACTGACAAGTGTCCTTATAAGAGAGAGGTAGAGGGAAAATTTGACACAGAAAAGGAGAAAGTCATGCGACCACAGAAGCAGAGGTTGGAGGGATGTGACCACAAGCTAAGGAATGCTGGCAGCCACCAGAGGCCAGGAATGGATTCTCCCTTAGAGCCTGTGGAGGAAGCACGGTCCCTACTGACACCTTGTTTTTGGCTCAGTGAAACCGATTTTGGACTTCAGACTTCCAGAACTGGGAAAGAATAAGTTTTGTTGGTTTAATCCACCAAGGGTGCAGTGATTTGTTACAGCAGCCACAAGAAACTCATACTGCACCACTGGCTGTAAAGTGGAAGGTACAGCTAAGACGGTCTGGTTCCAAGTGGCTGGCAGTGGTAAGTGTGATTCATCCCTAGATAAAATGCCTGACAACAGTGAGTTCCCATTGTGGCTTAGCAGGTTAAGAACTGGACTAGTATCCATGAGGTTGTAGGTTCAATCCCTGGCCTCGCTCAGTGGGTTAAGGATCCACTGTTACCACAAGTTGCGGGGGGTCACAGATATGGCTGGGTTCTGGTGTTGCTGTGGCCGTGGTTGCAGCTACAATTTGACTCCTAGCCTGGGAACTTCCATAGGCTGCAGGTGTAGCCCTAATAAAAAGAAAATGCATAACAAAATGCTACAGAAGTTAACCACTTAGTTGCTATAAAGCACTGAACATCTGTTTACTGACAAAATATTTCCAAGGAATCCAGGAAGTTACAGGAAGAAAGTAGGACAGACAATCAAAGAATCTGATTCTTCTGGGCTTGGCTAACAGGAACCTGGCTTCACAATCCAGTATACAGGCAAGGCTTTTAGGAGTTGGGTAGCAATTTTCAAATGTTATTTTTGACACACTCCAGAATAATTATACTTTTATGGTAAAATTGCTGCCTGAACATATATAAACACGACTAAATTTTGTGATATGAAGGAGGCAGGGCTTTTTCTACCAAAGTGAAAGGTAGCGTGGCAAATCCTTACAATCGCCAGCAGTAGCAGCCTCAAACTTGAACTGGATTCTATTGCACCAGCTACGGGAGACTCAGCAACCAGGGCCCTGAGATGCAAATGCATGACAGTCTAATGATCTCCAGTTGGGAGTCTTAGAGTTGGGACAGGAGACAGATTGGATAAGTGGGTTCTGTAGACCCTCCTGTTTACATCACTTGGTCACCCACCAAGTCCCACTGGAATCATCACTGTCATAGTTTCCCAGGCTCCTTATGGGGATCTCCAACTTGCCTTGGAGGATCTGCATGGGGTTTCACCTCCTTGGATGTCTCCTGCTCACCTTCTGCCTCCTTGCTTTCAAGCAATGGGAAGGAAGAAGCCTATTCAGCCTCCATCTGGCCCACACGGGCTGATGGCAAGCTGTGAATTATTTTGGTGGGCTGACACTGGTAGGCACACTACTTAATTTCCACTTTTTGAGACTGCCCACTTGGTTCTCTCTCTCTCTCTCTCACTTTTTTTAATCTCAGACCTAGATGTTGACCACACAACCTTTAGTTCTCTTCACCTCGGCTCACCCACCGCCAAGCTCCTTTGGGCTGGCTTAACCCTAATCTTCCCACTGACTTAATAGCCTTCAGAGTGGCCTTAACCAGATGAGAGTCAAGATCGCTAATTCAGCAACAAGCTTTAATGAAACTTCCAGCAAGCCATAAGTAGTCTGCTAATGCCCTTAGGAGCCTCCATCCTCACAGCATCCCTGCGAAGTCACTGATGGAGCATCTTTGGCCTCAGTGGTTCAGAATGGAGCTCAATAGAGTTGGGAGAGGTCATGCCCATAGCATGATCCTGCTGCTTGTTGGAGGAATCACCCTTAAGAAAATTTACCTAGATAGTAGTTTTCCCATCTTCGGACTTTGTTGGTTAGTGTCCTCCATTTGCTTGGGGTTATCCTTTCAATCCCTTTGCTAATTAAATCACTGAAGAGTATACACTGGTAAGAGTAGACACTGTCGATGGACTGCAGAGAAAACTTCTTCCTGTTATTGATGATAAACCATTTGAGAGAAGACCAGGCTGAGTCTAAAGGGTTCAGGTAATTGTAAGGGGAAGGCAGAGAGAGTAGTTTATGGCCATAGGACTTGGCCACCTCAGGGCAGCATATGATGCTCGTCAGATTAATGACTGATGGCATGTGGGCCTCAGACTCTTTATCTTCTTTTGGCCTCCTCTCATCCTGCTGCCTTCTCTCTTTGATCACAATGGCACACTTCCCATAGGTCTTCTGGGCCACCTCACAGAACTCAAAGAAGAGGCTGTCTTCTTGTTTGATGCATAACTCATCCCTTAGGAGCATCCGATATTTCCAAGGCACCCATCCTTGACTCCCACCGGCATGAACAACACACCACGTTGGAGTCGGCATAAAACAGCCATCACTAAAATCTTCCCCAGTGATAAGACTCTCGGGGAGATCGGTTTCCCCAAAATATATGGTCGTGAACCCATCATATTGCAGTGTTCTCAAGGTCTTCAGGTATTGGAGACATTGCTTCCTCTTGAAGCCATCAAACAGATTTCTGATAATGACGTTTCTTAAAAGAGGGCTTGAGAAGTGAGGCATGGATGCTCTCCCCTTGTTTTTAAAAGCTCGCCTGTCTCCATCTGCAGAGATCTGCCAAGAGGAGGAGGATGACCTCACAAAGGGCTTTCTTACAGGTGAGCCAGTCCATAGATTCACTGTGGACCTCAAGGCATCGCGGAACACACACTCAGAACAATGCCTTTCTGCCTTGTATGACATGGGAACTGCTACTTTGATGTCACATCTGCAGTTGACCTGGAGTGAGACTGCCAATTGTGTTAGTTTGCTAAGGCTGCCATAACAAAATACCACAGGCTGGTTGACTTAAACAGCAGAAATTTATTTACTTTTTCACAGTTCTGGAGGCTGGAAGCCCAAGATCAAGGTGTCAGCTGATCTAGTTTCTCCTGACTTTTCTCCTTGGCTTTCAGATGGCCACCTTCTTCCTGTGTTCTTGTTTGGCCTGTCTGGTGTGTGCCCATGAGCCTCGGTCCTTATAAAGTCCCATGGAATTAGGTCCTGCCCATATGACCTCATACTGACTTAATCACTTCTTTAAAGACCGTATCTCCAAATATAGTCATATTCTGAGATACTGGGGGTTTAGGGCTTCAACTACGATTTGAGGGAGACACAATTCAGCCCCCTAACAGCAACCGTTTAACAATGATGAGCCGAGCTCCTGACTCATTTCCATTTGGGTCACGATGATGACAAGTGACATTTTTTTATTCATTCATCCATCCTGAGCATCTACCAGGGACCAGGCATTGTTCCAGGCAGCCTGGGTACATTTGTCACATGTCTTGCTGAAGCCTGGGCATGTGCGTGGTTTATGTCTGTGGACAAATGGGCTTTGTGCCCGCTGCCCACCCACTTTCACAGTCAAGTATGGTTTTTCCAGGTGGAAGAAAGGGGTATGGCAAACACGAAAGTCAGCCTGCATACCTATATTTCCTGGGGCTGACAATTCTTGAGCCAACTCAATACCCTATCTGCAAAGGACTTTTATATACTCAAGGCAAAACGACAGCTTGCTTCAAACTCTAGCAGACTTCAATTTCCTTTCTTTGTATTTTCTGGTCTCCTTAGAGCTAAAGATGTTTCATCAAGGTGCATAATGGATTCCCTCCAATGAAGATGTGGCCGAAATGATTTACCAAGTCCTTTCCTTGACTGTTGAATGGATGAGGATTTTCTTCCCATAAAGATTTCCTGAGACTGAAGCCAGGCAGCGCCAGACCCTAGGACTAACCCAGCATAATAAAGTTAATATGAAACCTGTGCTCTCCAAGCACCTTTCTTAGAGGCCAGGATCGGTGGGTTTGGGTTGATAATTGTGTGGCCATTGTGTCTTAGAATTTTTCTTTTAGTAGCAGGAACATTTTCAGACCCAATTTGATGTGGATGCTAAATATATAGAATGGCAGTGGTGGTCACCGAAATGGAAATGATGATCCTAGGGTCCCCTCTTCAGCCACCTCCCTTCTCCCTTCTGTCCCTTAGGACCCTGTGACCTGGAATGGAAACATGAATACAGTAAAAAATACAATGGAATCAATTCTAGGACATCAATCCTTTACTTCTCTCTCATCCAGTCTTTAGTCATGTATGGATATGGGACGCATACTCAGAAATATAGAAGAGCAATTCCCATCTTGGCTCAGTGCTTAGCGAACCTGACTAGCATCCATGAGGACGAGGGTTCAATCCCTGGCCTTGCTCAGTGGGTTAAGGATCCGGCATTTCTGTGAACTGTGGTGTAGATTGCAGATGCAGCTTGGATCCCGTGTTGCTGTGGCTGTGGTGTAGGCCAGCAGCTACAGCTCCAATTGGACCGTTAGCCTGGGAACCTCCATGTGCTGAGGGTGTGGCCCTAAAAAAGACAAAAAAAAAAGGTATAGAAGAAAATGTATAATAAAATACATGTGCATAAGTGATAAATAATATGTATATTTGCTTGTATTGTCAAATATAAACGACAGAAGAATAAACCAAACACCAATTAAAAATGCTTACCTATGGCAATTCCCATTGCAGCTCAGTGGAAATGAATCTGACTAGCATCCATGAGGATGCAGGTTCCATCCTTGGCCTCTCTCAGCGGGTTAAGGATCCAGCATTGTGGTGAGCCTTGGTGTAGGTCACAGGTGCAACTCGGATCTTGCGTTGCCATGGCTGTGGCACAGGCCAGCAGCTGTAGCTCCAATTTGACCCCTAGCCTGGGAACTTCCATATGCTATGGGTGCAGCCCTAAAAAGCAAAGCAAAGCAAAGAAAACTGAGACTTAACAATCTCTAAAATATACAAGAATGTATGAGTAAAACTGACAGTAGTGAATCTAGCTTCTTATCAGTAACCAAAACAAACAAACAAAAAACAGCAGGAAACTCTACTCCCATCTTCCAGATTATGGTCTCTAAATACCATTTCCTACTGAAGAAATAAGGGATCCTTTGATTCTAGGTCTGGGGATGGATTGGAGAAGATGACCTTGGGACATCTCGTCCAGCCTGACAGCAAGGAAGCCGTCTGTGACCACAAGGACGTACCCTCACAGGCCCGGAACTAAGGCAGGACCAAAGGATAGCCTGCCTGGCAGCAAAGTGGAGCCTAAAGCCTTGATCTATGCATGATCAGAGAAACTTAGAGAACCTTTCCCTTTTTGTGCATTGCCCTTCTTGACTTGTTTCCACTGGAGGATACTGAGGGCCTGGGATAAACAATCAGCTTCCACTGGCTTGCCTCCGTCTTTGAAGATTTTGCAGTGCGGGGGAAGGACCACCAGGGGGCAGTACACGTAAGTCTCCAAGGAACACCTTGTACCTGTCAACTTAACCCACAACCTGGAAGCTGAGAGTTAAGTTTTATTTGGGGCAAAATCAGGACTTAAGCCCAAGAGACAGCTTCTCAGGTAGCTCTGAGAAAACCATCCTGAGGAGGTGAGGGGGCAGCTAGGATCATATAGGAGTTTTTGCAACAGAGGGCAGGTAGCAGGAACGAAAGAGGTCTGTCTCACTGAAAGCATTCCTTTGACAGGCCCCTCAGCCAGGGGGCCAGCATCCTAGATTTTCAGAGCCTGAGTTTCCTCGGGGCTCCCTGTCAGGAGTGGCTGCAATCTGATGGCTGCTAGGGGGCAGGTATTCTTTGTTTCTTTCCCGAGTTCCCTCAGGGCTCACGGCTCACCCTTGGAGGTGGCTGCACTCGCTGATGAGTGTGACATCCTTTGTTTCGTTGACTTAACTATAGCCCTGAAATACAGCCCCAAAGAGGCCGGGGGAAATAATATCAGTGTATCGGATAAAGGCGAGGGAGAGGTGGACGCAGCCATGAACACATTTTACAAACGTTTTCTGCTGGTCTCGTGAAGGCTACCACTAGTCATGAGATGCAGACATCACCATGATGGCTTTTAGTGTTTTTTGAGATATGAGGTGATGCAAGAATTGGGCTCATAAAATCTTCTCCTACAAATACTTACTATCTGAAGACCTGTTCTTCTGGTTTTCCCAGCGCACAGAGAGCCTCACTCCTGATTTCCACCCTGAGCTCCACGTAGGGGGGACGACAGGTCAGCAGCTGCAATGGCTCTTGATTTAATCCACGTAGAGGCTGACGGCAAGTGCCAAATTCCAGCTCATGTAAGTACCATCCAGGGTCCAGGCCCTGAGATAGAACCTTGTTTTCCTGGGAACCCAACACTCCCAACCCCTTTTTCAATCACAACCTTCTCTCTTGGCTGTATAATTAATAACTGTCTGCTTTTCTTCCATATGTCTTTCTTCTCCATCGCCCAGAAAATGCATATTCTAAGATAAAGCACTATAAAATGTTTAACTCATTTCAGTTAATTTGGTGTAACGGGGAGATCAAGTTTCTTCCAATTATAGAAAGTGACAGACCCCTTAACCTAGTGTGTAAGTATTGCTACGGTTCTGTTGGCATACCTGGCACAAATCATGCCTGTCACACACAAAAAGGGAACATTTGGAAACTGGTTTCCCAACCGCAACCCCCTTCTCCCCCAAATCCCATAATCTAAAACAGTTGCCTTGGAGTTCCCATCGTGGCGCAGAGGAAACAAATCCAACTAGGAACCATGGGGTTGCAGGTTTGATCCCTGGCCTCGCTCAGTGGTTAAGGATCCGGTGTTGCCGTGAGCTGTGGTATAGGTCGCAGATGCGGCTTGGATCCCATGTGACTGTGGCTACAGCGTAGGCCGGCAGCTGTAGCTCTGATTAGACCCCTAGCCTGGGAACCTTCACGTGCTGCTGGTGCGGCCCTAAAATGACAAAAAATAAAACTAAAAAAATAAAATATAACAGTTGCCACACGTATAAGTAGACAGATGGATAAATGCACGCGCTCGTTTGAGTCTAGCCCACAAACTTGGCTGTGCAGGAAACATGATGCTTATTTAAATCAGTCACACTGGACTCAGGCGTTGTGGGGCTCCGTCCCCACCCCCAAGGCCAGAGCGTTAGCAGGATGCGAAGGTCACCCTGCATCATGTAAGCAAGAAGCATCCTGGGGGGCTCCTAGGCGCAAAAGCCATCCTGTGTCCCTAATTTCTTTTTGGAAAGAGGCCTCATCCAGCCTCCCTGACCTTCCCTGAGTTCCAAAGGGCAAGTTCAAACAGTTCTTTGGAAAGAGAGGGTGAAATTTTTCCTTTTCCTCTCCTTGCCATCCAGGAGAACCTCCAGCCACCTCTTTTTCTACAAAACAAAACAAAACAAACACTTAAAAAAAAAATCCTTCCAGGAGTTCCCTTCGTGGCACAGTGGAAATGAATCTGACTGCGAACCGTGAGGTCGCAGGTTCGATCCCTGGCCTTGCTCAGTGGGTTAAGGATCCGGCGTTGCCATGAGCTGTGGTGTAGGTCGCAGACGCAGCTCGGATCCCGCGTTGCTGTGGCTGTGGTGTAGGCCGGCGGCTACAGCCCCAGTTGGACCCCTAGCCTGGGAACCTCCATATGCCGCAGGTGTGGTCCTAAAAAGACAAAAAAGAAAAAAGAAAAAGGAAAAAATCCTTCCAATGTACTTTCTCGAGCTAAAGAGAGCCGACCAGAACTGAGGAGGGGGCTTCTCACAAGACTTGATTCTCCCCAGAGTAGCTTTTCCTCACAGGTGGGATGAGAGAATTGGACCAGGCAAGGATGATTCCTTCTTCCCCAATTATGTGATCTGTTGCTATCTTTTTTTTTGAAGAGGTTCCCAGGCAAGGGGTCGAATTGGAGCTGCAGCTGCCGGCCTACACCACCGCCACAGCAATGTGGGATCAGAGCCGCATCTGCCACCTACACCACAGCTCATGGCAATGCCGGATCCTTAACCCACTGAGCGAGGCCAGGGATTGAACTCTTGTTCTCACGGATACTAGTCAGATTCATTACAGTCCAGCCACAGTGGGAACTTCCTGATCTGTCTCTTTCTCTTGGAACAAAAACAGTGTGTGCTAGTACAGCTGTAAGTGTGTGAGTAAGTATTTATGTGTGAGTGTGTAAATGTGTGGGTGTATATGTGTGTGCAGATTCATTGACTGCGTGTTTGTGTATATGTGTGTGAGACGTGTATGTGGTGTGTGCAATGTGTGTGTGAATGTGTGTCTGTGAGTGTGCCGCCTCTGTGGTACGTGTGTGTGAATTTTTTTTTTTTAACTTTCTTTCTTAAAGTCTTTACTTTTTGAGACTTTACAGAAAAAATCTTACAGGTACACATGGAAAATACATGATCACAGTTGAAAGTGAAGACAGTCTAATCAGAAAGCTTTTACTCCTGTCAGCTAATGCTGAAGCTGAATGACATGCTGCAGGGCTTAAAGGAATGGTAATTAGTACTCCTCTCTCTCTCCCTCAACAGAATCAACACCAACCTCCTCATAATCCTTCTCAAGGGCAGCCATGTCCTCACGGGCCTCAGAAAACTCTCCTTCCTCCATGCCCTCACCCACGTACCAGTGAACAAAGGCACGCTTGGCATACATCAGGTCAAACTTGTGGTCCAGGCGAGCCCAGGCCTCAGCGATGGCTGTGGTGTTGCTCAGC
>PVHT020000170.1:3569446-3600929 GCA_004024745.2 Catagonus wagneri
CAGCCATGTCCTCACGGGCCTCAGAAAACTCTCCTTCCTCCATGCCCTCACCCACGTACCAGTGAACAAAGGCACGCTTGGCATACATCAGGTCAAACTTGTGGTCCAGGCGAGCCCAGGCCTCAGCGATGGCTGTGGTGTTGCTCAGCATGCACACAGCCCGCTGTACTTTGGCCAGGTCTCCACCAGGCACCACGGTTGGGGGCTGGTAATTAATGCCAACCTTGAAGCCAGTGGGACACCAGTCCACAAACTGGATTCTGCGCTTGGTTTTGATGGTGGCAATGGTGGCATTGACGTCTTTGGGAACCACGTCACCACGGTACAACAGGCAGCAGGCCATGTATTTACCATGGCGAGGGTCGCATTTCACCATCTGGTTGGCTGGCTCAAAGCAAGCATTAGTGATCTCTGCTACAGAAAGCTGTTCGTGGTAGGCTTTCTCAGCAGAGATGACGGGGGCGTACGTGGCCAGAGGGAAATGGATGCGGGGGTAGGGCACCAGGTTGGTCTGGAACTCTGTCAGATCAACGTTCAGGGCTCCATCAAACCTCAGGGAAGCAGTGATGGAGGACACAATCTGGCTAATAAGGCGGTTCAGATTAGTGTAGGTTGGGCATTCAATATCGAGGTTTCTACGACAGATGTCATAGATGGCCTCATTGTCTACCATGAAGGCACAATCAGAGTGCTCCAGGGTGGTGTGGGTGGTGAGGATGGAGTTGTAGGGCTCAACTGCAGCTGTGGAAACCTGGGGGGCTGGGTAAATGGAGAACTCCAGCTTGGACTTCTTGCCATAATCGACAGAGAGACTTTCCATCAGCAGGGAGGTGAACCCAGAACCGGTTCCCCCACCAAAGCTGTGGAAAACCAAGACGCCCTGAAGACCCGTGCACTGGTCAGCCAGTTTCCAAATTCGGTCCAAGACGAGGTCAATGATCTCCTTGCCAATGGTGTAGTGACCTCGGGCATAGTTATTGGCGGCATCTTCCTTGCCTGTGATGAGCTGCTCAGGGTGGAAGAGCTGGCGGTAGGTGCCAGTGCGAACTTCATCAATGACTGTGGGTTCCAGGTCTACAAACACTGCCCTGGGCACGTGCTTGCCCAGTGAGAACACCTTCTTCTCACTGAAGAAGGTGTTGAAGGAGTCACCTCCCCCCCCGATGGCCTTGTCACTTGGCATCTGGCCATCAGGCTGGATGCCGTGTTCTAGGCAGTAGAGCTCCCAGCAGGCGTTGCCGATCTGGACACCAGCTTGGCTAATGTGGATGGAGATGCACTCACGCATGGTGGCTACCGGTCAGCAAGCGCAGGCAACAGGAGTAGACACCGAGTCCCGGTTACCGTCCCCGACAAGCTAAGAGTCGAAGTGAGTAACGCACCTGTGTGTGAATTTTGAATACCTGGACCTGTGCGAAGACAGCCGGCCGGAAATGCTCCCTGCTCTCTCAGCAGCGGTGCTCAGGGGACACCTGCCTCAGGCCTGGCCCAGCGTGACAGCACCCCTCTCCCAAACCCCAGGCAGTCCTCCCGTGGCCCAGGGCCCACAGCCCACGCTATTCCCAGCTCCCCACCGCTGGAAGGGAGCTGGAGCCATTAGTCAGGGTCATCCCCAAGTTGTCTTCAAACTTCCTGGACCGGCTTCTTGCCTCATTTGGCTGGAGCACAACTCCCATCCCCGGCTTCTCCTCAGGCCTTCACCTGGGAGACAAGAGCCAGCCCACGGGGCTTAATGCTGCTTCCACATTACTGAAAAAGCAGTCCTCAAACTGGGCACATCGAGGACTCAAAAGAGGAGCTTTGCTTATGTCTGGGCCCAGAATTCAAAGGTTCTGATGGAGTTGGCCTGCAGTAAGGCCTCAGCATCATCAAGATTTTAAAAAACTTCTATGTGATTCTAAGGTGAGGCCAAGTTGAAAGCTTTGTCCAAGAACAAGGCCCTGGTGGAGACCTATAGGTGTGGAGCTGGCAGGGACCTCAGAGTTCATTTTTTTTTCCTTTCCTTTTTTAGGACTGCCCCTGAGGCATATGGAATTTCCCAGGCTAGGGTTTGAGTTAGAGCTGCAGCTGCCAGCCTACACCACAGCCACAGCAACGCGGGATCCAAGCCTCCTCTGTGAACTACACCACAGCTGATGGCAACACTGGATCCTTAACCCACTGAGCGAGGCCAGGGATCGAACCCACATCCTCATAGATAGTAGTGGGATTTGTTACCACTGAGCCATGACAGGAACTCTTCAGAGTTCACTTTGAAAGGAACAGAATAAACTTTTTCCTCACATAAACATATATATACAGGGGGGGGGAAGAATTTTTAGTGCAGAGAGGATTGAGTTTCTTATAAATGAAAAGAACAGAAAGTAAGAAATGGGATTGGTTTCCCTTCACCCCTGTGGAGACCTGAGCAACCTCCATGGAACAAGGCGTCTTAGTCCCTTTGCGCTGCTGTAACAAGTTACCACAGATGGGCCTTAAACAACTGACATTTATCTCTCACAGCTCCGGGGCTGGCAAGTCCAAGTTCAAAGTCCTGTAGATCCAACGTCTGATGCGGGCCCACCCCTCGGTTTTCAGACAGACTTCTGCTTGGTGTTTCCTCATGAGGGGAGGGGAGAGATTGGAGGACACGAGCCCTCACTTTTCTTCTCATAAAGGCACTAATCCCACGGTGGGGGCTCCACCCTCATGATCTCAGTACCCCCTAAAGGCCCCACCTCCTTATGCCATCACACTGGAGGATGGGATTTCAACTTAGGAATTTTGTGGTGAACACATTCAGTCCCTCACATGGCTTGAGAACCTAAAATCTGGTTCAACTCTGCGGTAGCCATTGGTATTCTCCCCTGATTGTTTCACTTTGGCCTTCCTGGCACAGCTTAATGTCAGGTTTGCCGAGGGAGGAACAGGCAAGGCCAAGCTGGTGAAGCAAGAGAGATTAATTAAGGTGTCAGGGGGGAGGGGCTGAGCTCAAGATGGCGCCAGCCCTGACTGTG
Source organism: Catagonus wagneri (assembly GCA_004024745.2). Lineage (NCBI taxonomy): Eukaryota > Metazoa > Chordata > Mammalia > Artiodactyla > Tayassuidae > Catagonus > Catagonus wagneri. Next base: position 3,572,443 of record PVHT020000170.1, read on the forward strand.
AGGAGGGGCTAGGCTTATACAGGATCTGTGGTGGATATCTGTGGCTGAAGTTCACGGTGGGAACTTGTGGCAAGAACAATGAAGGAGGAAGGAAAGGTCAAGGGGTGGGGGGGGTCGAGTCTTATGACAGAGGGCTATTCATCCTTGTAGGAGGCAGTTGTTTTCCGCAGGCCATTGCTTCTTGCTGCCCAGCCTCAAGCCTCCACATTCCAGAGAAGATGTAGATTTTTTTTTTCTTTCTTTTTTTTTGCTTCTTAGGGCCACACAGGTGGCATATGGAGGTTCCCAGTTTATGGGTCGAATCAGAACTACAGCTGCTGGCTTAGGGTACAGCCACAGCAACTCCAGATCCGAGCCGCATCTGCAACCTACACCACAGCTCATGGCAAAGGGAACGAGGCCAGGGATCGGACCCGCAACCTCATGGTTACTAGTTGGATTTGTTCCCACTGTGCCACCAAGGGACTCCCAGGATGTAGCTCTTGTGCCAGGCCCCTACCCACGTCTGCAGCAGGTCTCCAAGGTGAACAGTCACATTTGGGGTGTGGGGGTCTGTCTCCATCCTCCTGGGAACCTCCTGGGAACTTCCCTGCCCTCTTGTGGTTGGGAGGACCATGGGCTAATTCAGCCAGGGAGTGGTGGGCCGCTGTGATGTGTGTCTCTCCCAGGCTGGAGCATTTAATCATCCAAGTGAGATCCTCCGGAGCTCTTCCTCTCAACACTGAGAGCAGAGATGTTTCAGAGAGTGGCTGCTCCAGAAACCTAGGTCTCAGAGCAGGGACAGTAATGACCCAGAGCAGAGCCCCAGCCAACCAGCCGTGTACACGTGGCATGAGAGTGAAATGAACCCAGCCCCAACCAGTAGTCTTCCCACTCCTCACCTTGGATGGACGTAAAGGCAGATTTTGGACAAAAGAGTCACAGAAACAACACACGAACCCAGCCTGAACCTCTCATCTGCTGTTGGACAACACCCAGGTTTGTTAGCCTCTCGGAGCCTCCGTTCCCTAATAGCACCCATCTTGTGACGTTTATAACGAGATCACCGGGCTAGTAGACAGCAAACTCCCAGGCTTTGGTAGTGTTCATTTAATATCACTTCCCTTCTCTTCCTATGGCATCCTTTTTTGTTTTTTAAACCTTTGTATAGCTGAACCTGCTGGCATATGGAAATTCTCCGGCTAGGGGTTGAATAGGTGCTGCAACTGCAGCCTATGCCACAGCCACCTGGGATCCAAGCTGCATCTGCAACCTACGCATCAGCTTGTGGCAAAGCCAGATCCTTAACCCACTGAGTGACGCCAGGAATAAAACCTGAATCCTCACGGACACTGTGCTGGGTTCTTAACTCCCCGAGTCACAGTGGGTACCCTCCAGTGGTATCTCTAGTGTACACACTGTTGTCAACCTGTTTTCTATTTTCCCAATCCCCCTTCCTTTTCTTTTTCTTTTTTTAGGGCAGCACCCATGGCATATGGAAGTTCCCAGGCTAGGAGTCCAATCGGAGCTTCGGCTGCCAGTCTACACCACAGCCACAGAAATGCAGGATCCCAGCCACATCTGTGACCTACACCACAGCTCATGGCAATGCTGGATCCTTAACCCACTGAGTGGGGCCAGGGATCGAACCCACATCCCCACGGATACCAGTTGGATTCATTTCTGCTGTGCCACAATGGGAATTCCCTAACCCCATTTCTTGACAGCACCCTAAGCTCGGTTCACATTTACCTTCCCCCATGAAGCTTTGGAGGAAGCCTGCCCTAGACTTAAGCCAATCAGCACACCCCACTTCCCCAGCTGTCGCCTGGTTCAGGATGAGCTTGTGACATAAGCAGCCCCTCCATAAACCTCAGGGTTCTCATGAGCACTTCTGGGCACTCAGGATCCGAGAGGGGCCCGGACTCCCTTCCCTGCCTCTCTTCCCCAGGTGGAGATCTATTCCCTCCCCTTCGTGCCAAAAGCCGGGCTGACACTGGTTCAGACACATCTGATTCCAGCAGGGGACACAGCCTGGGCTCCAGCTGGGACCCCCCCCACATATTTGTTCTCTGCTAATTAAAATTCCTAATACAACTCTGTGCTAAGTGGGTTGGCAAGGCAGGCGGTGTGGGATAAAGGACCCTGCCTGGCCTAGAGGGGCTCCTCTCTGCACTTCATGATGATAAACAGACACATGCATGAAAGTGCATGTCTGGGCCTTGGTGGCAGCTTAGGGCAAAAGGTATGAGGCCATCACGGTTTCAAATAGCACAGGAGGAACATCGCTGAGGGGCAGACAGCTCAGCGTCTCCTTGACCTTAATAATAATAATTAGAGTAATAATACTCTCTGAAGATTTAGTATTTGTGCCCACATGAGAGCAACACAGAAATCCATGTCATGGAAATAATGTGGTCTAGTGTGAATTTTATGACTTGTACTGGAGCCTCATCATCATGCTGCCAGTTGGTTTCACTTCATTAAATTTTCCAGTACGAGGGTTCCCATTATGGCTCAGTGGTAATGAACCCATCTAGTAGCCATGAGGATGCAGGTTTGAGCCCTGGCCTCCAGCGTGGACATGAGCTATGGTGTAGGTTGCGGATGAGGCTTGGATCTGTTTTGCTTTGGCTGTGGCGTACATAGGCCAGCAATTGTAGCTCTGATTCGACCCCTAGCCTGAGAACTTCCATACGCCATGGGTGTAGCCCTAAAAAGCAATCCATCAATCAACCAATGAATAAATAAATACATAATAAATTTTCCAGTGTGTGGAATTCTATTGCTTGTAATGATGGTGGATGACACAAATTTCTTTTTCTGCTCTGACCTGAGATTTATTGATCAATTTGTCGGTTCTCTTGCAACGCATTGTCCTGAATCACCAGCACTCCATACATGCTTCTTTTTCTTCGTTTTTTTTTTTTTTTTTTTTTTGCTTTTTAGGGCATATGGAAGTTCCCAGGCTAGGGGTCCAATCAGAACTACACCTGCTGGCCTACACCACAGCCACAGCAATGTGGGATCCGAGCCACGTCTGCAACCTACACCACAGCTCACGGCAACGCCGGATCCTTAACCCACTGAGCGAGACCAGGGATAAAACCCACATCCTTACAGATGCTAGTCGTGTTTGTTTCTGCTGCCCCACAAAGGGAACTCCTTACATGCTCCTCTTACAAAGAACGCATCGCCTGTGTCTTTCTTCCTCAAAGGACACAAATCCCTTGGTGGGGGCCCCACCCCCATGACCTCATCGAAACCTAATCAGTTTCCAAAGGCCCTGCTTCCTAATACGCTCACCTTGGACATTAGGGCTTCAACATGTGAACTTGGTGAAGGGTGGGGCGGAGGTGGGACACAAACATTCAGGCCATGGCACACCCCTAATGCTGACCTCAGTCTTGGACAATTGTTTTCTGCAGCCTTCCCATCATGGGTGCGGGGCTCACCAGACTCTGTACCACGCTGCCCCCGAGTCAGCTTCCCGCATCCTGATTCTCTCTATACGCCCACCCAACAGCCTTGGCTCTCCTGGGCCAGGAAAACTGTTAATGCCGCCCAGAGGCTGGCACCCAGGCAACCCTGTGAACTCCTCCACCACCCAGTGGCTGCAGCCACACCTTCTCCAACGAGGTTGGTATCCCAGTCTTGGGGAGGGGACCCCCTTCCAAGTTTGTCCTTCCCTGGGCACTCTCCCTCAGCCCTAGGCTATGTTTCTGAATCCTTTTTACATTTTTTTTCATCTTTTTAGGGCCACACTCTTGGCATATGGAGGTTCCCAGGCTGGGGATCAAATTGGAGCTGCAGCTGCTGGCCTACGCCACAGCCACAGCAACACCAGATCCAAGCTGCGTCTGCAACCTGCAGCCCAGCTCACTGCAATGCGGATCCTTAACCCACTGAGTGAGGTCAGGGATCAAACTCAAGTCCTCATGGGTATTGATTAGTAGGGTTAGTTACTGCTGAGCCACGACAGGAACTCCTCTTTTTATAGCTCTATAGTTTCTTGTCTATCATCATTTAGTCATTCCTACAGGAAACTTCCTCTGTTCAAATGTCTGCACGGTTTGTCTCCAGCTTGGTTTGTGGGTGTTGGCATAGACACAGGACCTGGGGACGCGGAGAATGGGAAACGGGCCAAAGAGATAACAAGTGCGGACACTTAGGGCCTGGTCTGCACTAAGTCCCTTCATTTTAGCCATCATTATTTTAAAATGATTACTGCTATTTTTTTTAAGCGCATCTGTAGGATGCTGGGCAAGGAGAGAAGACATTTTGGAGGAGAGAATGTCTGATCCTGAGTCTAGCCTGTGGGTGGAAAGGAAGCCATCAGAGACAAGACCAGGAGCTGGCCCACCTCCCACGGTTGTTGTAAGGACTGAAATGAGATGGAAAGATAAGTGTGCTTTGTAAACAGAGAGAGAGAGAGAGAAAGAGAAAGAGAGAGAGAGTGAGAGAGAGAGAGAGAGATTATACACAATAAAAAAAATCCAACCCTCTTTTTCCTGTTGGGAGTAGACTTTGAGAGCAACCAGTCACTTTTACAGACTCCATGCTCATGATATTTTCTCTGGGGCCTGGACATTTCCACCAGAAGTAAGTGCCTAGAGAAAAACTCTTAGTGTCCGCTGTCGCAAAGGAAATAGCACCCATTGTAAATAACTAAATCGACACCCGTCTACACATCATTCACCCATTCAGCAAATATTGTGGTGTGTTTTGCAAGGAGTAGGTAAAGTCAAAATTAATGAGATGTTGTCTTTCCTTTTTTTTTTAAAGCCTGTAGTTCTCTTTCTTTCTCTCTCTCCTTTTTTTTTTTTTTTTTTTTTGGTCTTTTTGCCTTTTCCAGGGCCACACCCGCAGCATATGGAGGTTCCCAGGCTAGGGGTCTAATCGGAGCTGTAGCCGCTGGCCTACACCACAGCTCACAGCAACTCCGGATCCCTAACCCACTGAGAGAGGCCAGGGATCGAACCCGCAACCTCATGGTTCCTAGTCGGATTTGTTAGCCACTGAGCCACGACGGGAACTCTTTTCTTCTTTTTCCGTCACTAGCGGCACCTGGGGTTTGTGGGCTAGGGATCAGACCCCAGCCGCAGTCTTGACCTAAGCCACAGCTGCGGCAACGCCAGATCCTTAACCCACTGTGCCCGCACAAAACGGAACCCGGGCCAGCGCTCCCAAGACGCTGCCCTTCCGGTTGTGCCACAGCAGAAACTCCTGTCTTTATTCTTAAAATCATCTTCTCATGGGAAAGTGGGGGACACAGACAGCAGACCAGTATTTGTAGCATTATGTGCCAAACGCTCTAACAGATGGACCAAGTTTTCAGCACCTCCCGGGGGCGCTCGCCCCACCCTGCCTCTTCCCCAAACCTACTCTACAGGGATTTGTTTAAATTTGGTATCAGCCTCCCCATAGCTTTTGTTCCTCCTTGATAGCTTAGCCGAAACTAAACTAAAACTAAACTGAAACTAGGCTAGAGGGTGTCTGTTCCCAGCATCCCAGGTCCACTTGCTGCTTCAGCTCCTCCTCCTTAGCCTGGATGTGTCCCCGAGTCCCTTCCCCGTCTCCCAGACCACTCCCTTCAAGCCTTTGTGCCCTGAGTTTCCTAGCGGTGCAGCCCGGGCCGGATGGGAGTGCCAGTGGCCAGGCCATTGGAAAGCCAGCTCTCCGTGGTCCTGCCGGGCTGCTGGATCCCTAAGGCCTCCTCCCTCCCGTCCTTCCCTCCTCACCCGGCCCGCTCTGCTCTCAGTGAAGCCAGTTCTTCTCCCGATCTCCCACAGAATAGCTCCACCCACACTGCGGCGCTCCTGGGGTCTCTTCCCCTGTACCGAACACTTAGTAAACAAATGCAGTCCCCACACTTGGAAAAATTCCGTTAAATGAAATTTTCTCTTTGATCCAAGAGAGTGTTTACCAAGCGCTAAGGCAGCCCCAGAGGAGCAGACAGGTCGGCCTCCGGGTCAAGAAGTTTACACAGAGGCAGAGGGTGACATCTGAGGTTTTGCTCGCTGGCCTTTTCTTCCTAGACCCAGGGCCCTGTCGTGTCACGTGACTGAGCACGTGGCCTAGCTTCAGCCAATCAGAGCTCTCCACTTCCCCGGCCCACCCTCGGTGATTGGTCCAAGGGTGGGCACCTGGTATACCTGAGCCGAGGCAATGCCAGCCTCTAATGTTTGGGACGCCAGCAGCAGCGCAAAGAGACAGCTTGGGAGCTGGGCCATCTTCTCGGAGGATCCTAGCGAAAAGGTTCTCCAGCCAGGGACGCTGAGTGAGAGCTAGGAACAGACTGACCTCTCCTTCCTGAGGCCTGGATAAGCTGCTGCGCTTTTGATTCTGCGGGCTGTCTCCACTGCCTTCTCACAGATTCCCCACCCCAGCCCCTTGTTTTTCATGAGGTAGCTGGAGTTGGTTTCAGTTTTACCAAGAGAAGAACTCTAACTTTAATCGAAGGCGGAGTTGACGCTCTTCTGCTCTGGTGGAAGTCTAGACAATCAGAATCAGTTCTGAAAATCAGAGCCACCTGCCACTCTATGAAGAACTGGGTAAATACGAACAAATATTTAGCACCTAAATTCTTTTTAAAAGTTCTTTAAAGAAATCTTGATAATTATATGCCACCAGACAAATCATTATACAGCTGAGTTGATTAGACTTTTATTTAGTGTGGATGTGTTCTGATCACGTACTCTGGTAACCTTGATTTGATTTGGTACAAACCCTGCTACCATCAGCCACAAATTCCAGAGGAAGCCACTCCTGGAGACCATGAACCCCATTCATTCTACCTTGATTTTAAAGAATTTCCACTTCGGAGGAAGGGCTTCATCTGACCTAATCTGTTCATCTTGGCAGAAACTTACTGTAGGACAAAGAAAGAAAAAGTGTCTGAAATGCTGGGGATCAGTTTGCTCCACTAGGGTTAATGAAACATGCAAATCTCTTCCCCACCCACGGACTTGAGCACTGGCTGTGGTGCTGGCACACACCACAGCTACTCAGTCCTAACTAGTCCAGCTACTCAGGCTTTGCCAAGACAATGATTAATTGCTTTGAACATGAACATTTTATTTTTAAATTTTTTTAACTGAAGTATTGTTGATTTACAATATTGTGTTAGTTTCAGGTGTACAGCACACTAATTCAGTTACACACACACACACACACACACACACACACACACACATACACACACAAATATTCCCTTTCAGGTTATTTTCTCTTATAGGTTATTACAAAATATTGAGTATGTTCCCTGTGCCATGCAGTAGGTCCTTGTTGGTTATCTATTTCATATACAGTTGTGTGTATATGTTAATCCCAACCTCCTAATTCACCCCTCCCCAACCCTGAACATTTTAGATTTAAGGGATTTTGCACAAAATATCCTTAGTACTTGAAGCTGTTTCCCACTACTCTAGCCTAAAATGGAGCCTACAGTTTCCATCTCAGGCAAACTCTCAGGCAAGCTCCCCAGAAAGTAGATGAAATTGGATCAAACAGTAGCTAAGTAGCCTGGGAAAATGTCCTTGAATTCCAAGTAACAGACTGTCTGGGTGTCAATGGGAAGACAGTGGCTTATGCTCCTTAGGATATACATTTGGAGCCAGTCCTGACCTCATGTCTAATATGACAGGCCCTCTTAGGGATTTCCATGATAAGAGTCAGGGGTTGGGGATTAAATAGAACAAAATCTCACTGAGGGTTCTTTGAGAGGTCAAATAATGAGAAATCTTCCAAGTGATCATTGAGCTGACATAAGAAGTTTTCCAAATTTTTGTTTTCCTTATAAACAGAAAATCCCATAAATATAAAAAATCTCCGTGGAGGAAATGGTCCCACCTTAGCACATCACGTTGCTTTTATCAAATTACACTCCAAAGCCCAACTTCTTCAGGAAATTATTTCTCCAGTGGTATCACTGAAGATATTTTCAGTTGAGGGTGACAGAAAGGCTGCCTCCAAAGGACTTAGTAAAGGGAATTTATTGGCTCATAAACAAAAACATTCCAATGGGATATTAAGGCTGGATATTAAGGCTTTGGGTGCAGTTTGATCAGGACTCTGTAATTTTCTGTTTTCCTCTCTGCATTGGCTTTTGCCCTCAAATTGGCTTTTCTCATGGTGGCAAAATGGCCCCATCAATTCCAGTCTTAGGTGGTTTAGCACCATCCAGTGCAAGAGAAGTCTTCTGTGTTCCAGAATCTCATCATTCCGATGGGGTGGGCTAACTTAAGTTATGGGTCCAGGTTGGACCCAATCAGTGAAGTTGGAGACGGGCCTCGCCGATTGGATTAACCTCAGTGTCTTAGTGCAGCCTTTGATCTTGGAGTAGTTTCAGCTTTCTTAGGAGCCATATTGATTCCCAAATGTAAATTAGGGGTGTTGGGTTGTGGAAGAGAAAAACGCATGCTGAGGGAGCAACCAGCGGGAGAGAATTTTATCTTTAAATTCACTTAAATTCTGACCTTTTGCTCCCCTTTAGTGCATTCTGCATTCCTGTTCACTGTGGATTACTTTCTGTCTATGTTTGTGTCTACTTTTTTTTTAATTCTCTTAACATAATTTTATTTTTTAATATCAATTTATTTATTTATTTATTTATTCCATTGCTTAAAGAATTTTATTACAATTATTGTTTATGTTTGTGTCTACTTTTTAATTCAGTCCTGTAAGCATCTCATACTTATGGATGAAGCCCAGCCCTAACTATATAAACAAACCAACACTTTTACTGGAGAACCTATGAGATGATGCTCAGAAAATATGAGAAAAAGAAAACTACTTGGTAGTCTACTTCATCCTCCAGAAATAAAAGCGTAGGGTTTAACTCTGACCTTTATGAAATCACAGGGCTGTTTGTAGAGCACTGCCTGCTGATAGGGAGAAGAAATTCATGTGTAGTCCAGGGGACTACAAAGCAAAACTAGATAAACTTCACAGAAATTGGTACAAAGTATACTTTTTTCCTTTGCCTAGTGAAAGCCACTTGTAAAAATTCAGCTAATAATAGTCTTCCTAAATTAATCAGTTATCTAGGCAAGATCTTATTTCTTTTTGAAGTAGAGATAAGAATAAAGGTAAAAGGAGTTCCCATCATGGCTCAGGGGAAACGAATCTGACGAGCATCCATGAGTACGCAGGTTCGATCCCTGGCTTTGCTCAGTGAGTTAAGGATCCAGCGTTGCCTTGAGCTGTGGTGTAGGTCACCATTGTGGCTGGGATTTGGCATTGCTGTAGCTGTGTCTTAATCCAGTGGCTACAGCTCTGATTCATCCCCCAGCCCGGGAACCTCCATATGCCACAGGTGCAGTACTAAAAAGACCAAAAAAAAAAAAAGGTAATAGATATTTGTAAAACATTTGAACGAATTATATGATGTTTAAGGTAACAGAAACTAAAAGTGACTGTTTTGTCTACAAGTATAATTTGAATTTCATAGACCTGATTCAGACAGGTCATTAACTATTATGCAGATGGATTATCCTGTAGAATAAGATAATATAGCCATTAATTATAGATCAATCACCAGTAGACTAGTCATTTCCTGGTCCACAATAGCATCACCACCGCCACCATCAGCCACCACCATCAATACAACCATCAACATCAACCACCACCAACAACACCGTCAACATTAACCACAACACCACCTCCATCAACATCAACCATTAACACCACCATCAACGTAAACCACCACCACTACCATCGATATCAACCACCCGAAACACCAACATCATCAACATGAACCACCCACCAACACCAATGCCATCAACAAGAACTACCATCATCAACATCAAACATCAACTACCGTCAACATCAACCATCAATTACCAACACCACCATCATCAATACCAACCGTCAATTGCTGCCATCAATCACCATCAATACCACCACTACCAATATCAACCATTACCAACACCACCACCAACTACCATCATCACCACCACAAGAAGGCTTATATTTTCATATTTATTTTACTTTTCAAAATATATTTATATACATGGTTTCATGAGCTCTTATCTATTTTGTAAGACTGGCAGAAAACTGGTATCATTATCCTCATTTTATCTGTAAGGAAACTAAGGTCAGGAGAGATAAGTGGTGGATGTAAGGACACCCAAGTGGTTAATAGTCAATCTCCTCCTAGAGTTTGGTTCTTCTGACTCCAAAATGAATGCCTTTTTTTCCAATGGACTCCACCTTCTCAATGAAAATAAAGAACTTCTGAAAATGAAGATGATATTGACAATTTTGGTTCTACGTTCCAGTCAGAGTCTTTAGAAGGAACGACCTTCTGGTCATTCTGGGACCATATTTCCCAGCGCTCACATTTTCCAGCCTGAGAAGGGAGGAGGATGCTGGCTTTTGGTCATACCTCCATCCACCAGAAGTGCCCATGGCTCGGTGATGCTCTTCCAGCCCCACTCAAAGGCTCGACACCTATCTCAAGGTTCCAGGTAAACCCAAAGCTTCTCCCTGAGCAAGAAGATCGGGCCTCTGTTAGAGAGACCTGCTTGCCTTGACTTTCAAGGGATCCCTTGGCTTTCGGCAGGGGACTCTCTGTTTCCACACGTTGGTCCCAGGCTGGCCTTGCTGGGCTGCAGGACAGCGCTGTTGCTAATGGTCAGTGAAGAGCATTTGGCTACCTTGCTCTGGAGCCCTTTCTTTTTGAGTTCAGAGGTCAAATTTGAGTAATAAATATCTTCCAAGGGCTTATCATTCTTTCTGAGGATGTTGCTGGCCAACCGGAAGAGGAAGATCACTCCGTAGATGCCAAAGATGGTGAGGATGTACCAGGCGGCACTGGTCCCATCTGGAATCTTCAGGGCCCTGGTGGAGTTGGTGCTGTCCCCCTCCTCCGTGGGGTCCCTCAGCAGGTGCCCCAGGACAGTGCTGGCCTGGGTCTGGTTGGGGGCTCCCTGATCCCCTGAGAAAGAGAGGTTCAGATATGATGCCTCATTGCAGGCTGAAGCCTGCCTGGCCAGGCGACCGACGATGTCTTCACATCACAGAAGTGCTGAAAGAGGCTTTCTCTGTTCAGTGGGCAGGAGCTTAACAACATGTATGTCGACATGTTTTTGAAAATCAAAAGAGTTCAAAGCACCAAGTTCTTGGATAGGAGATGTGACATCATAAAGATGTCCCTAAAGTTATCTATACCACTAACACGACTGCAATTAGAGTAGTTGTGAAACAGACAAACTTCATACTGAAAAAAATCAACTGTCAAGATTAATTAGGAAAAATGTGAAAGAGTGATACATGGAAATTTGTCTCTCCAGAAATTTAAAACCAGCCAGGCAGAAAAATAAGTTTACTCTTTTTCGGAATGAATGGGCGTCTTATCTTTCCACAGCCCAGCTGAAGTCTACTGAGCTTTGCAATGGGCATGAGGGGCTCTTCAGAACCAGGTGCAACTTTCCCAAAAAAGTCTTCCAGTGAAAACTACGGTACGAGTTCCCTTCGTGGCACAGCGGAAACGATTCCGACTGGGAACCATGAGGTTACGGGTTCGATCCCTGGCCTCGCTCAGTGGGTCAAGGGTCTGGCGCAGACACAGCTCGGATCCCTCATTGCTGTGGCTGTGGCATAGGCCAGTGGCTACAGCTCCGATTAGACCCCTAGCCTGGGAACCTCCATATGCTGCGGGTGCGGCTCTACGTAAAGGCAAAAAAAAAAAACCCCAAAAAACAAAAAACTACAGTAGCTAAAACAGTGTGACATGATACACAGATAAGCAGACCAGTGGAACAGAGTAATAGCATCAGCAGGGTAGCAATTGGAATTTGGTAGATAATAAAGGGAACTTTCTTTCTTTCTTTCTTTGGGCCGCACCCGTGGCATATGGATGTGCCAGATCCAAGTGGCTTCTGTGACCTACGCCACAGCTCACGGCAACACTGGATCCTTAACCCACTGAGTGAGGTCAGGGATCGAACCCACATCCTCATGGATACTAGTCGGATTCGTTTCCACTGTGCCACAACAGGAACTCCTTAAAGAGGCATTTCTGATCATGGAACAAAAGATGGATTATCCAATAAATATCATTAGAATAAGAGAGCAATGAATCCATATCTTTCACCTTGGGTCCAAAACCAGTCCTGATAAGTCAAAGATTCTAACAGTAAAAAAGGGAACAAGTTAAAGTACTAGAGGAGTTCCCACTGTGGCTCAGGAACCCGACTAGTATCCATGAGGACACGGGTTCAATCCCTGGCCTTACTAAGTTGGTTAAGGATCCGGCATTGCTGTGGCTGTGGCTCAGGCTGGAAGCTATAGCTATGATTTGACCCCTAGCTGGGGAATTTCCATATGCCCAGGATGTGGCCCTAAAAAGACAAAAACAAACAAACAAACAAACAAACAAATAAATAAAGTACTAAAAAAAAAAAAACCCAACACGGACACTTTTCCTTTATCATCTCAGAGTGGGATATCCCTTTTTAAGCATAACATAGAAATTCAGGAGTGTCCGTTGTGGCTCAGGGGAAATAAATCAGACTAGGATCCATGAGGACTCAGGTTGGATCCCCGGCCTTGCTCAGTGGGTTAAGGATCCGGCATTGCCATGAGCTGTGGTGTAGGTCACAGAAGCGGCTCAGATCCAGCATTGCTGTGGCTGTGGTGCAAGCCAGCGGCTACAGCTCTGATTCGACCTCTAACCTGGGAACCTCCATATGCCACAGGTGTGGCCCTAAAAACAAACAAAAAAATTTCAGAGGTGGAAAAAAAAAGAAAGAAAATGTTTAATACAACTATACAGAAATTTTAAATACTTTCATACTATAAAACCAAACTGGAGAAAAATTGCAATTTATGCCACTAAACGTCTTTACAGTTCTATAAGAAAAAGTCCTATACCCCAGTAGAAAAATATGCAGAGGATATGGACAATTAGGTCAGAAAAAGAAATGAGCCTTGAACATAAAGAAAAGCATCTCAGTACTGTTCATAACAGAAGAAATGCAAATTAAAGCAAATTAAAACTATAACAAGGAGTTCTATGGTGTCACAACAGGTTAAGGATCCAGCATTGTCACTGTAGTGGCTTGGGTCACTGCTGGGGTGTGGGTTTGATCCCTGGCCCAGGAACTTCCATAGGCCCAAGGTGGGGCCAAAAAAAAAAGGTATAGCACGATAAAATTTTGTAACCTATCAAGTTTGCAAACTCATGATGTTTCTGAATACACTGTCTGGATATGTCCACAGGGTTATCAGGCCTTAGCTTAACTGCTGGTGAGAACGTAAATTTAGACACCCAATATGGAGGACACATTGACAAGTTCTGTTGATACTGCAGACAAACTTACCTTTGACCCAGCAATTCTACCGGCAGGAATGTATCTTAAAATATGCCGGACCACGTTCAGAACAATGCATGTTTAAGATGAGTCACTGTAGCGTTGTTTGTGATGACTGAGGCTTGAGAGGAGCCTGAATTGCATCAACTGGGAGATGGTTTAATACATTTTGGAAACTCCATGCAGTGGATTACTATGCAGCCACAAAAAAGTAACTAACTCTTAACAAGTGTTGTCTTGGTACTAACTCTTAACAAGTGAAAAAGCGTGTGAGGATATAGCTGATACGATCCTATGCATAAAGTGGGGTTTGCTATTTTCTTGAAGCTTATGCATGTGTGACATATCTCTGTGAGAATACATAAGAAAATGGTACCTGTGGTTGCCCACAGGGAAGAGAATGGGGGGAAGGAGGCATATTTTTCACTGATGTCCTTTTGTACATTTTGTACCATGCATATTTATTTTCAAAAAGGAATTACTTTAAAAATAGGGAAGTACAAGGGGGCACTTTCCTAGCCTCCTCAGTGAAGTGCCCCTGGGTTACGACACCGTGTGCCTTTTCAAGACCTGAAGATTAAGATCTTAATTGCTGTTTAACTCAAAACTGTTTTCTCTACTAGGGGAGCCAGTGAAAATAAAGTGATAAAAGAGAAGCAGTACCTAATCCTGCGAGACATTTTCCAGCTGAGTTTTACGGATTCAAATCCTCATTTCTTGTTCTATGTGCATGCTGATATTTTCAGACATGTCACAGGGTGAATCCCCTAACCTGCTGGGTAAACCAATGGTCCTCAGTAAATGCTTTCTGTTTGCTTGTTGCTAAGTCACTTTGCAAGTGCAAGACTCTCAAAGACCAGTATTTTTTTTTATTACTGTTAATTGTCGGATGAATGAATAATCTTATTACTTTGAGATTAAGGGGAAAGCCATTTAAAATTAACTGTACGAACCTCATGTGACAAAGCCCAAATTAACAGATGTCATTATTTAAAATTGGTGGCTCATAAGAAACAGTACAATGATCAGGAATTTTAGACCACCATGGACGGAATGGTTTGAGAACTTAAATAAGGAAGAAGAAAAAATTCCCATCATTATTAAATAACCAAATCAACCCAACAAGAACATCATAAACTTTCATTAGGGCAAGAGAACTCGTTTCAACTTGGACCACATGTATAAACTCATAAACCTTTCTGTGTGTTGTTATAGACTGATGTGATATGTTCAAATGCATACAAAATGTACCCGTCTAAGAATTACAGAACTTTAATTATGTGAAAACCAAGGCATTTTCCACGTGAAAGACACTATTGTAATTATTGCAGTGCATTGTTTTTTGCCTTTCTTTTTAAACATGTAAGAGTAAGTTAGATGGTATCTCTATCCTAGAGAAGAGACATACCTTGCCATCTGTGCTGTTTTTCACTTATAATTCAATAATGTGACATAGAATTGCTCTTTCTTGCTTCAGAGCAGAATACTCACATTCCATGTGGTGGTCTTTTCCTTGACGCTTGACGAGACAAGTTTAAGCGGCTGCGTGGAAAGAGAACAACTCCTTTTTGCAGATGATCCTGTCCTGCTGAGGTCGGGCTGCCCTGAGGTTCAAGAGCAGAGAGTAACGTGATAGCTGAAGAATCTTAAGGCAGCACCAAATAGAAACTTATCAGAGAGAAATTAGACTCATTTTTTCTTATTCAATTAATCCAAGGATCGAAGTTGATCTGTCTTCTGTTGGCTCAAAATAAAAAGCACTTCCTGGCTGTGGCTTGTCAAGAAGATCTAAACCAAGAGAGTTGTTTAAAAACATGCCAGTACCCAGGAACCGCCAGCTCTCACAGAACCCCTCCAGGACTGTGGTGGCAGGAAGCTCCCTGAGGCTGGCTTCTAGCCTGGATGCTTCCTGAAATTCCCTGTTCCATACCTGTCACAGGTGTGGCCAATGGTCAGGTGTGGGAGATACCCATTGTCATAAGGCCCAGAAACTCCATGGCCAAGAGTCACCAGTTTCCTCTTGGACTGTCCCCAGGATGAGGAAACTCAGACAGGAAGGAGCCTGCACAGCAAGGGCCCTGGGTCCCCCACAGAGCTCAGTGGGTGGTGGGTTCATGGGCCCGGCCATGAGGAACCAGAATGAGGCTTCTCTTTCCCACATCCCTGAGTCACAGACCACACTGGAATAAAAGATTTAATTGGAAAACAGGAGAATAAGAGTCTGGGAGAAAAGGGAACAGAGGGAGGAAAAGTCAGAAGACCTAAGCATGTTCTATGACAGCCACTAATGTGGCCCTGACCTGCCTGATTCATGAAGTTTGCTGGCTCTTAAGATGTAATTTGGAGTTCCCGTTGTGGCTCAGTGGTTAATGAATCCGACTAAGAACCATGAGGTTGCGGGTTCGATCCCTGGCCTTGTTCAGTGGGTTAAGGATCTGGCGTTGCCGTGAGCTGTGGTGTAGGGTTGCAGACACGGCTCGGATCTTGCGTTGCTGTGGCTGTGGCGAAGCCCGGTGGCTACAGCTCCTGTTAGACCCCTAGCCTGGGAACCTCCATATGCCGCGGGTGCGGCTCTAGATAAAGGCAAAAAGGCAAAAAAAAGATGTAATTTGATCAAATTTCCAACAGTGAGCGACTAGATAAGTAAGTTAAAAAATAGGTCATAGGCTCTAGAAATTCCACTCCTAGGTGTATACTCAGGAGAAATGGAAACATAAATCCAGGAAAAAAAATAAACTTATATATGAATGTTCCCAGTAACATGACTCATAATAGCTAGAAAGTGGAAAGTGTCCAAATATCCCTCAGCTGAGGAATGGATGAGTAAAATATGGCTTATCCACAACAATGGAATATTACTTGGCAATAAAAAAGATGTAGTTCTGATGCATGCTACAATGTAGATGAGCCTTGGAAATGTGCTGAGTGAAAGAAGCCAGTTAGAAGGAAACATGTATGATTCTGTTTATATGAAGTGTCAAGAACAGACAAATCTATAAAGGCACAAAGTAGACTAGTGGTTGCCTTGGGTTGGGGTGGGGACTCGGAGGTAATAACTAAGGGGTACAGGGGTTCTTTGCGGATGATAAAAATTGTTCTATAACTGATTGTGGTGATATTTGTGACCAGCTGTGAACATACTAAAGTCCATTGAATTCATTGAACTGTAGACTCTTTTTTTTTTTTTTTAACCACCACAAGGCGTACAGAAGTCTCAGGTCAGAGATCAGATCCAGAGTTGTAGACTTTAAGTAGGTGAATTTTATGGGATGTGAATTGTATTTTAGTAATCTAATATAGTTATGCAATGGAATACTACACAGCTGTGAAAAAGAATGAGGAAGCTATTTGTGTACCGATGTGTGAAGATCTCAAAGACCTATTGTTGAATGAAAACTACAAAGAAGAGAGTATGTTACAATGTAACATGTCAAAAAGTAGGGGCATAGAGTTCCCGTTGCGGTTCAGTGAGTTAAGGACTCGACATTGTCTCTATGAGGATTCGGGTTTGATCCCTGGCTTCTTGCAGTGGCTTAAGGATCCAGTATTGCCATTGCTATGGCATAGGCCTCAGCTGCAGCTCCAATTTGATCCCTAGCCCAGGAACTTCCGTATGCCACAGGTGTGGCCATAAAAAAAAAAAAGTAGGGGGAGTTCCTGCTGTGGCACAGCAGGTTAAGGATCCTGCATTACCACAGCTGTGGTGCAGGTTGCAGCTGAGGCTCGGATTCGATCCCTGGCCCAGGAACTTCCATACGTCATGGGTGTGGAAAAACAAAAAAGTAGGGGAAAATCATCCAGATCTGACTTTGTTCTAATAGGCATTGAAGAGCCACTTTAAGGATGCCCAAGACAGGAAGTGCAGGAGGAACTTGGGGAGGTGAAAACTGCATCGATGGAGGGCAGGTATGTGGGGTGGGGAGAGAAATTCTCATCGTGCATTCTTTATGAATATGAAAATGTTTAACCATGTTAAACACATCCACTCATTAAATGTCAATCTTTGTCCAAATCCTATTTAGGCTCTTGCTGTCTCTTGCTGTGGGATGGCTGGGTCCTGGCACTTCCAGTTCTGCCACACAGCAGGGGTCTCCAACACTGACCACGAGAGGGGAGAAGGGGACAAGTGGACATCCTTCACGAGAAAGGACAAATGGCAGTGACAAGGGCTGGGAGTCAGGGCTCTGACCCCTGCCGTGCCCTCGCTGTGTGACCGCGGCAGGTCCCCTCCGCTCTGCCAGCTGCAGTGTTCTCGCCTGCAAGCTGGATGAGCAGCAGGACTGACACCCTCTGGTCCCGGGGAGGCAGGAGGAAGCCTGGGGCATGGGGAGGAGCTGCTCCTTGTGGGGGTGTCTGAACAGGAAGGATGCCAGCGCCAGCTGCGTCAGGAGAGGTGGGACACACCCAGGCAGCTGGCTCCCAAGAGGTGGAGGCTTTAGAGTGTGTGTCATTGTGAGGTCAGAGGGTTTTGGCATTCTGCTGAGCAGGATGTTGGCGTGGGATGTGGGGTGAGCTCCAGAGAAATGGGGGAGATGTAAGGAGAGGTAGCCTCTGGTCTCATCCATGTTATAAAGGGGACATGGCCATCAGAGAATAGCCGTGTGCCAGGTGCTTTCCTCCTGCTTCCTGCCTCTTGGAAGCAGGAGTACCATTTCCACTTAAAGAGGGGAAAGCTCCTTCGGGCTCAGAGAAGTGACTTGACCAATGTCACATGGCTCGTAGGTGCCAGAGGTGGGATGCCAAACGCGTTCTCCTTCCGCACTCTGAATGTGACCTTGAAGCTGGACCCAAAGTCCCATCAATTCTCCCGATTGCTTGTTCTATAGGTTGGATCGCAGACTGTCACTCCTGAGGCATATTCATGATCTTGAAACCCTCCCTGTTGGCAGAAATTAAACTACGATGTTATAAATCAGGGTGATGAATATTCTACAGCGGAGGGTGACTAAAGGGAGCATGAAAGGGACTCCAAGGTGCTGGTCATGTCCTGTTTCAAGGGTTTGTTCAGTTTGGAACACTTCCTAAAACTGTGTCCATTTTTCTGCACCTATGTCACACTTCATTGCAAACCTCATCTTGCTGTTTAACAAGGAAAACCCTGAAAGGCGATGGGAAAATAAAGTTTAAGGTTTATTTAGAAAAACACAAATGTTTTCAAATAGGGTTCTATATCCTGTCACAGTTGTGGCCACATGAAAGCACCTAATGAGAAGTGCCCTGTGCCTGGGGAGAGAGATGGTCAAGATCACGGTCAGGTCACAGGGTCTGGGCAGCTGCCTGCCTTCTTGTTGGTAACACCAAATATTTGTCATTCCCAAATGCTTACATAGCAATATGCCACCACGTGGGCCAAGAATTTCCTTCCCACTTGTGTATGTCTCCTCTGGCCTTCTGGTTCAGTCTAGACAAATACCGACCTCAGGGCACTCAAGCAAACTCACTCACCCAGGAAATATTTGTCTGAGCTATGGTCCTGGGGGGAAGAACCCCAGTTCCCTCTGGCTCCTTTGACGTTAGAACCTGAACTCTCCCAGGGGGCCATGGCTTTTTCTGTCCACTAAAGAGCCAGTTAGCTTAGAGAATGTCTAAATGGGGAGCCAAGGTGACAGTGATAAGGATTTGACACTCCAAAACAGAGGAGGAAAAAAAAAAAGAAATTCTTTTTGCATTTCAGGGGACCCAGAACCGGCATTTAAAAACCATCGGTATAGGAGTTCCCTGGTGGGGCAGTGGGTTAAGAAACCTACCTGGCCACTGCTGTGTCTCAGGACACTGCTGTGGCCTGAGTTCAATCCCTGGCCCTGGAACTTCCGCATGCCACAGGTGCAGCCAATAAAAATTAAAAATAAAAATGTCAATAAATAAATGCTCATATCCACACTTGGCCTTCTTTCTAAGGAGTGTTTTTTGGGGGGTTAGAAAGTCAGACTGCACAAACCAATACTGACACCCTGCACTGCAAAAGGACATTAAACCTGATGTCCAGGAGTCCCGTGGCCAAGAACATAGATTCCAGATGTTTCTGCCTTTTGGGGGGTGGAGCCTCCCAGAGGGCATTTAAAAGATGTTCCATATTTTTAAGAAATCTTTGATTTATAAGTCACTTATAAATCGCCCCTGCCTTTCGTTTTACCTTCCTTGTCTTCTTGCCTTCGAGAACACTGACCGCCACTGCTGAGGGGCAGAGAAAAGCTCAGAGCCTTTGGAACTGGAGGACCCGGGTTCTAGCCGGGGCTTTATCACATACTCACTGAGGGACTGCGGTCAAGTTACTTTACTGCCCCGAACCTCAGCTGTAAACAAAGGGTAGTACCCTGTCATGACCTGAGCCATTTCAATGACAGTCACACCTCATTTCTTCTCCTAATTAATTACTTCAGCCCTCAGCTGCCTGGTTAAAAGGAGATCCTATATTTATTTCTCTCTTAAATCTTCTCAAGCTGACCCTGACGCCCAGGAAATCCGTCCAGAGTAGGGAGGGACAGCAGCCTGGCTTCCTCAGCCAAGCGCAGGGGACGGCATCAGCATAATCCTCTGCTGCTATGGCCTCCAGCTGCCACATGGGGCCGCTGTTGAACACCGGCCTAGCGCAGTCGGTGAGCTGGGGCTGAGAAGTCTTGGAGCAGAAGCAGAAGAGAAGTGAGGAAAAGAACGCTGCTGGAACTCATCTGCAGCAGTTCTGCCCCTGCAGCCTGAGACGGAAACGGGAGAGCCTCAACCTGAGTTCAAGCGCAGCGTTTTGATTGTGGCATGAGACTGCACTTCTAATTACCGAACTAAGACCGTTTTCCCAACGTGACTGTAGGGACAGCAGAGGTCAAACGCGGCAGAGCCGGCAGAGCATGAAAGAGCACAAAATAGAGCTGTGTTTTTGTTATGTCTCGTGGGTCGTCTCTGTAATGACGGCTCCCATCACGATGCTCTGAGATGCAGAGGCAAATTTAAACAAGAGTTAGCAGAAAGCGAGGCTATATGGCTTCAAGCAGGCAAGAGCGGGCCGGCTAGACCTGGCCTATGGGTCCAGGTCCAGGGAGCAGACAACATTTCTGCCTTCCATCTCAGACTCTCCCCACGCCTTGTGGCACGCGGTTCTCAGACTTACACCCTGAGCTTCACCACCAGGAATGTCCTCGGAGGATGGTTCTGACAGCCAGGCTGGGTCAGGTGTCCAGTGCGGACAGTCAGGACTGGGATGCAGAACTGGGGTCCAGCAACTGAGCCAGCCTGCAGCACATGCTCAAAAAATAAATAAATAAATGAATGAATGAATGAATGAATAAATAGACGGGCCACCTGTCCTAGATCACACAGGCTGCATCGTAGAGCATGCACTGAAGAGGGCACGATCCAAGGCCGAGGAATCAGTAAGACAGTTGTGGGCTTAATCCAGGCAAGGGGGTAGTGGAGCAGGCTGGAGAGAAGTCAATGCATTCAAGAGGTAGTGAGAAAGAATGGAACTGGAGTTGCCGTCGTGGCTCAGTGGTTAACGAATCCAACTAGGAACAATGAGGTTGCGGGTTCGATCCCTGGCCTTGCTCAGTGGGTTAAGGATCCGGCGTTGCCGTGAGCTGTGGTGTAGGTTGCAGACGCGGCTCGGATCCTGCGCTCCTGTGGCTGTGGCGAAGGTCGGCAACTACAGCTCCTGTTAGACCCCTAGCCTGGGAACCTACATATGCCGCGGGTGTGGCCCTAGAAAAGGCAAAAAGACAAAAAAATAAAGAAAGAAAGAACAGAACTTATTTCACATAGTGAGTTGAAGGGGGGGGGCTTGGGCTGGGAGGGGTAATTAGGTCTAGAGGAGGTCGTGAGGGCGGACCCTCACGGTGGAATTAGCGCCATTAGAAAAGACACCAGAGGGAGTTCCCATTGTAACTCAGTGGGTTAAGGACCAGACGTTGTCTCTGTGGGGATTCGGGTTCAATTCCTGGCCTCCCTCAGTGGGTTAAGGATCTGGCATTGCCATGGCTGTGGCGTAGGTTGCATATGCAATTCTGATTCAGCCCCTGGCCTGGGAATTTCCATATACCGCAGGTGCCACCATAAAAAGGAAAGGAAAGGAAAGGAAAGGAAGAAAGGAAGGAAGGAAGGAAGGAAGGAAGAAAAGGCACCACAGAGTCTGCTTCCTCTCCACAAAGCAGGAAGGTAGATGTCTGTAAGCCAGAGATCACTTATTGGCCTCCATCCTTCCTTTTTTCTTTTTTTCTTTCTTTTTTTTCTTTTTGCTTTTAAGGGCCACACCTGCGGCATATGGAATTTCCTAGGCTAGGGGTTGAATCAGAGCTGCAGCTGCCAGCCTACACCACAGCCACGGCAGTGTGGGATCCAAGCCTTGTCTGCAACCTACACCACAGCCCATGGCAACTCTGGATCCTTAAGCCACCGAGCGAGGCCAGGGATCGAACCCTCCTCCTCATGGATACTAGCTGGGTTCGTTACCGCTGAGCCATGATGGGAACCCCAGCCTCCAACTTTGAAAAATACATTTCTGTTATTTAAACCACCCAAACTAGTTTATTTTCTTATGGGTGCCCAGATAAGCTGAGACCGTGTTCCCTCAAAAGATATGTCCACCTAGAATTTCAGAATGTGACCTCATTTGGAATAATGGCCTTCGTAGATGAAATTCATGTAAAGATCTCAGTCACCCTGGATTAGAGTAGATCCTCAACCCAATGGTGAGTGTCCTAATAAGGGACAGGAAAGGAGAAGACACACAAAGACACAGGGAAGAGGCTGTGTGAGGGCAGACACGGGACTGATGCTGCCAGAAGCCAGGGAATACTTGCAGCCACTAGAAGCTGAAAATGACGAGGAAGAATTCCTCCCTTGAGCCTCCAGAGAGTATGCTGACACCGTAATTTTGGATTTCTGCTCCTTAGAATTGCGAGAGATGAATTTTTGCCACCGAGTGGCAATTTATTGCAGCTGTGCTTGGACTTGAATTCAGTTGTATAGAAATATAAGTACTTGTTTCTATCATTATCGTGATTATCCTAGAGGGAGCTATTGCTGATAAAATCAGACCTGTTTTGTTTCAGTCATTCAAACAATATTTATGAAGGGCTAACGATATGCCCGTCAGACGCTATACCAGGGAAGTGCTGGAGGTACAGTGGTGACAAGACAGATTCTGCTGTCTGTCTGTCTGTCTGTCTGTCTGTCTCTCTCTCTCTCTCTCTCTCTCTCTCTCTCTCTCTCACACACACACACACACACACACACACATGCTGCCATGGAGCTTATATCTAGTGGGAGAGAATAAAACAAATCAGCAATTTGGAGTGGATAAGCAATAAGGTCCTGCTGTGCAGCACAGGGAACTGTATCTAGTCACTTGTGATGGAACTTGATGAAAGATAATGTGAGAAAAAGAGTGTATATATATATATATATATATATATATATATATATATAACTGGGTCACTGTGCTGTACAGTAGAAATCGACAGGACATTGTAAATCAACTATAATAGAAAAAATAAAAATCTTAAGAAAAAAGTAAAACAAACAAGCCAACGACACACTAATCAAAACTGCACTCCAAATCATAAAGGAAAGAAATAAGATGCTGAAATAGGGAACAAAGAAATGGAGAGCAGAAAATTCTTTAGACGGAATCATCAGGAATTTCCATTGTGGCTCAGCAGTAATGAACCGACTAGTAGCCATGAGGACATAGGTTCGCTCCCTGGCCTCGCTCAGTGGGTTAAGGATCCAGCGTTGCTGTGAGCTGTGGTGTAGGTCAGAGACACGGCTCGGATCCCACGTTGCTGTGGCTGTGGCTGTGGTGTAGGCTGGCAGCTGCACCTCTGATTTGACCCCTAGCCCATAGACCCCTAGCCTGGGAATTTCTATATGCCTTTCAGAAAGGCAAAAAAAGAAAAAGATGGAGTTCCCATCGTGGCGCAGAGGAAATCAATCCGACTAGGAACCATGAGGTTGTGGGTTCGATCCCTGGCATCGCTCAGTGGGTTAAGGATCTGGCGCTGACATGAGCTGTGGTGTAGGTCATAGACATGCTCGGCTTCTGCGTTGCTGTGGCTGTGTTGTGGGCCCGCAGCTGCAGCTGATTCGACCCCTAGCCTGGGAACCTCCATATGCTGTGGGAGTGGCCCTAAAAAGCAAAAAATAAAATAAAGTAGAATAAATGTCACATATGGTATGATTCCATTTATATGAAATGTCTAGCATAAGTAAATCGAAAATTATAGAAAACAGATTAGTGGTTGTGGGGGCGCGGTGGCTGGGAGAAAGAGAAGGAAATAGTGCCTCGTGGGTGTAAAGTTTTCTTTGGAGTGATGAAAACGTTTTGAAACTAGATAGAGGTGAAGGTTGCACAGTATTGTGAATGTACCAGACACCAATGAATTGTACACTTTAAAAAGGTTAATTTTATGTTATAGGAATTTCATTTTAATAAAAAAAATGCTGGAAGAAAATTATAAACATTCCAAATTGTCAGAAGATATCCATATGCAAAGCAAAAAAAAAAAAAAAACCAACAACAACCCAATAAGATAAAATTTAAAAAGCATTAAAGACAAAAAGCATGATCTAGAGCAAGACAATAATCAAGACAATATACTTGTCCCAGAATTCTCATTGTGGCTCAGCAGTAATTAACCCAGTTGGTGTCCATGAGGACATGGGTTCGATCCCTGGTGACAGGAGGCAACTTGGATGAAGGCAGCCAAAAGGTACAAGCTTCCAGTTATAAGATAAGCACTAAGGATGTACTGTGTCAAGCACATGTTGGTGTATCAAGTACTAACATGATAAATATAGTGAACGCTGATGTGTGTTATATATGATAGCCATTAAGAGTAAATTCTAAGAATTCTCATAACAGGAAATATACTTTTCCTGACAAGGAAAAAATATTTTTCTTTTGTATCTATATAATATGACGGATGTGCACTAAACTTATTGTATAAACATTTCGTGATGTGTGTAAATCAAATCATCATTCTGTACAAACTTAGAGTGTTGTATGTTGATCATATCTGAATAAAACTGGAAGGAAAATACAAGAAAAAAAGAGACACCATCACCCACTGTCTCCACTGCCTTTTAATATTGTACTGGAGGAATGAATTGACTCAATTAGGTAGGAGGTACTGAAACGGGAAAAGAGGAGGCAAAGATTAACATTAACAGTAAGCCTGGAAGAATGAAGAGAGTCACCTGCAAAATTATTAGCAGCAGTAGGATAATTCAGTAAGCTGAGTGGGTACAAAATAAATACTAAAAAAATAAGTCAATTTCCAAGAATCTATATTAACAGCAATAATGTGGTAAATATAGCCGAAGGAAAAAAAATCCTACTTACAACAGGATCCAAAAAATAAAATAAAATAAAACACCAATGAGTGAAATAAATGTACAAGATTTATACAAAGAATGGAGCTCCCGTGGTGGCTCAGCTGTTAGCGAACCCCACTAGTATCCATGAGGACGTGCGTTCAATCCCTGACCTTGCTTAGTGGGTTGGGGATCCAGTGTGGCTGTGGCTGCGGTGTAGGCTGGCAGCTATAGCTTCAATTCCACCCCTAGCCTGGGAACCTCCACATGCTTCGGGTGTGGCCCTAAAAGACAAAAGAAAAAAGAAAAAAAAGGATTTATACAAAGAAAATCTTTAAAAAGAGGGACATAAAGGAAGATTTGACTAAATGCAAATACTTCATATTCTGATAAAGACTCACTTGTGTCAAGATGATAATTCTTTCGGAATTAATCTATAGATTTAGTACAGTTTAGTACAATCCCAGTGAAAGATCAAGGTCTTTGGGTTTAATGTTTTTATTCTGTCTTGTTTTCCAGAATTACACTGAATGCCACCTTTTTGGAGCCTTCACTCCATTTGTTAATGATCTTATTCTTCTCTTTTCCTTGCCAATGATATATGTCCTGCTTTGGGCCCATCTTTCCTGTAGTTTCAATGAAGAGAATTCTAGGTTTTAGACTTGAAAACTCACAGCAGCAAAATCAAAAGAAGAAAATGTTCTTTCTTTGTCTTACAGCTGTAGAGACAAGCAGACAGCATCCTGCATCAAAAACACCCATCCTGGAGTTCCGCTGTGGCTCAGCTGGTTAAGGATCCAGCCTTGTCACTGCTGTGGCTCTAGTTACAGCTGAGGCATACATTTGATCGCTGGCCCAGGAATTTCTGCGTCCTTGTAGGCGTTATTCCAACAAAGGACTAAGAAGCAAATCACCTGGATTTTCAGGGTTGCAGCTATACTCTGAGAAACGTAAATGTGACTTCCCCAAAGGCTATCATTCCACTGTTCATTTTACTTAATTATGTCGACACTGGCAGAGATACTTAAATCAATAACTGTTTCCTCAAAGGTCTAAGCATTTGTCATCTTTCTTTGTTTGACTCCCCTCTTCTTTGGCCAGAAGCATGAAGTAAATAAATCTCCTAAATTTCTTATCGAAACAAAGACTTTGAGAGTTTTGCCCCAAATGAACACAGACAAGTGGAGTCTGAACTGCATATGGAAAATTGAACGTGCAGGTCAAGCCAAGAACATTCTAGGGGGTCAAAAGGAATGAAAGATGTTAAAACATATTGTGAAGCCACAGAAATTAAAAGTGCTTGATTTTATTATAGAAACGGGCAGACAGATCGGTGGAACAGAATAAAATCCAGAAATAGACTTGAAAATCGTATAAAATAGATTGAAATAGTATAAAATCAAGACGATGTTTCAAATCAGTGGAGAAAAATGGGTTGTCTTATAAATGCATGGGACAACCGGGTAAACATCTGGGAAAGAGTAAAATTGGATCTCTACTTTAATATGCCAAAATAAATTCCAGATGGAGCGAAATCATGATTTTTAAAAATAAAGCTATAAAAGAGCTAGAACAAACACGGGAGATTTATTTTTATAATCCCAGATTGTGGCAGTCTTTCCAAGCAAGACACAAAAGTCAGAAATCACAAAAGACAAGACTGATAAATCCAGTTACAAGAAAATTAAAAATTTCCTTGTGGCAAAACCAAAATATTATCAACCAAGTCAAGAGATAAATAGATGATAAATTTGGGGAAATCATTAGCAACACATGTGGTAAAACGTCAAATGCTTTAATGTTCAAAAGGCTTTTAACATTAAGAAAATAAACAGGTCAGCAATTCAACAGAAAGATGGTCAAAAGACATGGACAGCTAGTCACAGAAGTACAAAAAAAGTTGAAAAAGAATAAGTACAAATGTCTTTGTATATGAAAGCTGGATATCCTTGTGTGTGCAAATATCTCTGAAAAGAGACCTAAGAATTCTTTTATTGTCCTATAGATAGTTTACTTTTAAATGATTTGATTGTTTTAATTATATTTATATAAATATATAAACATATTTATTTATGTTTTATGATGTCTATTACCAATTGAAAAGGCAAATCTTTGTTCTTCTTTTTTTTTTTTTTTTGGTCACATCTGCAGCATGTGGAAGTTTCCAGACTAGGGATTGAGCTGGAACCACCGCAGTGACTCGAGCCTCTGCAGCCACAACACTGGATCCCTAATCCGCCACAAGGGAACTCCAGCAATTTTTTTTTTTGTCTTTTTGCCTTTTCTAGGGCCGCACCCACGGCATATGGAGGTTCCCAGGCTAGGGGTCTAACAGGAGCTGTAGCCGCCGGCCTGCGCCACAGCCACAGCAACGCAGGATCCGAGCCGCGTCTGCAACCTACACCACAGCTCACGGCAACGCCGGATCCTTAACCCACTGAGCAAGGCCAGGGATCGAACCCTCAACCTCACGGTTCCTATTTGAATTTGTTTCCACTGCGATACGACAGAGATTCCCGGAAAATCTGTTTTTTTAAGAGTGAAAAGTTTGCAAGGAACGTATTAATGTTTTACAGGGAATCAGCTATTTCTATGTTAATATGTTTGAAATTCTTCTTTCAGACTTTTAAAAAATTTTTATTTGAGTTTTAAATTTTGTATTAAAGGAAAGTTGCTTTACAGTGCTGTGCTAATTTCTGCCGTACAGAGAAGTGGCTTAGTGATACAAATACATACATACTTTTATATAATATATACTATATAAAATTATATATACTATATATTTATACAAATACATATTACATAATATAAAACTATATGCAAATATGTAAATATATATACACTTCCTTTTCCATCACGGTTTATCCCAGGAGACGATATAGCTCCCTGGGCCATACAGTAGGACCCAGCTGTCTGAACGCTCTAAACGTAAAAGGCTTTCAAACGTTTAAAATCCCGTCCCCTAGACTGTCACCTCCGCTTCTGACTTGCTTCTTCTTGCAGAAATGTTCGCTTGTGGAAGAGAAACGGTGTGCCTTACATGAGAGAAAATCACACGAGGAGTGAAAACTACATGCACGTTGCCCTGACTTGACTCCCCAAAGCCCTTGGAAATTCAGTAATTCATTCTCCCTCCGATTGGTGCCACCACTAAGCACTGATTAGTAGCTCAGTACAGGTTGTCCTGATGCTACCAACACCAGACCTTCTCTCCAAGCGCGTTTGAGGGTCGCATGAACGGCAGACCTCTGGACTCCAGCATTCCTGTGAGGCAGACTCCATGGTACCCTAGCTGCTCTGCCCCCCTGTGGTGAGAGGTTGCTATAACAACCAGGCCATCCTTGCCCCCAGATTCCCTGGATGACCGGCCCGAGCGTTTTCAGTAGAGGGCGCTGATGAGACAGCCATTTTTACATGTGGGAGCTGCACGTGTTTTCTAGAACAACAGTTACATATGTGGCTTTTGCACCTACACATACAGGAGCACTCAAAAAAGTTTTTGTAAAGTCCGTATTTAGAGGACTAATAATAGCCACTGGAACTTTCTGGTAGTCAATGCTTAAGGGACAAAACTCCTCCAAAAAATTGTGGAGTCTATATTCAGCTGAGGGCTGCCTCAGTATGATTTCAGAGGGCACACCTGCCTTTCACCTGTGGTTCTGGAACTTTCCCGCTCCATAATGTGTGTCCACTGGGCCCTGTGGGCCAACAGTACAAAGTTTGCTCAAGTAATCCAAAAAAAAAAAAAAATCAGGATAAGGGAGTTCCTTGGTGGCTCAGTGGGTTAAGGATATGGCATGGTCACTGCTGCTCTGTGGGTTCGATCCCTGGCCCGGGAACTTCCATATGTTGGGTAGGGCTGGATGGGAGGGGCTGGATGGGAGGGGCTGG
>PVHT020000170.1:3601929-3618897 GCA_004024745.2 Catagonus wagneri
TGGAAGCACCGTGGAAACTTCAATTCTTTCATAGGGATCTCCTGGTTTTTCCCCAAAGAAGCCACAATCTCCCTTTCTTGTGCTACCTTAAGGCCTTTCACAGCTAAGGTACCGCAGAGCCCCTTCCTCATCCTGGGGGAAACCCTCCTGACCCTGGGGGTGAGCTCAGCCGCCTCCTCACTCCCTCCCACTGCACTAGATCAGTGAAACCCTGAGGGGATCCTGTTTCTGGGGACTGTCTGGAATGAGAGGGACAACGCCCAGTGCGGGGACAGGGGCGGGTGAGCAATGGGAGGGCCCTAGAGGCGCAGCCACTTTCCCCACTCCTTCTCCCTGTGACACTATCTGAACGGGGTCACTTAGTTTACTGTTACCCAGCCTCTTGGGTTAGAGCAGCAGTCACAGCTCTGGAACAGAAAGGGGCTAAATTCTGGGTGAGGGACGGTTTTCCAAGGGCCCGGAGTTATTCCTGGAGGGGGGAGGAGCCTGAGAAGGTTCCAGCACAAAGGGAGAAGGGTCCTAGCAACTTCCCAAGAATTCTGAGCCTCCAGAACCCCCGTTCGGAGGAAAGGCCTCCCAAGCCCCTTCCAGAGACATGCTTCTCTCTTCTCCTGTTTCATGATCAGCGTCCACGGCGGGCCCTGTCCCACTGCACTGGACGAGTGATCAGAAGTTTAGCCTCCCAAGAGCGTCTGAAGCCCACTGGGAAACCTCACTGGCCGCAGGCAGGCACCTCTGGCGCCCAGCGCTCCCTGTGCACAGAGAAATTCTCAATATGACCACTAGGGGGCAGGCACACCCAGAGCTCCTTCCTTCACACGTAGAGACTGGCAGACCAAACCCAGTATCTTCCAGAAATATCTGTGTTACCCGGCTTCACTGACCTCAAGGAGACACACACACGCCCATGCCCCTGAGGAGCCCTTTGTCTAAATTTCCTGACTCTATTTCGTGTTTGTATTTAGATATGTTTTATGTATCCAACTGGTCAGTTTAGTTAAAGAATTGCCCACCCCTTATCAGTTCAACCTTAGCTTTCGGTCTTCAAGTCACCATAGGCTTGGGTTATCTCCCTTCATCGGATTTAATATTTATGTCTCACTTGTACCCATAGAGAAGCCACCTGCTGATGTGGATTTAAGATCGGGCGTCCTGGAGAGAAGCCCGAGGCATTAACTTGCACTCCATCCACACAGCCTTGTCTGGAGATTCAAAGATTGTGGGACTGACAACAGTTTTCTCTGACTGTCTGCTTATTTCTCATTCTTGTTATGACCACATCGAATTATTAGAGTATCCTGAGGGGAGACCGAAGTTCAGAGCCGGGGCAAAGACGCTATTTCAAAACACATTCTCACAATATGCAATTTGGCTTATTTTGGGCCCAATCTGCCCTTAAAAAAAAAAAAGGGTCAGCTCATAGGCTCTTATGACCTTATGTCTCTGAAGGTATACAGCGCCGACAGTATTAGGATCCTTTTTGAGAGTAAATTGACGTTACAAAATGATAGCCCATAAAAACGATCAAGGTTGAGTCAGTGTGTGTAAAAGAATAAAAACAGAGCGCTGCCATTCCTTCCCCACCTCCCAGGGGCCCCAAGAGCCCTTGGCTTGTCGGCCGGAACCGGAAGTTAGGGGAGCTGGCTTCCTCCTTCAGGAAACTGATGACCTGGGCTGTGTCCTTGAGCCTCGCCAAGGCTCAGTTTCCTCTGTATGTTAGTGACAGCCGTGGACTGGTTAACCTTCAGGGAGCTTGCTCTCCAAGGCACGCTGTCCAGTGCATTGCACGTGGCATGTCTGATCTGCAGCCATCTGTCCAGCCAGGCCAGGTGGCCCAGCAGAGGCGAGGTGCAATGCCATGCTTCGTGTTGGCGAGTGTACCCCAGCCCACGGTCAGCCCAGCCTCGTTGGAGGCTCACTGGCCTGATGTGTCTACTCACAGAGAGGGTCTCCCTCTCCACCGCAGACTCTGCATCTTTGCAACTTGTTCCAAGAGTGCGAGGAGCAGAGTCATAGTTGTAATATCCTCTTCTACACTGGCAGAGAGCGAGGGGCGGGCCTGGCCTCTTAATGGGATGGCCTCATGGGGCCAGGTAACAACAGCCCGGTGCAGCGTCCCCTCGGGGCGCTGGGATCTAAGGGCCACCGGCCAGGGTTGCTGCCTGGGATCCGGCCTGCCTCTGACCTTCAGAGGCAGGATCCCCCTTCCCTGACTCTGCTTTCTTATCAAATACCGCAGGGGGCTGGCCCAGACCTATTCTTCTTTTTTAAAGCGGAGGTTATAAATCCTGAGGGACAGTTGGTCCCTCAGGAGCACTGGTGTGTGGCCCTACCTGAGGTCAGTAAAGCTAAGGATCACTGCCATTTCCAGTAATACTGGATTTTGTCCGCGTCTCCACCTGTGAGAAAGGCTGTGTGTGTGTGTGTGTGTGTGTG
This sequence comes from Catagonus wagneri, assembly GCA_004024745.2. Classification (NCBI taxonomy): domain Eukaryota; kingdom Metazoa; phylum Chordata; class Mammalia; order Artiodactyla; family Tayassuidae; genus Catagonus; species Catagonus wagneri. The sequence continues at coordinate 3,604,366 of PVHT020000170.1, forward strand.
TGTGTGTGTGTGTGTGTGTGTGTGTCTGCCCCCTAGTGGTCACGTTGAGAATTTCTCAATGCTCAGAGAGCCTGGGCACCTGGAGCCAGGTGAATTCGTGTCCTTGAGCAGAACTCAGTTCAAGGTCATATTTCATTTGGCCCACAGATTTTTTTCAATTAAATTATTGGAAGTTCCCTTGGGGCGCAGGTTGCAACTGTGGCATGGGTTCGATCCCTGGCCTGGGAACTTCCACGTGGGGAATCCATGGGGTCTGGCCCAAAAATAAATAAATAAAAATAAAAATAATAATAAAAAATTGAATTATTTACCAACATTTTAAAATCAGGAGATTTCACATAAACATCCAGATTTCTAACTTCTTTTAAAAAACCTCAAGTCCATCAAAACTCTGCCAGAATCCCCAGCTGGCTGGAAATGTCTGGCATTCAGTGGCAGCCTCAGCCTATGCCTTAGAAGGAGGTGGGGGCTCCATCTGGGGCTTTGCTCCCTAGCTTTCTACCTTCGGGATGGGGGGGGGTGTGAAGGCAGAGTTTATCCACTGCAGTCAAACTTCCTTGTTCCTGAGCCCCTGGGGCTGCCCCATAGCCGCCCCCCCCCCCCAGTGCACATCCAGTTTCTAAAAGCATCATAGTGATGTTAACAGACGAAACCCACAGATCATGATAAAAGATTCTAATTTTTTCTTTTGGTCTTTTTTGGGGGCTGCACCCGTGGCATATGGAGGTTCCCAGGCTAGGGGACAAAATCAGAGCTGCAGCCACTGACCTACATTACAACTACAGCAACGCTAGATCCAAGCCACGTCTGCGACTTACACCACAGCTCACAGAAATGCTAGATCCTTAACCTACTGAGTGAGGCCAGGGATCGAACCTGCATCCTCAGGGATACTAGTCAGATTTGTTTCTGCTGAGCCATGACGAGAATGCCTCTAATTTTTTTATTTAATTTTATTTTTTATTTTTTGCTTTTTTTAGGGCTGCACCTGCAGCACATGGAGGTTCCCAGGCTAGGGGTCGAATTGGAGCTGTAGCCGCCAGCCTACGCCACAGACACAGCAACACAGGATCTGAGGCGCATCTGCGACCTACACCACAGCTCACGGCAACGCCGGATCATCAACCCGCTGAGCAAGGCCAGGAATCAAACCCGCAACCTCATGGTTCCTAGTCGGATTCATTAACCACTGTGCCACGATGGGAACTCCCACCTCTAATTTTTTTAAAAGATGTTTTAAAAGGCATGTTGTCCTACCCAATGAACACGTGAAGTACTGCATACAAAACCCTCAGATTCTGGTTTTAACGAGCCCAGAACAGTACCCCACTCACGGCATGCTTGCTAAACCAAGTTTTTAAATATAACCAGCATTGGAACATGCGAGCATTTGAACGTAAGAGATTTGGGGGGCGTGGGTAAATGCTGAATGCATGGTCCTTCAAGGGTGCTGAAGACGAAAGCTCGTGGGTTCTCTCCCTGCCTTAAAAGTGGCCAGACTCTCAGTGGGAGACCGAGAACCGGTGCTAAAGGGCCAGTCTGTGTGCCTGGAATGCCCATGACCGCCCGCTGCTGTGAATCCAGACCGCGGGCAGGCTGGATCCTTCTCCAAACCCAGACGCCCAGCCTGCTTTCCTTCACTGGGGGCCACCCATGTGTGTCAGTGCAGGAGAGACACGTGGGGCCAGGAGATACCAGCACTCACAGGTGGGCTTCCAGAGGCCCACGACCCCCTGAGGCGGTGGGTCACATGTGTCTGTGTGCAATTTGGGGGTAGGGTCATAGCTTTCACCAGATTTTCAAAGGATGCTGACCCAAAGAGCCACTCATCCCAAGGACTATAGTGACGCTGCCAGACTTCTGTCCCCAAGGCGTCCCATCAGGAGCCCTGCCTCCAAGCCCACGGAAGCATCCCAGTCTGTGTGTGTCCCATTCACCCACCTGAGGATGACCATCGATGCTCACGTGTTGCTTTTAATTGATATTACATGCAGGTGTCTACCAAGTATATTGTATTTAAGTATCCCACGCTCTCTGGAAACGCCCAAGCAGGTGAGCGTGCAGCATGGCAGAGGTGAGGGAGGGCAGCCAGGCCAGCAGGCTGCCACCAAGGGTGTCCTGCTGACTTCCTCCACCCCCCTCAACTCCCCCCGCCCCACCCCGGCCAGGCCATGGCTTCTTCCACTACCGTGAGCAAGTCTGCGGTGGCATCGGCCTCCGCCCCTGAGCCCCTTCCCACCTCTCAGCTGGGAGGGGCGCGTCCTGGGGAATCCGTCTTGTGAGAAGCACTGTCTCTGGTGGGGGTGGCAGTGGGGAGGCACTGCCTGGGTTTTCCCGTGGCTGCTGGAGCAAAATAGCCCAGCCTGGGTGGCTTCAAGCAAAACACACTCCTCCTCTTACAGTTCTGGAGACCAGAAGTCGGAAACCATGATGCCTTGTTGCCCTGCTTCCTCTGCAAGGCTTTGGGAAGAACTCCCTCCAACACCCTTGCCTCTCCCAGACTCTGGCCGTGGCCCTCAGTCTTGGTGGTCCCGGGTTTGTAGCTGCATCTCCCAGTCTCTGCCCTGATTTCCCTCTTTTTTTCTTTTTTTTTTGGCTGCGGCATATGGAAGTTTCCAGACCAGGGACTGAACCTTGAGCAGTGACTCAAGCCACTACAGTAAACATGCTGGATCCTTAATCCACTGCATCTCAAGAGAACTCTCTGATTTCTCTCTTCTTATAAGGACATCGGTCAGGAGTTCCTGCTGCGGCACGGTGGGTTAAGGATCCAGCATTGCCAAAGCTGTGGCATAGGTCACGGCTGCAGCTCAGACTTGATCCCTGGCCTGGGAACGTCCGTATTCCATGGGTGTGGCCAAAGAAGAAAAGAAGTTGTGTTGTGACTCAGCGGTAATGAACCCAGTTAGGATCCATGAAGACTTAGGTTCGATCCTTGGTCTCACTCAGTGGGTCAGAGATCTGGTGTTGCCATGAGCTGTGGTGTAGGTCGCAGACAGCTCGGATTCCACATTGTTGTGGCTGTGGTGTAGTCTGACAGGTGTGACTCCGATTCGACCCCTAGCCTGGAAACTTCCATATGCCATGGGTGTGGCCCTAAAAAAAAAAAGGACTTCAATCATACTGATTTAGAGCCCATCCCAATGAGCTTACCCTGCTTGATCACATCTAAAAAGACCTTATTTCCAGGTAATATCACCTTCCCAGGTGCCAGGATTATGACTTGAAGGTAACTTGGGGGGCGGTAGTCACGATTCAGCCCAAAGGGCACGTTGCCTCAAAGAGCTCTGCCACCTGAGTCCGAGGTGTTGCCACCTGCCCGCACCCACTCTGTGCCCTGCGCTCTCAACCACTCTCAACCCTCCCTCTGCCATGGAAAATCAGCACCCTCCCCTCGGTACACATTTGTTTGTTTGTTTGTTTTTGTCTTTTTGCCTTATCTAGGGCCGCACCCGTGGCATATGGAGGTTCCCAGGCTAGGGGTCTAACAGGAGATGTAGCCGCCAGCCTATACCACAGCCACAGCAACGCGGGATCCAAGCCGCGTCTGCAACCCACACCACAGCTCACGGCAACGCCGGATCCTTAACCCACTGAGCAAGGCCAGGGATCGAACACGCAACCTCATGGTTCTTAGTCGGATTCGTTAACCACTGAGCCGTGACGGGAACTCCGCCTCGGTACACATTTGAAGTGAGATTTTTTTTTTTCTCCCGCATCTCAATTCTAGAGCCCTGGGATCAGGCTGTGCGAGTAGGAGGTGTGTGTGTTCTTGTGTATCTGTGTGTGCTTGTGTGCCTGCGTGTTTGTGTGTGTTTGGCAGAGGGGAGGCGTGAAAGGTGAGCTTCAGGGAGGTGTGGGAGGCAGGGAGGCAAGAGAAAGCTAGAGCCACCACCGTCAGGGCAGAGTAACCTCGTCCTGTACCGAGTGTGCTGGTGACAAACCTGGAAACAGTGTGCCTTTGGTCTCAGTTCCATAAGGCTGGGTATTGATTCTGTTACCTTAACAGAAACCCAAACAACAGCAGCTTGGAGAAGATCCTATACAGTCTGAGCTGGTGGTGCCTAGACGCTGCCTTATGCCATTGCCCAGAGACCCAGACCCGGCCTCCGTGAACACACTGTCCTTTTCCAGAGTCAAAGCTGCCCCCCCACAACCTCCTCCACGTCCCAGCCACCGGGAAGGGGGAGAGGAGAGTGGAGAATGCAACCTTCCCTTCTCCAGGTTCACTGGGAAAGTGCGCTCGTCGCTCCTGCTTCTATTGGCCAGAACTTCGTCACATGACCTGACAGCTGCAAGGGAGGCCGGGAAACACAGCTCTAATTCTCAGAGGCGTGAGCTCAGGGATTTTGCCGAAATGAACAAGGCGGGCACAGACACTGGGGAACAGCGGTCAGTCTATTACAGAAGGAATGTGATTTTAGAAACAGAGTGTTAATAATCCACCCCTCACAACAGAAAAAAAAAACAAAAACACCCGGTTATATCCATACAATAAAGAATATAAGGATGAGAAAAAGCAGATCATCAACGAGGCTCTATCAACGAGGCTCTAGCCAGTTTTAACCGGCCACGGGGTCATGATAAAGGCTTCATCTCGGGCAGGTAGACACTGGGTCGTTCCACGGCCAGCTGGTTTTCAATGACGTAGCACGCCCTGCAGTTCTCCAGAACCCGGGCCTGGAAGTAAGCCTTGTCCTTCTCCTGCCAGCCGTCGGACTCGATGTACACGTTGTAAGGGTCGTGGGAGTGCTCCAGCTTCTTGGAGCGGATGTAACTAAGCATGATGCCCAGGGTGAAGAAGCCAAAAAAGCCTAGCACCATGAGAATGTAGAGAGCCGCCAGCTTGCCGTCTTCGTGGCCTGGGGACCTGCGGGCCAGGCCAGACGTGTTGCTGCCCTGCTGCATTGTCCCCTGCCACAGCTTGGTCAGAAGGGGCATCACGGCCGTGGCGTTGGACACGATCATCCTGAGCATCGAGGTCTCAGTTGGAGGCTGAACTTCCCAAAAGAAAGTGCAACGTGAAATCAAAACGTTGGTACTAACCCAACACCCCCCCCACCCCGACACACCCACGTGCACACAATCTCTGCAAATCTCAGTGAGAGGGCTGCCCTACCGTATTTCTGTCCCTGAGTGTGCCACCCAGGATCTGGGCAGCACCCTCTCTTGGTTGATCAATTAAGGAACGGATTCACTTTTATTTCTATTCACCACTCCCGCAGGTATTCACCAGAATGAGTCCTCAAATGCACGCGTTGTGTTGCATATTTGCAGTTTTTTTGGGGGGGAGGTTAGGGCCGCACTCACAGCATATGGAAGTTTCCAGGCTAGGGATCGAGTTGGAGCTGTAGCTGCCAGCCTACACCACAGCCTCAGCAATGCCAGATCTGAGCCATGTCTGTGACCTACACCACAGCCTATGGCAGCATCGGATCCTTAACCCACAAGTGAGGCCAGGGATTGAACCTGTGTCCTCATGGATGCTAGTCAGATTTGTTTCTGCTGAGCCACAATGGGAACTCCCATTTGCATTTTTTTTTAAATCTTTGTTTCTTTCTTTTTACAGCTGCACCTGCAGCATTTGGAAGTTCCCAGGCAAGGGGTCAAATCAGAGCTGCAACTGCAGGCCTACACCACAACCACAGCAACACTGGATCTGAGCCATATCTGTGACTTATGCCACAGTCTACAGCAACACTGGATCCTTAACCCACTGGGCAAGGCCAGGGATCAAACTCAAACCTCATGGACACCATGTTGGGTTCTTAACCCACTAAGCCATAGCGGGAACTCGTTGTTGTTGTTGTTGTTTTAATGGCCACACTTGAGGCATATGGAAGTTCCCAGGCCAGGGATTGAACCTGAGCCACAGCTGCAACTTAGACCACAGCAGCAGCAGCAACACCAGATCCTTTAACCCAATGAAATGCCCTGAGGAGCGAACCTGTGCCTTTGCAGCAACCCAAGCCATTGCAGCTGGATTCTTAACCCACTGCGCCACGGCAGGAATTCCTATGTCTGAATTTTGTATTACATTCTAGGAACCAAACTGTGGCCTCCCCAATTCATATGCTCAACCCCTAACTCCTAATGTGCCTGTGCCTGGAGGGAGCATCTTTAGGAGGTAATTAAGATTAGATGAGGTCAGAAGGGCAAAACCCTAATCCTATAGGACCTTGGCCTTCTAAGAAGAGAGACCCACGATCTGGGTTCCTGTCTGGCACTCAGACTTTTCGAAGTTTCCCAGGTGATCCTACTCAGGAGCCAAGATTAAAAGCCACTTGGCTATGGTGTGGCCCTTAGGAAACTGACTAGTGTTTTGTGTTTCAGAGCACCCAAAAGAGTTTTATAAGGAGGCCAACATGGAGTTCCCATTGTGGCTCAGCAGGTTACAAACCTGACTGGTATCCATGATGGTGTGGGTTCAACCCCTGGCCTCACGCAGTGGGTTAAGGATCCAGCATTGCCATGAGCTGCAGTGTAGGTTGCATGTGTGGCTTGGATCTGGCATTGCTGTGGCTGTGGTGTAGATTGGCAGCTGCAGCTCCAATTCACCCCCTAGCCTGGGAACTTCCATATGCTGCAGGTGCAGCCAAAGGAAGGAAGGAAGGAAAGAAGAGAGAGAGGAAAGAAAGAAAGAAAAGAAAGAAAGAAAGAAAGAAAGAAAGAAAGAGAAAGAGGAAGAGAGAAGGAAGGAAGGAAGGAAGGAAGGAAGGAAGGAAGGAAAAAGAAAGAAAGAAAAGAAAAAGAAAGAAAGAAAGGAAGGAAGGAAGGAAAAGAGGAAGAAAGGAAGAAAGGCAATCATTTCACGGTATAATTTTCAAATCCTGTTTGTTTTTCAGATGTTGTGTTTCATCTGAAAAACACATCATCTTGCCCATCTCTGAGGTAACCTGAAACAAGCTGCAGAGAGAAATTTGAAAGCATCACCGTTAACCTCAGCTGCCCCCGTCCTAACCAAGCACTGGCCCCTTCAGTTCCAGCGAGGTCGCCTGTCGCCTGTCGGAGCTTTATGCTGGACCGCAAAAGCCAAGTTAATTATCTGCTTTTCAAATAACAACTCTGAATTTTTAACAAGTCTTTTTCTGCCCCTCACTTAACTTAACTGTATTGCTTTTGCTAAATGCCTTCTGAGCCCCTGAGGCCCCTGTGCTGGGCCACATGGTGTGTTTGCATAATGAGTCACAAAATGAGCTTGGCAACAGTGCTCTAAGAGACAGCATGGTGTAAATGACACAGAACCCGACCTGCAGGACAGCTGGGGCTATCTGTGCCATTCTCCAAGTTCACATCCATCACCAGGTCAGAGCACTGCCTAGTGGCCACAGCTTAAGCCTGTTGGACTCAAATGGACTTGAAGACCAATGATCCAACAGCCTTAACTTTGTAGAAAGCTGGGCTGCATTGAGGCACGCTGGCCTGACAGGTCATGTCTCCTATTAGAAATACATCTAGGTGTTCCCGTCGCGGCTCAGTGGTTAATGAATCCGACCAGGAACCATGAGGTTGAGGGTTCGATCCCTGGCATCACTCAGTGGGTTAAGGATCTGGCGTTGCCGTGAGCTGTGGTGTAGATCGCAGATGCAGCTCAGATCTGGCGTTGCTACGGCTGTGGTGTAGGCCGGCGGCTACAGCTCCAAGTAGACCCCTAGCCTGGGAACCTCCACATGCCATGGGTGTGGCCCTAGAAAAGACCAAAAAAAAAAAAAAATGGAAATACATCTGAATTTTCATCTAAAAGCCTTGGACTCATATATATTTTTTTCCCTCTTTAGGGCCACACCCAAGGCATATGAAGTTCCCAGGCTAGGGGTCAAATTGGAGCTGCAGCTGCCAGCCTACATCACAGCCATAGCAACAACAGATCCAAGCCAAGTTTGCGACCTATACCACAGCTCCCAGCAGCGCCGGATCCTTAACCCACTTCGAGGTCAGGGATTGAACCGGCATCCTCATGGATCCTGGTCCGGTTCATTACCACTGAGCCACAAGGGGAACTCCCATGGGCTCACATTTTATCAGCATAGAGAAAGGAGTTCATGACCTTCCAGACAGAAGGTGGGTTTTGTATTTAGGTTGATAGGAACTGAGGAGCCAGCCAATTGTATCAGGTAAAACTGGGTCTAACCAATTGGGAACTGGCTTCTGATCTGAATATGCCATCAGAAGACCCCCTCCCCCACCAGGAAGAACCACAGCTTTTTGTCGCTTGCAGAGTGAACAGGGGGCTGGAGGAGGCAGAAGCAGCAGGAACCAGGGGGGTCCAACTCCAGACACAACCAGTTTGACGCTTAGCCTCTGTTAAACATTCTCAAATTGGCCTGATTGAGCCCAGAAAGAAGGGAAGGGTTCTGGAAGTTTCTGCGTCTGCCTTTTTGAGATTCCTCACAAGGCATAGACACTGCCCCCAATTGAGTTTAGCGCAATTTTTTTTTTTTCTTCAAAGCTTGGTCCCAGAGCTGTTGAGGTACTGAGAATGACTGGGTTTGGGGGCTCTGGGCAGCTGAGCTGAGCTGAACAGCTGCAAATGGCGACCAAGGGGCCTCCAGCACCCCGGGATCCCGTAAGCACCTCCACTGCGCCCAGAGGGGAGGGGAGGGGGCAGTGGGTGACATCATGCTGTTCCCGGCATGCACCACCCCTCCCGCATTTCTCCCATATCAGCACTGATAACCCCTGGAGGCTTCTGGAACGGATTTCCTAGTGCTGCACCAGTCATTCTGAAGCAACTGCTGAAAGGGCCAGGCTTCCGTGGCTGACTCCAGGCTTACTTTTGAGAGGGACAGATTCCAGGGGCAAGTTAGGGAAGGAGGAACGTCAGGATCCAGGTTCCAGCCATGGCTCGGTCCCCCCCAAACCACGGGACCCCAGCTGACTTATCTAGGTGGAATGGGGGTGACATTCCTGTCATTCTTTAAACATTCCTTAAGCATTTCCTAGAAAGAACCTCCAGTCTTGCAATCATCATTCTTTGTTCCAGGAAGCAGAATAAGGGTAGAAACAGTTAAGCTTAATTTGGGTGAATATGCTTTTACCGAGTCAAGCATTCTGTGAACCTATCTTCCCTGGAAATAATTGTCAACTGTTTCCATTTTTATTGCAACATGATGTCCAGATTTTGGAGATACGTTTTTCTTCCAGCAGAAAAGAAGCCAACAGGGACCCAGACCCTTCCAGAAAGTCAGCTGGTTTCGTCTTGGGCTTTTTACCTACTCTCCCAGGAGCAGGAGTGGAGTCGCTAAGGTAGCCAGAGTCTCAAAAAATCAGAATGAAACCACATCCGACTGTCCTCGCAGATCAGAAAAGGGCTTTCTGCCACTTGCCTGCTGGACGTGGGGTGGGGTGGGGCTCTTGAGTCTGGTCACAGGATGGAGAGCTTTCCAGGCCTCTCTGTGGGTGCCAGGCAGGGGCTTTGGGGTGTGAAGGTGGAAAAGTGAAGCAGGGAGCTGATGAGAGGGACCCGGCCACACTCAATATGGGAAGAAGGATGAGCATGTTGGCGTAGAGAATGGGTGACAGCAGGATTCCCAGGCTCTGGGAGGGCAGCTAAGTCACACAGAAGGAGAAATCTCATTTTCAGCAAATCAAATGAATGCGGGGAGTATCCGAAAACTGGGAATAATGGGATACCCCTTGATGATACCACAGGGTTTGGGGAGGCATGGAACAGGCCCTCACCTTTCCTGCCTCTTGCTTTTTGTTGTTGCTCTTGTCTGCAAGAGAGGAGAACGACTATGTTTGCTTGTCAAAATTCTACTGGCCCTCCAACAGTGCACTCCTATGCTAACCTGTGTGTGAAGCCCCATCCGAATGACCCCTCCCCTCTTTTGAGTCCTCACAGTGCCCTGTCTATACTGCTCATATTCTAAGTTGTGTTGTAATCGTTTGTAGACTTGTCTGTGCATTTCCTACCGGGAGCTCAGGACAGTCAGAGACTGTTGTGCTTGCCTTGTCCCCACACCAGCACCCCAGAATGATTCAATAAGGGTTTGCTGAATTAAACGGGAACACACAGTACTGAATTCAATACAACTACCATGTGACTGTGAGAGCAAATAATCAGTAAAGTAAAATGCTCTCCGGAAATAGCTTGGTGGGTAACCCAATGAAAACCTCTTTCAATGTAGTCTGTCTTTATATAGTAACATTTAAACCATTTTGATGTGCACTTATTTTATTAGCATTATTTATTTTTAAATAATAGCATTATATATTAAATTTTATCTTATATATTATCATATATGTTTATATTATATTATATTATGTAGAGCATATTATTTATAAAATGTGTAATACTATATAATTTTATTTATTTATATTATATAACTTATATAATTTATATTATATTGTAATATATTATATTGTTGTAATTATAATTATTATAATTTATATTATATTATTACAATTTACATTGTTATTTATAATAAATATAATTTTTATTCCTTAAAAGGTTCAAGGCCACCAGTAATTGTCAATAATTTTCATCCCACCTCCCCACTCCCCATGAAGCTTATCTTGCTCTCCGTTTTTCCAAAGTACTTATCACCTGCACCTGGTAGAGTTATTTATTATGTTCATTGTCTATTGTTTGTCTTCCCTTTGAGGGCAGGGATCTTTGCCTGTGTTGTACCCATGTAGCCCAAAGACAAGAACAGGGTCTGGCAGAGCACAGTTGCACAGTAAATACTCCCAGGATACAGCCATGCCTGCAGGAACAGAGGAGCGAGCAAGTGAGCAAGTGTCCCATTCACATACCAGGAAGCCCAGACCACACAGAAACTGACTCACCAGCTCTGTTTTCAGGCTCGCGACCGCGGGAGAGCGTTCCTCGGAGGTCTTCACAGCGTACTTTATTTTCAGAACAACCCACTTGCTAATAACCTGTCAAAAACAAGACACACGTGAGTATTCTGGAAACTGAGTATGCCTTCCTCACGCCTCCCTCAGCTCATCTTTCATGGGCAGCAGGGAGCAGAGCAGGGCAAACAGACGGGTTCTGCTCCCCTGGATGGAAACCCATGGATCAGAGTCCACGCTGCTCTCTGGCAAATTCATCCACCACTTGAATTAAAACCAAAGTGTGATCACAACAAAGTACCCCACCATCGGGACCGTATGTGACGGCTGTGGTTATGACAAGGTTCTTCCTTAATCTTAACTTAAATCTTAATCTTAATCTTAACTTAAAAGTGGACCCAAAACAGTCACTTCACATACAACAGTTTGAAAAATCAGCGTCGGTGCGGGTAGGGGGGCGGGGGGGAGGTGGCTGTCGCGCGGATGGACTCCCACATACACGACTGCTCTTGGGTCAGTTTTCTTCTACAAATTCCACCGTTTCCCGTTACTACAGTCAAGATCAGATACCAGGGATGTTCTCCGTGCCCCATGCCTTTTCCCCGCGGAGATGCCAGCACTCAAGAAACTGGTCAATAAAATAAAATAAAATAAAAATCTCCCTTCGAGGCCAGGTATGTATGCAAGCATTGCCTGAGCTGGAGGTCTTTAAACAAGCAGGAACTGGGACCGTAGCCGGTTTTAGATTTCTTTGGATGCTTTTAGGCATTTTCCCAATTTTCTGCAAGAACGACTGCACTTTAATAATAACGGGGAAATATTGTGGTTATTTGGTGGCGGGATGACTTTCTAGGCAGGCGTTCTAGAAGTGTGAGGGGCAGAGGGAACGGAGGCGGCGTGGGGTCGAGCGTCTATTCTGTCTCCCACTAAGGGGGTCGCGGTGCCTGCTGCCTGGGGGCGCCCGCTGCGGTCCAGGGGCTGAGACCGCGTCCCTGGAGCCCCCTCGGGGTCGCCCGACTAGGACATCGCGCGCGGCGCGAGGACCCGGGGGGCAGAAGTCCTTGACTTACCGGGTCCGGGGCGCCGAGACAGCCGAGTGCGCAGCTGGGTCCGCGCGGGCGGAGCGCAGGGCACCGACAGTTGCGCCCCAGGCGGCGCGCTCCGCGGGCAAGTGCGCGGCGGGGCGGGCGGAGCCTCCGGAGCCAGAGGGCGCCCCGCCCCGTCCCCAAGCGTCCCGCGAAGCCCGAGGACCCCGGACGCCCGCAGGCCAGCCCGGAGCCACCCCGATCCTTCCCACGCTGCGTCTCCGGAAAGCGCTTTGGCACAGCGGGTAGGCGCAGAATCAGGAGAATTTCCGTATGAGAACTGGCAGCCAGTCAGACGTCTGTACCTTCCTGCGGGGTTTGGGGGTGGCAGGCAAGAAACCCCAGTGGCCGAGAGAAGTCCGTCCCAAAGACCTCCACTCTCGGCCAAGCCCTCGCCAAACGCACCTTCAAACAGCTCCAAACAGTAACTTCAAAAATGCTCAGAACCTCAGCAGACTCCTGTTAGCTGCACCCTGAACCCTAGCAGTGGCCATGCATCTATTCGGCAAGCAATTAAACACCTACTGACCCCGGGTCGCCGGCCCTGAGCTGGGGGTGCAGCTGTAGACCAGACAGATGAGGGTCCCGCGGGGCAAGAATCAGTGGCTGAAGCCTCTCACGCCTTGACACCCCGGCTGCAAAGTTTTCGAGGCAGAGGGAACAGCCTTTCAGGCTGCCAGGGGCAAACCGAGCACTGCCCCTGGTGACCTCCAGGCAAATTTCACAGCAGCTGCTCACCAGCTTGAGGGGACGAGCTTGAGATGAGCAATTCCCGAGGAGCCCTGTGAAAACACGCTGGGGACCAAGGTCCAGGCTTGTGGTCTGCAGGCAGGGAGTAGAGAAACTGGATTCCTGGCCGAAAGATAAAAGACGTTTCCTTGGGCTCCCAGAGTCTTCCTCTGTCAGTCACTCCTCCTGGGGCCTCAGCCTGGGGCTTGGTTCCCTTGGGAAGGAGAACACTGAAGGGTCTCCGAGAGGGTCCATTGAGTGTGGCATTTTGAGACGCAGTGCAGGTGGCACAGGCGGAGTTGGCTCCCTCCACCCCGCGGCTAGTCTAAATAAATCCACACAGCCACTTTTTAAAGTCCTAGCATGTCTGTAGCCTTGATATGTTCTTGTACTATGTGAAATCTGTCCTGTGGGGGATCTGAACTGTAGGAAGGCTTTATGCATACAAATGCTCTTTGCGGAGTTCCCGTTTGTGGCTCAGCAGTAACAAACCTAACTAGTATCCATGAGGATGCGGGTTCGATCCCCGGCCTCGCAGTGGGTTAAGGAGCCGGCGTTGCCTTGAGCTGCCCTGTAGGTCTCAGACCTGGGTCAGATCCAGCTTTGCTGTGGCTGTGGGGTAGACTGGCTGAAGCTCCAATTCCACCCCTAGCCTGGAAATTTCCATGTGCTGCAGGTAGTGCAGCCATAATAAAACAAAACAAAAAGAAAGAAAGAAATGTTCTTTGTAGATTTACTTAACAATAACTAAAATCTCAATGTCTCAAAATGGAAAAGTAGTTACATCATGTTAAGTATGAAGATTGTTCTACATGCTGGGATATTTTTATGCCCTTTTATGCCATAATTAAGATACTGGTTACAAATAGTCTGTAACAACATGAGGGACCCCTGTATTATATTAAGTGAAAAACACAAAGCCCTAAATTGTACACCCAGGATGCTATGCATTATTTCAAAAGACTGTAAGAAAACACACCACGATGTTAACATTGTCTGCTACTGATGGGCTTATGTGGGATTTATTTTCTTATTTATACTATTCTATGTTTTCTTTTCCTCGTTTTTGCAACCACTATATTCTTACTCTTTTTTTTTCTTTTTGTCTTTTAGGGCCACACCTGAGGCATGTGGAGTTTCCCAGGCTAGAGGTCCAATCGGAGCTACAGCTGCCAGCCTACGCCACAGCCACAGCAACACCGGATCCCTAACCCACTGAGCGAGGCCAGGGATCTAACCCACAACCCCATGGTTCCTAGTGGGATTTGTTTCCACTGCGCTGTGACGCGAATTCCTATATTCTTTAATATTTAGGAAAAAATACAGCTTATCTGAAAATTTCCTGGATTATTCAAGGTCATGCATATGTATGCAGTATCCGTTTTTTTTTTCTTTTTATGACTGCACCTGTGGCATATGGAAGTTTCCAGGCCAGGGATCGGATCAGAGCAGCGCTGCCACCGGCTTACACCTCAGCCACAGCAACGCCAGATCCAAGCCGAATATCTGACCCATGCCACAGCTTGCTTGCAGCAATGCTAGATCTGTACACTGAGTGAAGTCAGGGTTCGTCACTGGGAAATGTCCCTTGGGAGAGGGCACTTCTGGGAGCTCCCACCCCAATGCAGTGACATGCAAAGCCAGAGCTGCAGCCACTTCTTCTTTCTTTGGAGAATCTCCAGTCTCAGCTCGCGGCTTGGAGTTCCTGCTGATGTTCCTGACGCTTTTCACACGCTGGACCCGTCACCCGAGAGGACCGGTGTAACCCGCCCAGATGCGAGTGTGGAGCGCAGGGTCCCGCAGACGCTCTTTGCTGTTCCCAGCGGCTGCCACGCCATTGGCGTCCAGATGCCTCTGCCTTAGCCTGGGGACATTCCTTACCCTTCAGCTCCCTTCCTTCTTGCTTCTGGACCCGGAC
>PVHT020000170.1:3618997-3631472 GCA_004024745.2 Catagonus wagneri
AAAAAAAAAAAAAAAACAAAAGCAAAAAAAAAAACCCTGCAGCTGCTGGCCTACACCACAGCCACAGCAAAGCCAGATCCAAGCCACGTCTGCAACCTACACCACAGCCTGTGGCAACACTGGATCCTTAACCCACTGAGCGAGGCCAGGGATCAAACCTGCATTCTCATGGATACTAGTTGGATTCTTAACCCACTGAGCCACAATGGGAACTTTGCCTATTTATTTTTTCTTTCAAAATTAAAGTATAGTTGATTTACAATGTTGTGTTAATTTCTGCTGTACAGCAAAGTGACCCAGTCATACATATATCTATGTATATATATGTGTGTATACACACATATATACACACATATACACACACACACACATATATATTCACAGGAGGCCTATTTCAATTTCCTCCCAGGACTCCTCTCTGGCTGGGAGTCCTACACACAAGATCCATCCTTCCCAAATGTGACGTTCTCCAACATTCTCCTAAAACCCTCTCAAGGGCAGCTCCTGTTTCAAAAAGAAACCACCTGCTGTCTGCTCGTGGCCCCACAGGCCATTCCAGCTCCCACTCCCCTGCTCTCTGAGCTCCCAGATCAGCAGGTGCAACACTTCCATCCTCGGTGCACCCCCCTTTCCCCTCTTCCAGACCCTTCTTCATAGGGTCTGCCCTCTGCTTCCAGCTGTACAAACAATTTTTTTCAGGTTAACATTTTTTTTTTCAGGTTAAAAAAAAATCAGGAGCTCTTACTCAAAACATCTAGACTTTTGGATTCTCTCACAAAGCTTGATGGATCCAGAAACTTCATGCCCATATTTGGCAGAACAACAAATGGCAGGAGCTGATGGCATCAGCCCCTTTCCAGAAAAATGCAGACTCCACCTTGTCCCTGACAAGGACACTTAGCAGGCCTCACCTGACGAATGTCCTGCCTGGTTCTGTAGGTATTTTGTCACTTTTGTTCTAGCCCTTCCCTTCCAGGACAAAGTCTTCTGCAAAGCCCTTTCTCTAACTGTTCCTTCACTTTGTATGCCTGGGAACTCATTTCCTCATCGAATTGTTTTGGCCTTGCTCACAGCTTGCTTTTTGACAGGTTTTTTTTTGTTTTTTGTTTTTTGCCTTTTTCTTAGGGCCACACCCACGGCATATGGAAATTCCCAGGCTGGGGGTCATATAAGAGCTGCAGCTGTCGGCCTACACCACAGCCACAGCAACTCGGGATCTGAGCCGAGTCTGCGACCTACACCACAGCTCACGGCAACGCCAGATCCTTAACCCACTGAGACCAGAGATCGAGCCCACATCCTCACGTTCGTAACCTGCTGAGCCACAATGGGAACTCCTGCTTTTTGACTGTTCTTGTATGTCCTGTTTATCCTTTTAGAGCAAAATGGTTCTTAATTTTTCGGGATCCTTCTTGGGAATCTGAGAAAAGCTGTGGCTCTCCCCGACCCCTACCCCAAAGGCTCGCATGTGCAGCATTTTACTTACAATTCTGCAGACTTAGAGACCCCCGATGTTTGGGGCTGTCACCATAGCAACTGTTGATTTAAGGCACGTGAGGACTATCTCTCCCATAAAGCAAATTCAACAATATAGCATCAATTCTATGGGGTTCTACTGTGCGTGGTGCAACTGAGTGATGCTGATGATGGATAGAAGGACTGTCCATTAAAGTAGTCACTTGGAGGGAGCTCCCTGGAAGTGCAGTGGGTTAAGGATCCGGTGATGTCACTGCTGTGGCTTAGAGCTGTGGCTTGGGTTCGATTTTTGGCCCCAGAACTTCCACATGCGGCAGGCACAGCCAAAAAAAAAAGCAGAAAAATAGTCATTTAAACTGCATCTGGCGTTCTCATGTTCCTTTGTGACTCAGCGGGTTAAGAACCCAACTAGTATCCATAAGGATGTGGGTTTGACCCCTGGCCTCACTCAGTGGGTTAAAGATCTAGCATTGCTGCAAGCTGTAGTGTAGGCTGGCAGCTGCAGCTCTGATTCAACCCCTAGCCCGGGAACTCCCATGTGCTGCACATTCATCCTTAAAAAGAAAAAAAAAAAAGCTGCATCAGCCCATGTCTTGGTGATGCCTGCGCTAATTCTTGGCCCCCTCAATTCATCCAAAGAGATGACCCAGCTGGCTGTGAACCCACAGATTCAGACATCACAGCCGCCCTTGAGTTTGACAAATAACCACAGCCCGAACCTTGTTATGAAAAGAGCACAAATCCAATTATGAAAGCTTTTCCAAAAGAAATAACAGTGTTGGTTTACTCCCCCCGCTCCCCCCCCCCGCTTTTCCCCACCCCTTTATGTCCTGGAATAAAGCTGTTCTGATAGGAACACGGATAAATTAATTACAGCCTGGAATGTTATTTATGGCTAAGAAAGAACACTAAATCTACACATACAGTGTTTGACATTTGAATACAAACATTGTCCTTATTTTTTTTTTAATCCGATCCATGCAGTTGACACTGACATATGTATAATCCTTTTAAACGCTGTGGATTTTGCAGGTAACAATATGCCGGGTGTTGCACTCGGCCGGGGAACGAGGAGATGCCGGAATGAGATTAGCATCTGCTCAGCTCGTTGCGTGTCTGATATTATTTTGGTGTACCTCCAGTTGCTGATAACACAGGAGCACTCTTGTGGCCAAAGTGCCTGAAATGGAAGGGCATTGGCAGGCCTGAATTTAAAATCAGTGCAGGCAGTCTCACTGGGACTGAGCATGAAGGTGACTTTTTAGAAACGGACTGTTCAGAGCCACTGTCGTGGCTTCTGTGTTATTTCTCTGAGGACCTCAGCCTGGAAGTGCAGATGCATGTGGGTTGCTGCAGGTCCTCCAGGGGACAGAAGGAATACGAAAAGAAATCAGCGGTGGTGTCTGTAATGACTCCAAGGAGGACAGAGGAAGTATATTCAGAGGAAATCTCTAGTAAAGCAGATTCCCAAATCCCTTTAATTATACTTTTTTGTGTGTGTGTGGCATATGGACATTCCCAGGATAGGGGTCGAATCAGAGCTACAGCCCCTGGCAACATCCTTATGGATCCAAGTGCGTCTGTGAACTAAGTCACAGCTCATTGCAACGTCAGATCCTTAATGCACTGATCGAGGCCAGGGATTGAACCCGCATCCTCATGGATTCTAGCCATGTTCGTTATCAGTGAGCCACAAATGGACTCCAAATGTACAATTAAAAAAAATTTGAGGCAGGTGGATAGTTCCCATCCTGGCTCAGCAGTGACAAACCTAACTAGTATCCATGGGGACTTGGGTTCAATCCCTGACTTTGCTCAGTGGGTTAGGGATCCAGTGTTGCTGTTGCTGTGGTGTAGGTTGTGGACACGGCTCACATCCTGTGTTGCTGTGGCTGTGGTGTAGGCCAGTACCTGTGGCTCCATTCGAGCCCTGGCCTGGGGAATTCCATGTGCCGTGGCTTTGGCCCTAAAAAGCAAAAACAAAATTTATTGTAGTTGATTTACAATGGTCTGTACATTTCTGCTGTATAGCAAAAGTGACCCAGTCATACATACACGTGTACTATTTGTTTTATTTTATTTTATTTTATTTTATTTTATTTTTTGCTTTTTAGGGCCAAACCCATGGCATATGGAAGTCACCAGGCTAGGGGTCAAATCGGAGCTGCAGCTGCCAGTCTGCACCAGAGTTCACGGCAACACCGGATCCCCGACCCACTGAGCGAGGCCAGGAATTGAACCTGCATCTTCATGGATGCTAGCCGGGTTCTTTTCCACTGCACCGCAACGGGAACTGCTCATGTGTACAATTTTTAAACAGTGAAAAGATGTCGATGACAATCGCGTCTTCAGACTGAATCCTTACGCTAAATGATATCTTAATCTGAACTTGGATCTGTGTCCTTACAATTTCTCTCAGTAAATAACTCTCCTTGGGTGACTAGTCAGTTCCGGTCAATAAATACTGAGTTCCTCTGCGGGTAGGCTGAAGAGCACGCAATCCACTATGTGTCCAAATTTGCCCATCTTGCAAATTAGAGAGAAATGTCCTTTTCTCTCGCCAGCCTCCCCAATGCCCGCCCCCCCCCCCCCCCCCCCCCCCCCCCCCCCCCCCCCCCCCCCCCCCCCCCCCCCCCCCCCCCCCCCGCTCCTCACACAAAGACTTTCTGGCAGAGGTGAGCTTCTCCTCTGGGTGGGGACCACTGAGCAAGTTCCAACAGCACAGGGGTGTCACCTCTGACCACAGCTCTCCGCCCTCAAAGGTGCTCAGAACTACTCTTTTCATTTCTGAAGCCCCTACCAAGGGCCAGCACATATCAGCTTTTACCAGGAATTTCACAAGAGTTTCTGGGCTGATCTCCTGGCCCAGTGGACCCTCTCCCTCTGTCCTGTGTGGACTTTTCATTTGTTGCCTCACACATCAGGAATCAAGGACCATGTTGGAAGCTCCCAGAGGACAGGCTCCACCGATGGACTTGACTTTCTACTGTGACCGGCAAGGAGCTGGGCATGCGGAAAGGGTTTCTGGATATTTCTCTCTTTCTTTCTTTCTTTTTTTTTTTGTCTTTTTAGGGCTGCATCGCGGCATATGGAGGTTCCCAGGCTAGGGGGTTAATGGGAGCTGTAGCCACCGGCCTTCACCACAGCCACAGCAACGCCAGATTCGAGCCGCGTCTGCAACCTACACCACAGCTCGTGGCAACGCCAGATCCTTAACCCACTGAGCAAGGTCAGGGATCAAACCTGCAACTTCATGGTTTCCAGTCAGACTCATTAACCACTGAGCCACAACGGGAACTGCTGGATATTTCTTGAGTGGATAATTCATGGCTCATCTAGAGCCATGATTTGGGGGACACCCCTTTCTGAACCAGTCCCAGAACAGACCAGAACAGACCAGACCAGGACACCTGGTGGTATCTGAGCATGACAGAGCTTCAGTGAACATTTGCTGAGTTGAGCTGAGTTTAATGGAATGTTGGAGCATGGACATTTGGACTAGAACATTCGATGGGAGGAATAAGTGGGAATGGCAGTATCTAAATTAAAATTCAGTGCTGTGACAGCAAATCAGAACTTATCTCCTCTGATATGCTTCTGGAAATCCCCAAATCCTCCAGGTATCATAAGTATTAAAAAATTGGTCAAGGCAGATGTCTGTTTTTTTTTTTTTTTTTTTTTTGCTTATTAGGGCCATACCCATGGCATACGGAAGTTCTCAGGCTAGGGGGTCGAATTGGAGCAACAGCTGCTAGCCTACACGCAGCCACAGCAATGCCACTGAGTGAGGCCAAGGATCGAACCCAAGTCCTCATGGATACTAGTCACGTTCATTATCACTAAGCCATGATGGGAACACCAAGGGAGTTGTCTTTAGCAAATGCTAGGATCAGTAATTACAGTTCAGCGACACTTTTTTAAAAAATGCCATGATGGCTCAGTGTTCTAGTTCTCTTGGCACCAAGAGTAAGTGAAAAGTAAAATGGGAGGGGCTCTGAGCCCTGTGAGAGCATACAGGCTTTGCAGGTCACCATCCATTTGCTCATGCACTAAACCTGAGCTGAAACACTTGAACTCCGGT
This sequence comes from Catagonus wagneri, assembly GCA_004024745.2. Taxonomy (NCBI): domain Eukaryota; kingdom Metazoa; phylum Chordata; class Mammalia; order Artiodactyla; family Tayassuidae; genus Catagonus; species Catagonus wagneri. Next base: position 3,624,555 of record PVHT020000170.1, read on the forward strand.
CCTTGGTTTGTTCATTTGTCATTCGGGGTGACAGGCATACCTGCTCTTTTTGATTCATGGCATTGACATGATGAAGTAAAATAGCTTCTTTAAGCTCCAGTGCAATAAGGAAGTAAATCGAAAATAAGAAAGATAGGGAGGAGTGTTTTGAACGACGGCTCAGTGAATTCTTGCTTGGATCCACCCTTTAGCTCTGAACACAAAGACATGACAGATAAGGTATAAAAATAGACAGCTAAAAAGAGATGACTGGCACATGGAAGGCAGAAGAAAACTGCCAGAAGCCTCTGACCTACTGGGCTCCTTGTCTAAATCATCAGGCTCCCATGGGAGAAACCCAAGACACAAACACCCAAGATGGCAGACAGAAAGTAAGTACATAGCTTGAAGTCAGGACTTGGGCTGAGAGCCCTGAAAGAAGCGACTCATGCTTTCCATTGCCCAGAGACCAAGATTTTAGAAGAATGAGGGTCCAGGGATGTGGGGTTGGAGACCCAACCCCCCAGCCAAAAACTGAGCCTACTCACATACTGGTCTTGTGATGGCACGGATGGCCCCTCCATCACTGTGGGACAGAAACCCCACCCTGCCTTTATAAACTCTGGTCCAGCATGAAACCCCAGAGTCCAGGTGAGAGCAATCACGAAATGATCACCAGGGAAAAGCTGGTGTGGTGGGGTCAAGGCAGGTGGGCAGAAAAATGAGAAGAGTAAGAACAAAAACCCACTCAAAATAAGCCTAACCCAAGGCAACGCCAGATCCTTAACTCGAGATCAAGGTTTGAATCCAAATCCTCACAGAGACAATGTCCAGTCCTTAACTCACTGAGCCACAATGGGACCTCCCATTGATGATATATTAAGTACATATAAATCTAGAATTTTTTATCTCTGATGAATTGAGTCTTATCGTTATGAAATGCTCCCTCATATCTCTAATATGTTTCTTAGTATATTTTGTCAGGTATTAGCATATTGTACCAACTTTCTTTTGTTTAGTGTTTCTATGGTATATTGTTTTCTGTTTATTTTATTTTATTTTGTTTTATTTTATTATGTCTTTTTAGGGTTGCACTTGTGTCATATGGAAATTCCCAGGCTAGGGGTCAAATTGGATCTACTGCTGCTGACCTACACCACAGCCACAGCAATGCAGGATCTGAGACACCCCTGTGACTTACACCATAGTTCACAGTAATGCCAGATCCTTAACTTACTGAATGAGGCCAGGAATTGAACCCACATCCTCATGGACAGTTGTCGGTTCTTAATCCATTGAGCCACAATGGGAACTCTTTGTTTTGTGTTTTTTTACTTTCAGCATTTCTATACCCTTATTTTTAAAATGTAGATCTTATGAAGCACATATAGTAGGTTTTGTGTTTTTATCCTGCTTTGTAATCTGTCTTTTAATTGGAATATCTTGTCTTTTACATATAATATAATTACTGATGCATTTGGGTTTAAAGCTATCATCTAAATTATTTTGTTAGTTTTATCTGTCTATGTTCATTTTCTTTCCTTCTTTTTTTGGATTAAGGAAGAGTTTTTCTTTATTTCATATTTCCCTATTATTAATTTGTTATCTATAAATTCTCTCATTATTATTTTTGTGACAGCACCACAGATTAAAACATGCTCCTTGAACTATTAAAGTTTTAATTTGTCTTCAGTTTTAAAGGGTATTGTCACTGCGTATAGAATTCTCAGTTGGCAGTTATTTTCTTTCAGCACTTTGAAGATGTCATTCCTTTTTTGGAAGGGGGAATCCTCCCATTCCTTTTGAGAAATAAGATATCTATCTTACTGGTGATTCTTTGAAGTTATGTGTCTTTTTCTTCCCTCTGTCCGATTTTTTTTTTCTTTTGCTGTGCCATTGGTTATGTGGAAATTCCCAGGTCAGGGTTTGAATCCAAGCCACAACAGTGACAATGCTAAATCCTTAACTGCTAGCCACCAGGGAACTCCCGTCTGTCTGATTTTAAGATGTTCTTTTGTCTTCTGTTTGCTGCATTTGTATTTTGATGTGCCTACCTCTGATTCCTTTGGAATAATTCTGCCTGACTTTGTAATACCTTTTTAAATCTGTAGTTTGATTTTTTGAAATCAGTTTTGGGAAACTCTCAGTCCCCATCTCTGAAAATTTTTGCTCCATTCATTTCTTCTCTACTTCTGGGAATCCAGCTGGACGTGTGGTCCTTTTCCCTATATTGCTTGTACTCCTTTTCCATACTTTTCCATACTTTCTTGTGCTTCACTCTAGATATTTTCAAACTACTTCTTTTAATTCATGGATTTTTTTCTTCAGCTGTGTCTAACTACTATTCACTGAACTGGTATCTTTTATAGATTCTAGTTTTCTCCTTATATGTATTTATTTGTGAACTAACTTTGGACTTTTTTTCTGGAAAATGTTCTATCTAAATATTCAATTGTACTTCTTGAACAGCTTTTCATTTGGTTGATCCTTTCTATTTTTCTGTGTTCTCTTTTTTTGTTAATTTCTGTTTTAAAACAATGGTATCATAATAAAATAATTTATCACAGGTGGGATGGAGAGAACCAGGAAGAGAGATAAGAACACCTCCACTCACAGAATGTTCTCTCTTTCTGAAGACACTTCCTAACACACGGTCTTCACAGTAAGTGGGTGACAGGTAGGCAGGCATGGCTCCATCATTGCCAGGGACGAGACTGGTCTCTGCAGCCCATCTGGGGCCCTCCATCCACGCATGTTTACCTGGCCCACGGCTTATAACGAAAACATAAACTCAACGGGGCAAACATTTTTGCTTCAATGATCCATTTTTTACTTCCTGGTGGAGTCCTTTGTGGAAAGGTAAGCAAAAAGACACTATATACATAAGGCATGACCTTGAGAAGGTAGAATACAGGAAACTTTCAGATAATTTTATGTATTTTTTTATAAATAATGAAGAATAGAGTTGTTCCAAAAAAAAGCAAAAGAAAACAGAACAGTATGAATAAGAAAATAAATCCCACATAAGCTGATCAATAGCAGATTACATTAATATCGTGGTGTGTTTTCTTACAGTCTTTTGAAATAATCCATAGCCTCCTGTACATACAATTTAGGGCTTTGAATGTTAACATTATATAATACAGGGATAATGTAAACATTATCTTAATGACCACGTAAAACATTCCAGCATGTAGGATAATCTTACCATAATGTAACCACTTTTCTATTTTGAGACTTTTTTTTTTGTCTTTTGTCATTTTAGGACCATACCTGCAGCATATGGAGATTCCCAGGCTAGGGGTCTAACAGGAGCTGCAGCTGCCGGCCTTCGCCACAGCCACAGCAACGCGGGATCTGAGCCACATCTGCAACATACACCACAGCTCATGGCAACACCAGATCCTTAACCCACTGAGCAAGGCCAGGGATTGAACCTGCAACCTCATGGTTCTTAGTTGGATTCATTAACCACTGAGCCACAATGGGAACTCCGATTTTGAGACATTTAGATTTTAGTGCCTTAAGGATCTGACATTGCTGTAACTGTGGCATAGGTTGCAGATGCAGCCACAGTTTGACCACTGGCCTGGGAACTTCCATACGCCACAGGTGCAGACATAAAAAAGAAGAGAAGAGTTTCTGTCCTGGTGCAGTGGAAATGAATCCAGCTGGGAGCCATGTGGTTGCAGGTTCAATCCCAGGCCTCACTCGGTGGGTTGGGGATTTGGCGTTGCCGTGAGCTGTGGTGTAGGTTGCAGATGCGGCTCGGATCCTGGGTTGCTGTGGCTGTGGTGCCGGCAGTTGTAGTTCTGACTGGACCCCTAGCCTGGGAACCTCCATATGCCGTAAGTGCAGCCCTAAAAAGCAAAAAGAAAAGAAAAGAAAAAGATATATATTTGTATATATGCGTCATCAGTGTATGAAGCAAAAATTGTAGGAGAGAAAGACAAATCTACAGAGTGGAATTTTAACATACTTCTCTCAGTAACGGATTAAACAAATACATAAGCAAATGGTGGTAACTCTATACAGTGGAGCATTATTCAGCAAAAAAAAAAAAAAAATTAACCTATGAAAAGACATGGAAGAATCTTAACCTTATATAACTAAGTAAAAGAAGCTTGTACAAAAGGAGTGCTTTTAGGGTAAGTCCAGTCATAAGACATTCTAGAAAATGTCAAACGTGGACCCAGCAAAGTGATCTGTGGTTACCAGGGTTCAGGAGGAAGGGGGAAAGGATGAATGCCACAGGGGATTTTTAGGGCAATAAAATTGTCGTAAGTTTTTAGGGTGGTAAAATTACTGTGATGGTGGATACAAGATATTATGCGTTTGTCAAAATCTGTAGAACTAAGAGTATAATTTATCGATTGCCAGTTTTTAAAACATCATTTAAGAAGCCGGAGGATCCCAGGAAGGTAGGCAGACCGTGACAGGAGTGATCGACTGTATTACAAACATCTGAAGCAACCTCAGTGAAGGGGATGGGCAGGTGGGGTGGGGAAGAGGTCGACCTAAGTGTCCTTGGAAATGAGAGAGCTCTCTAAGACTGAAGGCAAAAGGAGCTGCGTATGAGTTCCATACCTCGTTGGATAAAGTGGTTTCCCTTGGGGTGCTGCTTAGCAGTTCTGATACTGCTGGGTACATACTGGAATGGATCGGTTATATCAGTGGGTGGCAGATGGTGGGACCAGGGTTCTCACTGTTAGAGTGGGAGCTTGAGAATAAACAGGGTAGGATCCTTGCAGTAGCGGATTTGTGATATCAGTATGAACTCATGACTTGCTTAATGTGAAGACAGATGGTTACATAGACGAGGGTTTATAGCTAAGTATATATTCACCATGTAGTATGAACACATATTCTTTTGCTCTGCCATCTGAGAGGGCTTACAAGAAATGACACCTCAGTAACAACAAGCATGGCTTAGTCCCCAGATTTTGTGTTTTTGTTTTGTTTCATTTCGTCTTCTTTGCTAGGGGTCGAATCAGAGCTGCAGCTGCCACCCTACCCTACAGTCACAGCAACGCAGGATCTGAGCCATGTCTGAGACCTACACCACAGCTCACGGCAACGCCGGATACTTAACCCACTGAGCGAGGCCCAGAATCGAACCCAAAACGTCATGGTTCCTAGGTGGATTTGTTTGTGCTGTGTCGCAATGGGAACTCCGGATTTCGGTTTGTAATACCATTCTCCAGTAAGATGAACCAGGGCTCTTTGGAGAAATGGCTGACTCTAGGACTGGAGTAGGGAGTATATATGAGATGAGCCTGGGTAATCGGATCGTCCTCAAAAGTAAGGAAGTACTACAAACAAAACAAAACATTGATAGGTATGTTCAAGGGCAGAGGATCATAGGAGTCAACTGAAAATGTTCCCAGTGGTCAAAACTGGAACTTCTGGGCAGCAAAATAAAGTCATATTGGATTATAACCCAGAACATGAAATAAATGTCACAAATCCATACTGATGTAAATAAATGATTGAATAGATTAATCAAAAAAGAAGAAGAGACAAACATCCTATGCAGAAGAATTCCACAGAATTTATGTAGGTTGGAGTTCCCATCGTGGCTCAGTGGTTAATGAATCCGACTAGGAACCATGAGGTTCCGGGTTCGATCCCTGGCCTTGCTCAGTGGGTTAATGATCCAGCGTTGCCATGAGCTGTGGTGTAGGTGGCAGATGTGGCTCAGATCATGTGTGGCTGTGGCTGTGGCATAGGCCGGTGGCTACAGCTCCAGTTAGACCCTTAGCCTGGGAACCTCCATATGCCATGGGTGCGGCCCTAGAAAAGGCAAAAAGCCAAAAAGCCAAAAAAAAAAAACAAGGAATTTATGTAGGTACCCTGCCTCCAAGGAGAGGCATTAAAACTCTTCAGTCTAAAAGGGAGGGCTGTGTAGAGGGCCGCTTTCCAAACTGTACAACATAGAAAGGAGAGAAAAGGGTAAGCTTATTTTTTTCCTTTTTAGGGATGCACCTGTGGCATATGGAAGTTCCGAGGCTAGGAGTGGGGTCCAATCAGAGCTGCGGCTGCCAGGCTATACCATAGCCACAGCAACGCCGGATCCAAGTTGCATCTGCCACCTACGCTGCAGCTTGCCACACCCGGATCCTTAACTCACTGAGCAAGCCAGGGATTGAATCTGCATCCTCATGGATACTGGTTGGGTTCTTAACCCACTGAGCCACAATGGGAACTCTGAGGGGCAACTTTAGAGTGGAGAAACCTGACAAACACTACTTCAGGCAGGTGACCAAGGAAGACCACCATCCAGTCATAAGTCACATCAGCAGCACGTATGCTTGCTGTGATGTAATGAAAATAGCACCGCACCTCTGTGGTCTGCCCACCAGCAGCATAAACCTGTGGTATTATGAGAAAAACGTCAAACAAATCCCAGTAGTGGAGCATCCTAGAAAATGCCTGACCAGTCCGTCTTGAAACTCTCAAGCACTTCAAGAGGGAAAGCCTGAGAATCTGCCACCGGAAACCTAAAGAGACCTGGCATCTAAATGTCACATGGGATCGTAGAAAAAAAGGACATTAGGTAAATACTAAGAAAATTGAAATAAATTACGAACTTTTGTTAATAAAGTATCAATATTGATTCATTAAATGTACCATACTAATGTAAGAGGTTAGAAGAAGGCGAAGTTCCTGTGGTGGCTCAGTGGTTAACGAATCTGACTAGGAACCATGAGGTTGCGGGTTCGATCCCTGGCCTTGCTCAGTGGGTTAAGGATCTGGCATTGACGTGAGCTGTGGTGTAGGTTGCAGACGCGGCTCGGATCTGGTGTTGCTGTGGCTGTGGCGTAGGCCAGTGGCTACAACTCCAATTGGACCCCTAGCCTGGGAACCTCTATACGCCACGAGTGTGGCCCTAAAAAAGGCAAAAAGACAAAAAAAAAGAAAGGAAAGAAAAAGGGGGTA
>PVHT020000170.1:3647816-3745860 GCA_004024745.2 Catagonus wagneri
CTTTTTTTTTTTTAAAGCTCCTCAGATAATTCTATAATGCAACCAGGGCTGAGAACTACAGCAAAAGACACATGAGAAAAGAAAAGAGGCATTCTTTTTTTTTTTTATCTTTTTGCCTTTTCTAGGGCCACACCTGGGGCATACGGAGGTTCCCAGGCTAGGGGTCTAACAGGAGCTGGAGCCGCCGGCCTTCGCCACAGCCACAGCAACGCGGGATCCGAGCCGCGTCTGCAAGCTTCACCACAGCTCACAGCAACGCCGGATCCTTAACCCACTGAGCAAGGCCAGGGATCGAACCTGCAACCATTATAGTTCCTAGTCGGATTCGTTAACCACTGAGCCACAACGGGAACTCCAGAAAAGAGGCATTCTTAACTATCTATCTATTGTCTGTAGGAATCATGCATTCGATGATACATCGTCCATATCAACAAGAAAGACCACATATACAAGATCATCATGGAAGCCACACGCACAGTCTCACGTATTTATATATGTATAACATATACGTAGAGTTAGGGTATTTTGGTTAAGCAGAAACCAGCGTTGGCATAATTTGTTGATTTAAAAAAAAAGAAAAAAGAAACACCAAGCGCAAACATATTCTAAGACATTTCCATAGTTGAAGCAGAAACTGGTCTTGGAAACTCCACCAAATTCATTATGACCTGAACACAACCGATCTGTGACTTAGACGAGGGGCTCAACAAGAGCGTTCCGGGTCCACGAGCGGGAGGAGGACACGGCGTGAAGGAGTCCCAAGGCGTCACGCGTGCACAGGCTTTGGATTATTGCTTGATCCATATCTTCTTGACCCTGGGCTGCACTTCTGCGATGAACACATCTTCGGCATGCTAGAACCACGTGACTGTGACCCCTTCATTAGAGTCTGCTTTGGGACAGCCCCAGTGGGGTGGCAACGGCTATGACTAGGTGACGGTCTCCCATGTTAAAAAAAGGAAACTCCTCTCTCCTCCCTCAAACCACCAGCACTTCATGAGGGAGCGGTTTAAAAGAATTACAAGCAAACAAATAAACCCAACAACGTCTTTCCCATGATAAAAAAAAAAATGTGTTAACTGAAAAACAAAACAATGAACAAATATACCATAGTCCAATATTCTAAAGGCTTGGTAATCAGTAAAGCACATTTCCTTCCAAAGGACTGGTGAACTTTTGTCTTGCTATACATTGTCTGTAGTCCTTTTAAAAACTTCTGTGTGATACTACAAGTGCAACTGTCCCACGGCTTTTATTTCCGTGTATTTCCTGTGTAAACACTAAGAAAAAACATATTTAAGTACGTAGCCCTTTATTTGCTCTCTAATTCACACGGAACCAGGTCTTTAGGGTCTTGCCAGCATTTGGTGGTTTTGCAAGCCCTCTTTCTAACTGGATCTATTAGTTGTCTGGTGGGTTTTCAAAAATGAACATCTAAGGACGTCTTTGCTTTTTGATCCACTGATTGCGGCAGAATTATATATATATGTATATGAAAATCTGTTTTGAATATCTACATGTTGTATTTGGAAATTGTTTTAAAAAATAAAAAAGGAAAAGCATAAAGCTGTTATTTATTCTGCATTTGTTGCCATCCATCGCTAGTCAGTATACCACTTTGGTATATATTGCCTTTACGCATCTACATTTGTATTTGCAACAGTGAACTTTATATTTACATAAACTGTAAATAATCCTTTCTGTGAAAGGATCATATCAAGATGATACCAAAAGTGTGTAAAAAAAACTGCATTATTTTGTAATTATCCTTATAGGAATTTCATGGTAAGATTAGCAGTCAATAAAGTTACTTTTTATTTGTCTTCAAAAATAAAAAGGAAGAAGAAGAACGCTTGTGAGAGAAGCTAGCGGCAGGCAAGGAGGCTCCGCCCCAAGGATTAGGTGGGCTGCAGTTTTACCATCGAGAGGGAGTGGAAAACACCACCTCTTTCTCTTTCTTGGAGTAGTAGCTCCTCCTTGGTATCTGGTCAGAGAGTTTGATCCTATAAGGTCAAACTAGGATCGTCATGGTGCTTATTCAAATCAGAAGGGTGATCCTTAAGGGTGACGTTAGTCTGAACCTGGATGCAGGTCTCACCCTGTTCCCCCGCCCCCCAATAACCTGAGGCATATAGCCCATGCCTCCACTAGTCAAGCAAGCCTGCCCCGTTCTGATGGCTCTCTTGAGCAGTTATTAGCTTACCGTGATCTCCCAAAGTCTCCTAGGTTTCCCTCTCTACCTATGGTCCCCTGTTGAGACTTCTGCAACCTCCCGTGTCACTATCCTACTCTTCCCCCATCATTAGCGTGGAGCTGGACACAGGTACCCATTGGTCTGGGAGGATAAGCCTGTCTCAGGACTCCACGCTCCCTGTGGTCCTGGAGGCAGAGACTCCACTGTCTGAGAAAGAAGATGAGATCATGAGAACTTGCACGTTTCAGGGCCTGCACAAGAGGTTTCAGGCCCCTGAGGGCTGGGTGGAGGTGGACGAGAAGATTCCTCAGTCTTTGGGTCTCAGAGGTGTGGTTGGTGAGAACACTGGCTATTAGAGATCCATTAGAGCCTGGAAGTGTGATGGCAGGTACACAGAGGAAAGCTCGCAGTCCTGGGCCCCATGCTAGTGCCTTAGGTACCAGTCCAGACGTGAGAACCCACCCCCGACCTATGACTTTATCACCGCAGGCCAACTCTGCACTTGGAGTGTCCATGATTTCTGCAGGCTAATGGCGGCTGGCACCTGCTATTATTATTATTATTATTATTAGATTAATCATATAATTAATTGATATTGTCAGTTGATTAATAATACTAATATTTATTGATAATTATTAGTTAATGTTGATAATAATATTAAATTATTATTGACTCTCTCTGGTCAAGGTATAGCTCAGCTAAACTCTGGGTTGCAGAAACAATGAGCTCAATAATCCTGAACTGCTTTGGAGAGCACCAGATCCCTAAGTGGGCTTTGAAATTGGGGTTATTGCAAACCGGTGGGTGTGGATCCAGGAGTCCATACCTTGGTAAGGATAAGGATGTTTATGCCCTGGGAACTGGTGACAGTTGAGTAAACACTCCGTCTCTATGAGTTTGCTGTTGTGCTGTCTAAAACAGCTTCCCTTTTTCACTCCATGTGGCAGAGTTCTTCCTGTCTGTCAAGAGTCCACATCAGCATCATGTTGCCGAAGGAACCAACCCCGGGTCTCCTCGGGTCAAATGCCCCAGTCGTCCCCTTGCACTCTATCCTTGTTGAATCCAAGTTCATGTCCCCGATGCACGGTGAGGTCAAAAAAAAACCAACATCTCAGAGTTTGGAGCAGACAAAAGTTTATTGCAGTCCAAACAAGGAGGACAGGAAGCCTGAACTCCCCAAAAGATTTGGGGGGAAGAGTTTTCATGGGCAAAATCCGGGGGGAGGGCCACAGGGTGTGTGACCTTCCTCTGGCTGGTTGGTGGCAAGGTAACAGAGTAGTGATCAGCTTTCCAGTTCCAGCCAACCTGGGGTCCTGCACCAGGACTGGGGGGAGAGGTGGGCTTGGTTCCTACAGAAGAACTCAGAACTCAGAGATATGTGGTTACGTACTTGCCTAGAGGAGGAACAGGACCCTGCCCACGGCTGCACGGTTGTTTCCTGACTGTCTTTCCTTTGTTTCTGATAGGGGTGGAGCAGGCGCAGGTAGTTATAGAAGTCCCCATAAAGGACCATGTTTCAAGAGGGAAACTTAGGGGACACTGGGAGATCACTGTAAATGAATACATTGCTCAAGAAAGCCACCAGCACAAGGCAGCCTTGCTTGATTAGTGGAGGCGTGAGAATTGCCTCAGGTCATTGGGTTGGGGGGTGGGATGAGGCCTGCGTTCAAGTTCAGACCAAGGGCAGGAGTCTGAGGGCCGCCCTTCTGATGATTTGAATACACACCTTAGGGGACACCAAGGAGCAGCTACTGCTCCCAGAAAGGAAGAGGCGGGCTTTTCCAACCCCCACTCCCCTTGGAGGATAAAGCTGTGGTCCACCGGATCCTCAGGGCAGAGCCTCCGTGTCTGCCCGCTTGCATCTCTCACAAGCTTTCTATCCTAATAAATCTATTTCTTGCCTCTTTGTCTCTCGCTGAATTCCTTCTGCGCGGAGGCATAAAGAACCTGAACCTCACTAAATCCAGACATCGGGTGAGTGAAAACGGGGTTCGAGTCCCAGTCTGGGTTCTGGCTGGGTTCAGGCCGATAATACTGTCAGTTTCACCTTCACTCTTCCAATTAGTAGCTGTTGAAATCTGCCCTTTGGAACTCAGGAAAGGTCTAGGGGGCTGAAACTATTTTCCTACAAACAAGAAATGGGGGGCATGGGGCGTTCCTGTTGTGGCTCAGAGGGTTAAGAATCCTACTAGTATCCATGAGGATGTGGGTTTGATTCCTGGCCTCGCTCAGGGGGTTAAGGATCTGGCATTGCCACACGCTGTGGTGTAGGCCGCAGGTGCAGCTCTGATCCAGTGTTGCTGTGGCTGTGGCATAGCCTGGGAGCTGCACCTCTGATTTGACCTCTCGCCTGGGAAATTCCATATGTTGTGGGTGCAGCCCTAAAAAGCAAGAAAGAAAAAGACAAAAAAATTTTTAAATGTATATATATTTATACATACATATGGGGTCTCTTTGCTGTACAGCAGAAATTGTCAGAACATTGCAAATCAACTATAATAAACTTTTTTTAAAATAATAAAATGAATTACATATAAAAAAAATTTTTTTAAAGAAACGGGGGACACAGAAAACCTCTTGTACTTGGGAGGACTTCACAGGGTCCTGCTTGGTTTCAACCTGGCTGGATTATAAGGATGTTGACTATCTCTAGCTCCTTCTTTCACCCTGTATTGGGCAGCTGGCAGAGATGGATGAATGAATGAGTGAACGAATTTGTGAATCCAGCAGGTGAAGAAACTGGCCTGAAGGTACTTTGTCCATTGGGCAAAGTCATCCAGCTTGCTAGCTTCTCATCCCTTTGTGCCAACCAGGAATAAAGACCAAAGCTCAGACCGGCTTTTTCATCTCCTGCCAGGTCCTGTCCTTTACACGGGTGTAGACTTACCTTGGCTTTTTTGTGGGTCGCTGCTAATAATCCCTGGGGCCTACCCGGTTGGAGCTCACATTGTGCCACGATGAGGAAAGCCCTTGCCTCACCCCACACTGCCCCCTGTGTGCACCTGACCGCACCAAGACTTGGTCCCTCCATCAATCAACAAGAGGACATTGAGGCCATACTGGTGATTGTCCTCTCTGCTGATACAAGTGAACCGCAAAGGCTTGTTCAGGGCGCTGGCCTGAGACTGGAGTACATCCAAGGCTTGTTAGATCAGAGGTCACAATCCTCCTCATTAAGCCCCAGCAGTTTCCCTTAAGGTGCATGGCTCTAAAAATGTTGAGCTTTCCATACACATCTCACCATGCCGTCAGTCTCGGGTGAGTTTCTCATTCTTCAAAGTTTCCTTTTTTTTTTTTTTTTTTGTCTTTTTGCCTTTATGTAGAGCCTCATCCGCAGCATATGGAGGTTCCCAGGCTAGGGGTCTAACAGGAGCTGGAGCCGCCGGCCTTCGCCACAGCCGCGTCTGCAACCTACACCACAGCTCACAGCAACGCCGGATCCTTAACCCACTGAGCAAGGCCAGGGATCGAGCCCGCAACTTTATGGTTCTTAGTCGGATTCGTTAACCACTGAGCCACGAAGGGAACTCCCAAAGTCTCCTTCTTTAGAAAAGCACCTGCTTTACTTTTTTTTTGGCCATGCCTGGGACAGGCAGAATTTCCCTGGCCAGGGGTCGAACCTGAGCCACAGCAGTGACAGTGTGGACTCTTTAACCACTAGGCCATCAGGGAATTCCCCACTTGCTTTACTTTAAGAGAAGTACATCCTTAGGAAAAGTGAGCTCTTTGGGGGTCCAAAATTTTAAGAGGCCACCCGACTCTTTCCTTCCCTCTGAAATTTTGGAGTTGCTCCTCATCTTGTTAATTTTTTTTTTTTTTGGCTTTTTGTCTTCTTAGGGCTGCACCTGAGGCATATGGAGGTTCCCAGACTAGGGGTCCATTCGGAACTGTAGGCTGCTGGCCGACGCCACAGCCACAGCAACGCTAGATTCAAGCCGCGTCTGCAACCTACACCACAGCCCATGGGAACGCCGGATTCTTAACCCACTGAAAGAGGCCAAGGATCAAACCCGTACCCTCATGGATACTAGTCAGATTCGTTTCCTGTGAGCCACAACAGGAACTCCCCATAAATGTATTTTTAATAGAACATGATTTAGAAGTGATTTCGACATACGTTCTTTGAGTTTATAGCAATCATATATTAAATGCCTAACACTGGGAGATTATTATGTTTTCAAGCCCTACGGGGAATTCTCAGAAAATGAATCACTACTGTGCATTCAGAACTACGTGGATGCACTTTTTTTTATCCTTATAAGTCCTCATAACCTGTTTCTTCCATTCTACTTAGATATTAACACTAGCATGAGTCTTTTTTTTTGTCTTTTTGCCTTATCTAGGGCCGCACCCATGGCATATGGAGGTTCCCAGGCTAGGGGTCTAATCAGAGCTGTAGCCATCGGCCTACGCCACGGCCACAGCAACGCGGGATCCGAGCCGCGTCTGCAACCTACACCACAGCTCACGGCAACGCCGATCCTTAACCCACTGAGCAAGGCCAGGGATCGAACCCGCAACCTCATGGTTCCTAGTTGGATTCGTTAACCACTGAGCCACGACGGGAACTCCAGCACTAGCACGAGTCTTAATGCGTGCGCCGCCACCACCTGCACACTCCCTGCGCTATTATTCTGACTTTTGCAAAAGAACATCTGGGGAGTTCCCTGGTGGCCTCGTGGTTAGGACTCTATGCTTTTCCGGCTGTGGCTTGGGTTCAGTTCTTCTTCTAGGAACTGGGATACCACATCAAGCACGCAACAGCCAAAAAAAAAAAAAAATCTAAATTCAGCCACCGACTTTCACAGCCACTATGCCTTCCCATCGAATGCTGACGCAGCAAGGTTGTACTTCTCATGAATTTCAACATATCAAAAGCACACTATTCACCTAATACTGAAGGGCTGTGCCTTATTTTATAAAAAGCAGAGATAGCCACATTAATGTCATAAATGATGCTACCTATTCAGTATATTAAAAATTGAGATAAACATAGCAATTAAACTAATGTTCCACAGGTATGCCTTGCACGTGGTGGACACTGCAAGAGAAAACATGCTAGAGACAGCTTTGCAGGGACAAAAGCGGGAAAGTGTTTGAGTCCCTGATTCATTTTTGAGCCACTCTGCCCACCTTTGGGCTTCTGAGTATATATGAATAAGTAAACCCTTAACTATTTTTAAGTAAATAAATAAATGAATATCTTTTCTTCTAACAACAACCACAAAAAAAAAAAAAAAAGAATTAAATGGCTGCAGTGATTCCATCTTGCAGGTCAAGTTCAAAAACTCGGGAATGTTCCTTCTGGCCTAACTGTCTAAGGTGGGCCCTACAGGTCCTTTCAGAAAACTGCTGGGTGTCTAGACTAATCTTTGCCATGTTTTCTCATCACTCAGTGATTTCTTGCTTTAAGTCACTTCCGGTGGCCGTATAGACCAGGCAGAAGCCAGTGTGAATGCAGCCATGGGGCAGCGGGGTGAGAACCAGCCCCTTCTGGGCACCTCTTAGGAGATCCAGGCCTGTGTTTCCACTGAGAAAACACCCCCGTGAAATATCCACGTGTGTCACCTGCCTCTGGTCCACCCCTTCCCACCGAAGACATGGCCCGCTCAAGAGTGTTGTGGGGGAGGAGTTCCCATTGTGGCTCAGTGGAAAAGCATCTGTCTAGCATCCGTGAGGACACAGGTTCGATCCCTAGCCTTGATCAGTGGTTAAGGATCCGGTGTTGCCGTGAGCTGTAGTGTAGGTCGCATATGTGGCTCAGAACTGGCGTTGCTGTGGCTGTGACTGTGGCCGGCAGCTACAGCTCCAATTGGACCCCTACCCTGGGAACCTCCATGTGCCGCAGGTACAGGCTTAAAAAAAAAAAAAAACAGCAACAACAAAAAGGCAAAGATCTTGACATCTGGTGGAACTGAAGGCGCTCTTATGGCCTAACCTCAAGCTCCCCTCCCCACTCAGCTGCTGTGGCCGAGAACCCTCCCTTATCAAAGAGCCCAGGCTCAGTGCCTGCTCAGCCCTGAGCGGCAGGTTTCAGTTACCTCCCCGCTGCTGGAGTCGCTCAAACAAGCCCATCACATCCTCCTGTGGGAACCAGGGCCACCCCACTCTCTTGTTACTCCAGAGCCTGCCTCCCACAGCCCTGCTGGCTCACTCTGTTCTGAGTGTGACCCCAGGTGCCCCGCCGTGGAATGCCGTGTCCCCTCCCCTGTGATCTCATTTGCCCGTCCTGTGTTGGGTCTTGTGTGTTCACCCATCCCTGTAACCCTGGGGCAGAAATGTCTCCTTCATGAACAAGGCGAAGGGGAGGTGATTAAAACAGAGAAGCTGGGGGCTGGAAGGATGCAAGGAAGAGGCCAGGAGCCAAGGAATGCAGTGGCCTCTGGAAGCTGAAAAAGGCAAGGATTATCCACCAGAGTCTCCAGCACGAATGCAGATCTGGTGACACCTTGATTTTTTTTTTTTCTTTTTAGGGCCTCACCCACAGCATGTGGAAGTTCCCAGGCTAGGGGTCGAATCGGAGCTACAGCTGCCTGCCTACGCCACAGCCCCAGCAACGCAGGATCCGAGATGTGTCTGTGACCTACACCACAGCTCACGGCAATGCCGGATCCTTAACCCACTGAGCAAGGATCGAGCCCATGTCCTCAAGGATACTAGTCAGATTCGTTTCCGCCGAGCCATGACAGCAACTCTGAGATACCTTGATCTGAGAAATCTGATCTCCAGAACTGTAAGATAAACTTGTGCTAGTTCAAGGCACTGCGTTTGTGGTACTTTGCTCCCAGCAGCCACAGGAAACTAATAGATCTTGTTTATCTTCTTCACGGCATCTCTCAGTATCGGAAGTTATGTAATTTGTTTATTTACATGTATACTGTCTAGCGCCTCTCACTAAACTTTTTAAGAGTGGACACTGCGGGAGTTCCTGTCGTGGTGCAGCGGTTAATAAATCTGACTAGGAACCATGAGGTTGCAGGTTCAATCCCTAGTCTTGGCCAGTGGGTTAACGATCTAGCGTTGCCGTGAGCTGTGGTGTAGGTCGCAGACGCGGCTCAGATCCCGCGTTGCTGTGGCTGTGGCATAGGCCAGCAACTACAGCTCTGATTCGACCCCTAGCCTAGGAACCTCCATATGCCAAAGGGTGAGGCCCTAAAAACTGCAAAAAAAAAAAAAAAAAGGAGTGGACACTGTGTTTCCATCACCTCATTTCTAGCTCTGCCAGCAGTGCCTGGCACTTGTGGATGCTGAATAAAAACTTATTGAACAAGGCTTAAATGACATGTAACAATAGTGCAATGACGTATGTATGGTATTATCTGGGTTTCTACTCTGCCACTGGTTTTGATTATCACGAGAAGCCTGAATTTTAAAATCATAATAACCCTCTTTGCTCATTTTTATAACAAAGCTTTGCACCAAGAGTATTGCATCCTTGAAAAAAAAAAAAAACCTCCCCCAAATTCATAGCTGTATCTTTTCGCAAGATATTTATAGGAGTTCCCTAGTGGCTCTGTGGGTTAAGGATCTGGCACTGTCACTGCTGTGGCTCTGGTTAACAGCTGTGGTGCAGCTTTGATGCCTGGCTCAGGAACTCCTGTATGCCACAGGTTGGCATAAATGCATCATGAAAGAGGAGCCGAGAGACCAGTGTTTGAATCAACATGGCCTGCGGCATGCAATAAAGGGATCGTTTGCAGAGAGCTTAGGTCCACTAGAGGCTGATGGCCTTGGGCAGGTGCCGGCCTTGGGCAGGCCACGTGGCACTCTAAGTCTGGCCTAATGGAGACCTCATACCTCCTTTCTGACGTTACAACTTACATGTCGGTATTAATTTTCTATCACTGCACAACGAATTAGCACCAATGTGGACATATCGAACAGCACACATTTATCGCCTCACATTTTCTGTGAGTACGGACCCAGGTCTGCGATGCCTGGGTCCTCTGCTCGGGTTTTTCCCAAGTGAGACCCCCTTGAGGTCAAGGTGTTAGCCAGGGCTGCGCTCTCACCCGAGGCTCAGAGTTCTCTTGCAAACTCACGTGGTTCTTAGCAGACCTCATTTCCTTGCAGTCGGAGAACCGACACCCCCCTTTCCAGCTGACTCTTGTTGGGACTGCTCCCAGTTTCTAGAATCTGCCCTCAGGTGCCTGGCACACGGCCCTTCTCTCAAGGTGTGCCTTTCCCCAGCCAGCAGGAGAGCCCTGTTGCAGCTTCTGGTCGCCCTTAAGGACTCACCTGATTAGGTCGGACCCACCCAGGAGAATAGTCCTTTGGATTAACTCAAAGTCAATTGAGTAGGATACAGAGTTACATCTGCAAAATCTCTTATGCCCTATAAAATGGTATCATCATGGGAATGAGAGCCCATCATAGTCGCAGGTCCTGCCGGCACTCAAGAGGTGGGGGTGAGAACCTTAGGGGTCACCTGGGCCCGTCTCCCCGCTCCCCCAAACCCTCCACCCACATTCACAACTACATTCTGAGCAATCCCATCCTCTCCAACCCCAGGACTCGCAGCCACAGCTGGATTTCAGCTAACCCGGGGGAACTCTCTCATGACTGGGGACAGGGGACCTATCTCTTCAGGCCAAGGCTGGCCTCCTGCTGAGCTCCCTTATCTGCCCAGCTCACCTCTCTGCCTCCCCTGGCATCCTCCTTGCGGAGTCAGCTTCCCGCCTTCTCCCTGCTTCCTCGGTCTCCTCCGTACTCTCTGAGTGTGTACGGCTCAGTACGGGCAGCAGGGGGCGCTGCTGGCCGCGGCTGGCGGGCAGCCACAGGAGGCTGAAGCTCAGCCACGTCCCAGGCCCAGGCTCATCATCCTGGATTCTTGGCTCTCGTCTCCGGGATCGGGGTCCCGGGCACTGAGCACTCAGAGGAGGTGGGCTCTGCTTCTGTCTAAAGTCTCCTTTCCCCGAGTCTGGTCTCTGCGGGGGGAGGTGGCGAGTGCATAGACAGGGGGCTTCCCTGTCAGCCGATGAGCACGCCTCCCCCTCCTCCATCCTGGGGTGCAGGTGAGGATGGAGCTTGTGGCAGAGTGGTGTCTGTTTGAAGGGGGGCTATATTGTCCCTTTCTTGTTTCTGAACACGCGCACGCACTGCCGTAGAAGGTTCGCTTCAGGACGGTCTTGAGAACTTGGCTGAGCTCTTTCTAGTCTCTTCCCTCTGAGCACACTTCCACGGGGTGAGTCCCCCGGGCGCCCCATTCTGGGTCCTTCACGACAGGCCACGGGGCTTGTCTGTTTGGCAGGGTACCGGGGTCCCCTGTCCCCTGCAGCCAGCTTCCGCGGGCCTGCAGGTGACGGCCCTAAAATCTGCAGGAGCAGCACTGCGCCCCCTAGAGGCAGGCCGTGCCTGGCACCATGACACTCCTCCACCTCCCGTTTCCCTCCTCTCCGTCTCCATCACCTTCTGCAGCTGGAAGGAGTTGAGAGTGGGGCTCAAACTCCCTCGGGGTGAGCTTAGAGCAAAGCACATCCTTCAAGGTGGCCTTGACACAAGGCCTGAGTCTAGGACCCTTGGGATCAGGTGGACAGTCGATTATCATGGACATCCAGCTTCTGGTCGCCCCACGCCCGGTACTTTGAAGGCCTTGGGATCTTTGCTGCAACCGCCCAAGACCGTGCAGTGGGCCTGTCCCCAAATCCTGAGCCCTTAAGGCCATCTGTGGATGACTTGCTTCCGCCGCCCCAAGAACCATCACCCTGGGCGCATGGCAGGAGCGTATATCCGTTAAGATGCAAACACTTTGCTTCCAGCAGAGGAAGATTTATGTGGTAATTCTTGATTTCCATCACTGCCTTGGGGACCCACCTGCGGCCTGGCCCACCTGGGACAGTCAGTTGGGTTCATTTCCTGCTCTGGGTGTCCAGCAACATTGGTCTGTGGTCTAATTTCTTCCTGGAGAAGAAATCTAGTAGTTTCTAGTATTTGGGGCGCAAGGCAAAGGGCTGAAAATCACCATGTGCTTCTTTCAGTCTTGTCCTGGGAACTGCATGGAAATTAATAGCTCTGGCAAACTTGAACAGAAGGGAGTGTGTTTGGCATGTTCGTATAACTAGCCAGTGCTGAGCCAGGGAGAGAGTGTAGACGAGGAGGTCAGAGAAGAAGGGTCAAGTCCAGGACCAAGAAGTCTTCAGAGTCGGGTGAGGATTTTCAATTCCATTGTAAGTCAGGGGGTGAATTAGCTTCCTACCCCTGCTGTAACGAATTAGCACATGCTTGGTGGCTTAATAGACCATTTATTCTCCTTCAGTTCTGGAGGCTGGGGTCCAAACCGGTCTCACCGGGGAGTTCCCATTGTGGTTCAGTGGGTTAAGGACCCAGTGTTGTTTCCATGAGGATGTGGGTTTGATCCCTAACCTTGCTAAGTGGGTTAAGGATCTGGTGTTGCCACAAGCTGTGACGTAGTTCACAGATGTGACTCGGATCCGGTATTGCTATGGCTGTGGTGTAGGTCTGCAGCTGCAGCTCCGATTTGACCTGGCCCAGGAACTTCCATATGCCACAAATGGCTCTGTAAAAAGAAATGACAACAACAGCAGCAAAAGCAGTTTCACTGGGCTGAAGCCAAGGGGTAAGCAGAGCCATATGCCTTTGGGGAGAATCCTGTTTCTTGCCTCGTCCAGCTTCAACAGCTATGTTTCTTGCATGTCTTGGTCCATGGCCCCTTTCCTCCATCTTCAAAGACAACTGTGTAGTATCTTCAGATGTCTTTTTTTGTGTGTGTGTCTTTTTGCCTATTTATGTAGAGCCGCACCTGCGGCATATGGAAGTTCCCAGGCTAGGGGTCTAACAGGAGCTGTAGCCGCCGGCCTTCACCACAGCCACAGCAACGCGGGATCTGAGCCGCATCTGCAACCTACACCACAGCTCACGGCAACGCCGGATCCTTAACCCACTGAGCAAGGCCAGGGATCGAACCCACAACCTCACGGTTCTTAGTCGGATTCATTAACCACTGAGCCACGTAGGGAACTCCCTTCAGATGTCTTTTCTGTCTTCACCTGTCTCTGCTTCTTTTAGAAGGACTCTTGTGATTACGCTTAGGGCCCACCTGGATAATCTCCCCATCTAGAAATCTTTTTATTTTTATTTATTTATTTTTTTATGGCCACACCCATGGCATATGGAAGTTTCCAGGCTAGGGGTCAAATCAGAGCTGCAGCTGCAGGCTACACCACAGCCACAGCAATGCCAGATCCTTAACCCACTGATCAGGGCCAGGGATAGAACCCACGTCCTCGTGGATACTAGTCCTGGGTTCGTGGCCCAGGCTGAGCCACCTCGCAAGCTCCCTCATCTCCAGATCTTTATCTTAATCACACCTGCAAAGTTCTTCTTGTCCTCTCAAGTCACAGCCGCAGGTCACAGGGATTAGGACCTGGAAATTTTGGGGTTCCACCATCCAGCCCATCACACAGAAAGTCATGGCAGGGGGGCAGGGGTGGCAGTGAGCAAGGGCCTGGCAGGACCTGATGTATTGTCAGCAGGGTCCCTCTGGTGGTGTGGACAAGGACTGGAGGACAAGGGCAGGTGACCACGCGGGAAGCTCTGTGTCGCCCCAGGGCAGAGACCTTGGAGAGCCAGGTGACCTGAAGGAGGGGGGCTCTGCATGTATTTGGAACACAGAGGTGAATATATTTGCTCATGGATTGGAAGTGAGGCAAAGAGGATGGCCAGGATTGACCCCAGGGTATCTGAGCTGAGCTAGGTGAATGGTGTGGCCACTGATGTGGGGGAAAAAAAAAAAAAACCTGGGAGGAGGAACAGGCCTAACGGTCCTGTGTGGAAATTAAGACAAAAAAAGAAAGTTTGCAGTTGAGCACATTTTGTCTAAATGAAAAGCGAAATGTGGGGTTCTCATTGTGGCTCAGTGGAAACAACCCAAGCGGTATCCATGAAGATGCGGGTTTGATCCCTGGCCCCGCTCCGTGGGATAAGGATCCAGCATTGCTGCAAGCTGCGGTGTAGGTCTCAGATGCAACTCAGATCCGGCGTTGCTGTGGCTGCAGCGTAGGCTGGCAGCTGTAGTTTTAATTCAACCTCTACCCTGGGAACTTTCATCTGCTGTAGGTGTGGCCCTTAAAAAAAAAAGAAAAGAAACAAACAAAAAACTAAATAGTCTGAGTATAGGACAAAATGAAGTTCGCTCAGAAACGCGCCTTCGGAGAATGGCTGGCAGTTCAGTGGAGGTCCAGGTGGGGGGCTCTTTCCATGCACACAAGGAGCCTGGGACTCTGCCTTCCTAACTGCGGGGTGCATGCCCTTGATCTACAGCGGCTGCCCCTGCCCCGTGCTCAGGCCCGCACAGCCCAGGCAAAGACGAGCATCCTCAGTGCGACAAGCCATTGACTCTGGCCATGCCATTGACTCTGGCCATGAGGGACCTTGGGAGAAGCTTCACACTGGGCCCTGAGGCCCTCACAAAGATGAGTCAGGCTCTTCCAAGGTCAAGTCTCTTCTTTTATAGCCCCTCTTCTGTTTCTCCCCCCACCCCAACCCCAGCCTCTCCTGACCCCTGGCCTCTCCTCTCCCAGCTCTGAACACAGACTCTTCACTCTCTTTTTGACCTTGGAAGCTTGGCCACCCACCGGGAAGACCTTGACCTTTCCAAGAGGGGAGGCCCAGGCCCCCAGGAGATCCTGCTGACCTCATCTCAGGGCTAATGGAGCCCAGTCTTCCGGGAGTCTCATTACCCTTCTCACCCATTTTGGAAGGGGGACCTCTCCCCATTCTTTCCCTAGTGAGCCTTCAGTGCTTAAAAAAAAAAAAAGGGAAACAAAGGAAAACAAAAACATCCACACAAAGGATAAGCCGTGGATACGTCCCGACCCCAGACTCCGTTCAGAGCCACTGAACAGCTTCAGGGAGAAGAAGGACACCTGCTTCGGAGAAGCCGCAAGCCTGTGAGGGTGGAAGCCACCGAGAACCCGGATCAGAGCAGCTCTCAGCCAAACGGGAAGACAAGTCATTTAGGACATTCGGCAGAGAAAGCTCCAAGTAATGGATTTGCAGCTGAAGCAGCGCAGGGTACGGGCACAGCAGGCTTAGGGAAGCAGCAGATGGGCAGCCAGATCCAAATGAAAACAAGTCAACCTGGGTGTGGCTTTTGAGCCCATTTTCCTGTCTGTCTGTCTCTTGGATTTGGCAGTTGCCTGGCACTTCTTACTAGCCTTAAAGCTCCCTGAGGAGTTCCCAT
Source organism: Catagonus wagneri (assembly GCA_004024745.2). NCBI lineage: Eukaryota > Metazoa > Chordata > Mammalia > Artiodactyla > Tayassuidae > Catagonus > Catagonus wagneri. The sequence continues at coordinate 3,663,212 of PVHT020000170.1, forward strand.
TGTGGCGCAGCAGAAACAAATCTGACTAGGAACCATGAGGTTGCAGGTTCGATCCCTGGCCTTGCTCAGTGGGTTAAGGATCCGGCGTTGCCGTGAGCTGTGGTGTAGGTCACAGACGCGGCTCGGATCCCGTGTGGCTGTGGCTACAGCGAAGGCCGGTGGCTACAGCTTCTGTTAGACCCCTAGCCTGGGAACCTCCATATGCTGTGGGTGTGGCCCTAAAAAAAGACCAAAAACTAACTAAATAAATAAAGCTCCCTGAAACCTTGACCAAATCCAAGCTAGGCTTGGTTGTTGATGAACTTCTATTGCTTTTAAAGTTATCTCTCCATTATTCGTGGCACTTATATTTTTTAAAGTTTTTGAGACAAAGAGTGATGCACATTTGTGTAAGTTGCAGGAAAAATGCTTTAGAAGCTTCAGAAATAAAATTGACCTTGCAGAAACACAGTGGGTTTTTTATTTTTGCTTCGTTTTATGTCTGCTCATCCCTCAGGTTTCATCATCCACTTTTTTTTTTTTTTTTGCTTTTCAGGGCCATACCTGCGGCATATGGAGGTTCCCAGGCTAGGGGTCCAGTCGGAGCTACAGCTGCCGGCCTGCACCACAGCCACAGCAACACCAGATCCAGGCTGCGTCTGCGACCTACACCATAGCTCATGGCAACACCAGATCCTTAACCCACTGAGCAAGGCCAGGGATCAAACCCGCATCCTCATGGAGACTATATCAAGATCTTAACCTACTGAGCCACAATGGGAACTCTTCACCGTCCACCTTTACATCTTCTTTTCTCACGCAGTCTCCTAGTTTCCCAAATGTGAGTGGTCCTCTGGGCTTCCTGGGCCAAAGCTTCCAGTTCCTAATATTAGCCAAGGAAGCGAGCATCAAACTCAGGTGGCGGGGGAAGGCTCAGAACACCTTTCCCACCTTCACATTTATTTCCGTGGGAACATTTCACATTGACGTATTTATGGGCATGCAGCATTTTAACAAAACAAAAACAATTGTACATCACACCACAGACAATTTAATCTAGGTGATGTCTTTCTATTTTCTTTTTTAAGGGCTGCACCCCCGCGGCATGTGGACGTTCCCAGGCTAGGGATCCAATAGGAGCTACAGCTGCCGGCCTACGCCACAGCCACAGCAACGCGGGATCCAAGCCATGTCTGTAACCTACACTGCAGCTCATGGCAACACCGGATCCTTAACCGCAGGAACAGGGCCAGGGATCGAACCCACGTCCTCATGGATACTAGTCGGGTTCATTATCACTGAGCCACAATGGGAACTTCTGTCTTTCCATGTTTGATTATTCAGTATGAAGGTATTTTAAGGAGCATCTACATACCGACTTGCTTTTTCACTAAAGATCTACCACCAAGACCAAAAACTGAAGCTGGGACTACTTTTACCTCACAAAAAAGCACAAATTCAAGTTAACTCAGTTAAAGAAATTACTTGGCAACTTTGCCTATGACAAAACCATTTGAAAATAATAGATTTTGAAAGGCATATAAACATGCAGATATAAGTCACTATTTATAATGGTTGTTGATGAACTTCTATTGCTTTTAAAGTTATCTCTCCATTATTCGTGGCACTTATATTTTTTAAAGTTTTTGAGACAAAGAGTGATGCACATTTGTGTAAGTTGCAGGAAAAATGCTTTAGAAGCTTCAGAAATAAAATTGACCTTGCAGAAACACAGTGGGTTTTTTATTTTTGCTTCGTTTTATGTTGTTTCTGTTTCTTTTTCTAATAGTTCACTAATTTCAAATGCTTCATGGCAGATGTGTCTTCCTGGTCCTACATGTCACTGCTTCCTGAGATCTGATGAAAGTGTGGACTGACATTAAAGACATGCTAAAATGAATTCCATCTGCCATTTATATGTGGATGTATATATTCTCAAAGTAGCATATGGTTGGTTCTGAACATATGAACATTAGTCATATATTCAACTTCAGGGAAATAAATATGACCCAAGTTGATTTTTAAAGTTAACACATTGTCATGGACACTTCAAGGTCTTCTAGAAAAGCTTCATCAGAATCCTCACTTTCCAATTTGGGATGTTGTTTTGCCTTGCTGTATAATACTGGGTTTTAAAATTTTTATGAAAGGTTTGCACACTTGAAAAATGTTTTTACGAGGATATGGTGAGAACCAAGACCTTCCTCTCCCCGACCTTTCTCCATTAAGATGAACATTTTTTTCCTTTATCCCAGTTTTTGAAAGTGAAATCCACTTTACTGAGGCATGCTTTACATAAAAGAAGATGTACCCATTTTAAGTACGCAGTTCGATGAGTTCCGGACAAAGGTATATTCTCTCTCTCTCTCTTTTTTTTTTTTGTCTTTTTGTCTTTTCCAGGGCCACTCCCACGGCATATGGAGGTTCCCACGCTAGGGGTCTAATTTGGAGCTACAGCCGTTGGTCTACACCACAGCCACAGCAACGCGGGATCTGAGCCGCAGCTGCAACCTACACCACAGCTCATGGCAACGCCAGATCCTTAACCCACTGAGCGAGGCCAGGGATAGAACCCGCAACCTCATGGTTCCTAGTCGGAGTCGTTAACCACTGAGCCACGATGGTAACACCCAAAGATATATTCTTGTTTTACTACTACTGTGTTGTTGTCCTTGCTACTCTTACTCTGTTGCTCTTTCAAGATACAAAACGTTTCCATCACCCTGAAGAGTCCTGTCCTGCTCCTTTCCAAGCACCTATCCTCTAGCCAGTCACCCTGGTTTGAAAAGAAAATTTTGAAAACAAAGTATGTTTTCTCTTCTCATTTATTGTTCTGTCTCAACACAATTATGTCTCCTTTTCTTTCTCTTTCATTCTTGTTGCTCCAGCAGCCTGGCAGTTTGTTGAATTAAAGCACTGAGCTATGTACTGATTCAGCTAACTAGGGAGAGGGGAAAATGCCCTATTCTTTTCTATTTTTTTTTCTCAGTAATGTCTCACGCCTCATCCTCTGAAACCTCCATCCATCCACCCACTCACCCACTTACTCACCTATCCATCCATCCATCCTCCATTCTTCCACCAACCCACCTGTCCGTCTATACTTTCATCCTTCCATCCATCCATCCATCCATCCATCCATCCATCCAATCTATCCATTCACCCACCCATCTGTTCATCATCTGTCCATCCACCCATCCAACTTTTGTTGAATGTCTACTGTGACCCTCAGGCTATGAGGAATTCTGCCTCCATTTGATTTATGTTTAACAGGTAAAGTAGACAATATAATAATTATGCTAAAAAGGCAGTACATATTACAACAGGGGAGTATGGGACACAATGAGTGACAGAGCAGGACCTGGTAGGAATGAGTCTCAGGGGGAAGAAACATTAATGATGGAGACGTAGGGCAAATATCAATGAGTGGGGTGATTATTTCAGTAATATTTATTTAGCACCGCAGGTTAGGCACAGTGGTAGCTGCTAGTGATTCAGAGAGAGGTGAGCAGGGCAGACATGGGACTGTTCTCATGGAGTGCACAGCATCGTGGGCTTAGCCCAGGCCGGGCTGGAGCAGTGGGATCATATTTTAAGGCAGAGGGAACATGCCTTATGGAGCCTAGGGAACAGAACGAGTTAGACACACTGCAAGTTCCTTTGCAGCAACACGGATGGAACTAGAGACTCTCATACTAAGTCAAGTAAGTCAGAAAGAGAAAGACAAATACCATATGATATTACTTATATCTGGAATCTAATACATGGCACAAATGAAGCTTTCCACAGATAAGAAACTCATGGACTTGGAAAACAGACTTGTGGTTGCCGAGGAGGAGGGGGAGGGAGTGGGAGGGACTGGGAGTCTGGAGTTAATAGATGCAGACTATTGCATTTGAGTGGATAAGCAATGAGATCCTGCTGGATAGCACTGGGAACTATATCCAGTCACTTGTGATGGAACATGATGGAGGATAATGTGAGAAAAAGAATAGACAGATATATACATATGTATGACTGGGTCACTTTGTTGTACAGTAGAAAGTGACAGAACACTGTAAATCATCTATAGTGGAAAAAAGTCATAACAAATAAAAAGAAACACTCTAAGTTCCATGTGACCAGACTATGAATGTCAGCCAGGAGGGGTCCCTGATGGCTGTGAAAGATAGAGCTGTGAGCAGCAGCTATAGCAATTGCTTGGCTCTCAAAGACTGTGAAGAATTGAATCCCTAATCAGAATCTTGCAAGAAAGAGAAATGTTGGAGTTCCTATCATGCTGCAGCGGAAACAAATCTGACTAGGAACCATGAGGTTGTGGGTTCGATCCCAGGCCTCACTCAGTGGGTTAAGGATCTGGCGTTGTTGTGAGCTGTGGTGTAGTTTGCAGACGTGGCTTGGATCCTGCGTTGCTGTGGCTGTGGTGTAGGCCAGCAGCTGTAGCTCCAATTAGACCCCTAGCCTGGGAACCTCCATATGCCGTGGGTGTAGCCCTAAAAAAAAAAAAAAGGAAAAGGAAAAGAAAGAAAGAGAAATGTTGAATGTAGGCACCGCCTCTCCATCACTCGCAAATAATCTCCTCTGGCTTTCATAAACAGAGCCATGATTAAAATGACCTTTCACGAACAGCAGGGAGGGAGAGCTGAAGAAAATGAAGTATGTGAGAATAAAATCCATCTACCTGATTGCCATGGAATTTTGGTGAGTCACAAGAGTGAGAATTTCAGATGTGAATTAAAGATTGCCAAGAGTGGTGGCATATTTGAAAAAAATTCCCTACATGTCCTACTTTGGAATCAGAAGACACGAGAATTGGGGAAGAAAAAAAAATGTATTTCTTATTTATATTCTAACTTCTTTCCCTGTAAAGGTCCTTCTCAGGGTTCTTTAAATGCTGTAAAGTATGACATACCCTCGCTGCCAGTTCGTTCAGTTTTGCTCATAACATGTCCCCAAGGTGTATTTAGTCCTTTGCAATTGATATTTGAGAAAATCCATTTTTTAATTTAATTTTTTTTTGGCCGTACCCTCGGCATATGGAAGTTCCCAGGCCAGGGATCAAATCTGAGCCACAGCTGCAACCTATGCCACAGCTGCTGCGGCAACACCAGATCCTTAACTCACTGTGCCACAGTGGGGACCTCCAAAATTCTATTTACTTAGCCGTGAGTTCTGTGCAATTTCACCTGAAATTAAAGCTCTCTGAAAACCCAGACCTCAGGGGGGCACTCATTTTTCACAGCAATCTGGAAATGTAAAAGCCTAAACGCTCACTGACGGCAAATCAATGTTGATAGTCCGAGTATTAATACCTGCATGAAATATTATACCTCTCCCATCATTTACCACCTTTCACTTGCATTTTGCACACATTTCCAGGGACTGATTTTCTTTTCTTGGATGGTTGGCTCTAAGCTACTTCCCATCAGATGAGAAATACATTCTATCAAAATCTGTTTGAGGAACACATCCAGTCAATGGCAAAGGATGTGTTCTGCCTGAGCCCACCTGTTGGGTGTCTGTCGTCTTGCGTTTTACGGAGCCTTCTCGCTAGCAGCGCTAGAGAGATGCATGAATCCTGGGTGTATGATTCGGGGCCCTTCGTTGCCATCTGCCTGGTAACCAGACCATGAGCACTTTGGGTTTCGGAACTTCAGGCGAGGCCGCCCCACGTACCTCTCATCAGACATCATCCGTCAGGAGTGAGGCTGGCCATTGACTTGTGATTTCTACTCGGGGGTCTGACGGCTTCATGGGCAGTGGGCCATCCACCTGCTTTCCCCAGCTGTGTAAGGGGACCTGCTGGAAATCTCGGTTAACCGACAACACGGTTTGACATAACTCCAGGGCTATTTATGAAACAGGGTCCTGGACCAGCACCCTGCCCAGTCGAGCTGTGCTCAGTCATGGCTCTTAGTTGTTTGACCCGATGGCAAATAACAGTCCCCCATGCCCCCCCTCCACCGCCATGATTGAATCAGCTCAACAATCACATTCAGCCAAACTGATGGAACATGACTTTTCCAACACGTCCGAACCTCAAACACATATGGCTTCAACCTGTGCAACTGCTCTTGCGGAATGACAGAATGAGGCTGCTCCTGCCGGAAAACGGGAACATGTGAATTTTCACGGAGAAATGCCTGATGTTGGTCTCGATGAAGATTAATGCCATTTGCTCGAGCTCAGCAGATAAACATGCGGTTATTAGGCCTTTGAGGGTTGGCCAAGAAGTTCACCATCATTTATGATAAGATTTCCAGGGAGTTCCCTTTGTGGCGCAGCGGTTAACGAATCCGACTAGGAACCATGAGGTTGAGGGTTCAATCCCTGGCCTTGCTCAGTGGGTTAACGATCCGGCATTGCCATGAGCTGTGGTGTAGGTCACAGACGCGGCTCAGATCTGGCGTTGCTGTGGCTGTGGTGTAGGCTGGCAGCTGTAGCTCTGATTTGACCCCTAGTCTGAGAACCTCCATATGCCGTAGGTGCGGCCCTAAAAAAAAAAAAAGAGAGATTTCCAGGTGAAGTTCAAATAGAGGCTTATGCAGACAGACTTTCTGAACATGACTGGCCTTTGTAACTTAGTATCTTCCGTGGACATCTTTTCTGTTTTCTCTTTCTGGCTGCCCCCCTCTCCACTCCCCGCACCCCCATCCCACCCCCGCATGCAGACGCTCTGGGGTCAAGGATGGAACCCAGGCCACAGCGCTGACCTGAGCCCAAGGCAGGGACAATGCTGGATCCTTAACCCACTGTGCCACCAAGGAACTTTGACATCTTTTCTAACAGGAAAGAAAACTCCTCAAATTAACAATCAGAAATGTTCAGTGGAGGTGCCCGTGAAAAGGGTTTTCATCAGAGTATCATCTCCCTGGACAAAGGAAATATTCAGACTTCTGCTTTCAGCTTTGTCATTTTCCCCTTCTCTAAGGGACGCACTGTTATTGTGGGTGAATCATACTCTGCGAGCCACAGCAAGGAACTGTGACTTTTTTTTCCTTTTTAGGGCTGCACCCACAGCATATGGAAGTCCCCAGGCCAGGGGCCGATTCGGAGCTGCAGGAGCCGGCCTACACCCCAGCCACAGCAACTCGGGATGAGTCACATCTATGACCTATGCTGCAACCTACAGCAATCCCGGATCCTTAACCCACTGAGAGAGGCCAGGGATCGAACCTGCATCCTCGTGGAGACTAGTCGGGTTCTTAACCCACTGAGCCACAACAGGAACTTCCAAGAACTGGGAGTTTCTGAATTCAAACTGATGAATGAGTGTATCCTTCTAAGACTGTAGAATTCGAAGGGTTCACGGGTTGACCATTAGAAATAAAACGACAAGCGGATCACGTTTCCATAAAGAGCGTATTGTGTCACTTTATTACAGAATGCAGTTAAAAAAAAATATCTTGAGGTTAGCCTCTCCAGTTGAAAAGCACTTAACTGGGAACACTTGAACACTACCCAATGGTCGCTTCCTCACCGGCCCCCAGCCCCGTGCCCCACCAAGGGGCAACCAAACATATTTTCTCCTTCAAGAAAACCCTCTTCTGCATTTCCAAAGCATGCACTGTTACTCGGCGTTAGGTATTTCAAAGGGACAAGTCTTGCTACGGTATTGTAAGGCCAACAGAGAATACCTATGAACCAGACATAACACACGACACACCTAGAAAAAAAATGACAGATGTGAACCTCATGTGACAATTCCATCAGGAAGTCATGGGGAAAGGCACTGCATTCTTTTCATACCACCACGCACCTACTATCCACTTCACGTGCTTTGAGTTCAAAGTCCCATCAATCGTTTGAAAGGCATTTTCTACAACACAGAGTTCACAGGTGGGTGAAAACATCTTTTGTGATTTCTCCACCGCCCTGTTCCTCACCCGAGTGCACAACGGCTCTGAATATATGTTACTAGCTTTATTTACAAATTTATCTTGATGTAGTAGGGTTCAAAAAAATCAGTTTTCTCAACTGACATTTTCCCCCCAAAAGGGTTTTGGCTAATGATTCGTGTATACAAACCACCATATAAAAGAAAGGAAACCTGTTTATTGTCTGGCCTAAAACACTGAAACATTTCTCACCCACTAAAAGTTGGCAGTGAAACTGCTATTCTCTGCATTTGATAAGCGCCACGCCAGCTCGGAATTTCAGATCGACTTTTTTTGCAAAAGCACAAGTTCTAGGTTGCTTTGCAGAGGATGCTGAATGGATGTACCCCAGGGCTTTTCCCACCCGTGTGTGCCGTTGCAAAGACAGTCGGGAGTCTGGGAAGGTGGACAGATTTTTCTAATGCTTTCCTATCTTCCCCAAAGGTGCAAAACAACAGCGGCTTAACGCTATACACGAACAAAGGTTAGTTCCGAAAATCAGTAATATACATGCACAAACATTAGAACGTGGAGGGGGGAAGAAAAGGGAGGAACACTATAATTTCCACACTGCCTTGTTGTTTTCACAGCCTTTCTTGCACCCGACGCCTTGTGGCTTCCCGCGGGGCCTTTTCCTCCCAGGAGAGACAGAGGGTCAGTCTCCTAGCCTGGTTAGAAATTCTCCAAGTCTCTCCCTGGACCCTTTGATCAACCTGCCCCTGGCGAAAACAGAACCTACCAGAAAAGAACAAGTACAAAACACTATCGTTATGGGTTTTCTCAAGACACTCCCAGATGTCCCTGCGCGATCAACCCTAAACTCGGTGATTGGCTCAGGACACGCCCAGAAGCCACGAACAGTGACGGATGCGCAGCCGGGAGACAAAGCCTCGATTCTCTTCTGAGCAACATGAACTGGAATTTCTGCCACAGCGCTCACGGCTGCCGCCTCCAAAGGTGTGACCGGCCACTGCCACAGTCAAAGATTCCTTCTCGGGTGTCGGATTTGGAACGCTTCTTCGTCCGGGGGGCCGGTTCAGCTTAAGTGGATGGGCGTATACTCTGGCCTCCTCGTCTGGATAATTTTGGGTTTGGGTCTCTTCATTTTTTCCACCTCGTCCTCATCCTCGTTCTCCTGATCGCTCTCACAGACGTGGACCACCACGCTGGGAGTGGTGTCTGTCGCGGCGTGCAATTCATACTTTTCCCCTACGGGGAGAAAATAATTGCTGGGTAACTCCGGCAAGCACCGAGAGCCAAAAAGCAAGGGCAAATGAATGCGCAGGTCAGAGTCAGCTGGGCTGAGCTTCCGTGGGCACCCGATGGGGGCTGAGGGACGTGGCCAGACACACCCTGGACTGCTGTGTCTTTGGGGTCTCATTATATAGCTCACCACCGTAAATGACTCTGCTTTCAAACACCCTTGAGTTCAGGCAGATGAAAGATATGGAAGGGATTTTTTTGGGGGGACGTAGTTTTATTTGCTTATTGTTTATCTCTCCAGCCAAAATTTTTTAAAAAATTTTATTGCAGTATAGTTGACTTGCAATGTTGTATAAGTTTCAGTTGTACCGTAAAGTGAATTAGTTATACATATACACATATCCGTTCCTTTTCAGATTCTTTTCCCAAGGAAGGATGTATTTTACTTTATTTTTTGCTTTTTGTTCTTTAGGGCTGAACCTGCGGCATATGGGAGTTCCGAGGTTAAAGGTCGAATAGGAGCTGCAGCTGCTAGCCTATGCCACAGCCACAGCGACTCGGGATCCAAGCCACACCTGCGACCTATACCACAGCTCACGGCAACGCCGGATCCTTAACCCACTGAGCGAGGCCAGGGATCGAACCCATATCCTCATGGATACTAGTTGGATTCATAATCCACTGAGCCACAACAGGAACTCCAGAAGGAATGTATTTTTAAATATACTTGGCAGGTCTACCAGGCCCTCTAAACTACTCTGGGGACTTTGCTGGTGTGATGCCAAGAGCACCCATTTAGGACAGGACACTGCATGAATAAAAGCATTAGGAAAGGACCTCCTGAGCCTCCTTCTAGGGGCTCCTGGTGAAATGCCCGGCCCACGCTAGGGACAGGAAGCGCGGGGAGGCCCGGCTTGAAGATGCAGGTGTGCTGGTTGAGCCGGATGCTCTGAAAACATTTTTGACCATATCATCCTTTTCCTTTTTTCTTTTTCTTTTTCTTTTTAGGGCTGCACCCATGCCATATGGAGGTTCCCAGGCCAGGGGTCCAATTGGAGCTGTAGCTGCTGGCCACAGTCACAGCCACAGCCATAGCAATGCCAGTTCTGAGCCACATCTGTGACCTACACCACAGCTCATGGCAATGCCAGATCCCTAACCCACTGAGCGAGGCCAGGGATCGAACCTGCAACCTCACGATTCCTAGTCAGTTCCTAGTTTCTGCTGTGCCACGAGGGGAATTCCCACATCATCCTTTTTCATACAGATATCAATCCCCTTGAAACCAGGAGTGTCCTGCTCTGCTCTTGTCATCTGAGGTCATCAGGTTCAGTCAAGGCACCTTTTTTTTTGGCCAAATCCATGTTTTTAATTGTTTTCGTTTGTTTGTTTGCTTGCTTTTTAGGGCTGCACTCAAGGCATGTAGAAGTTCCCAGGCTAGGAACAGAATCGGAGCTACAGCTGCCAGCCTACACGACAGCCACGGCAACGCGAGATCCGGGCTGTGTCTGTGACTTATACTGAAGCTCACAGCAACGCTGGATCCCTGGCCCACTGAACGAGGCCAGGGATCAAACCCACATCCTCATGGATGGATACTAGTCAGATTCGTTTCCTCTGTGCCACAAGAGGAACTTCCACACCCATGGTTTATGGAAGTTCCTGGACCAGGGGTCAAATCCGAGCTGCAGCTGTGAGTTGTGCCCCAGTTGTGGCAATGCCGGATCCTTAACCCACTGTGCCACAGCAGGAACTCCCAGTCAAGATCCCTTTGCTCATAAAAGAGGTGTTGCCTCTTCTCTGCCCCGCACGTGAGACGGGCATGTTATCGGCATGTTATCGGCCTGTTATCGTAACTGTATTTGAAAGAGTGAAACAGCCTCAGCATGCTCAGGGGAAAAAATTAAGGTCGGACAGATTACTCAGAATGTTGGCCAGGATCCCCTTTTCAAATCCTTTTCTGCCTGCCATAGAGTCACACTACCCAGAAAGTATGGGTATAGGATCATTTTTTTTTGTCTTTTTTTGCCTTTTCTAGGGCCGCACCCACGGCATAGGGAGGTTCCCAGGCTAGGAGTCTAACAGGAGCTGTAGCTGCCGGCCTTCGCCACAGCCACAGCAATGCGGGATCCGAGCTGCGTCTGCAACCTACACCACAGCTCATGGCAACGCCAGATCCTTAACCCAGTGAGCAAGGCCAGGGATCAAACCCGCAACCTCATGGTTCTTAGTCGGATTCGTTAACCACTGAGCCACGATGGGAACTCCAGGATCCCCTTTTCAAATTCTTTTCTGCCTGCCATGGAGTCACAATACCCAGAAAGCATGGGTATAGGATCATTTTATTTTGTGCTTTTTTTTGCCTTTTTAGGGCTGCACTCACAGCATATGGAGGTTCCCAGGCTAGAAGTCCAATCAGAGCTGTAGCCACTGGCCGACGCCACAGCCACAGCAACACAGGATCAAAGCCGCGTCTGCGACCTACACCACAGCTCACGGCGATGCCAGATCCTTAACCCACTGAGCGAGGCCAGGGATTGAACCTGCAACCTCATGGTTCCAAGTCGGATTCGTTAACCACTGAACCACGATGGGAACTCCGGGTATAGGATCGTGTTTGCAAAATCTTTGCAGGAGTTTCCATCGTGGTACAGTGGAAACGAATCCGACTAGGAACCTACCCTCGCTCAGTGGGTTAAGGATCTGGCATTGCCGTGAGCTGTGTTGTCAGTCACAGATGTGGCTCGGATCCCGTGTTGCTGTGGCTGTGGCGTAGGCAGGCCGCTGTAACTCTGATTTGACCCCTAGCCCGGGAACCTCCATATGCCTTAGGTTGGGCCCTAAAAAGCAAAAAAAAAAAAAAAAAAAAAAAAAATCTTTGCAAGCTTGTCAGATGAAGAGCACATCTGAGACGTGAAGTACTATTCAAGTTCACTGTTAAGTAAACTAAGGCCAGACTGATCTCATTATGTCTGTTTTCTAAGAAGCCTTATCAAACAAGCCTTCTGCAAAGAAACGATAGATTCTAGAGAGCGAGGCATGTTCACAGGCAGCCCCTCCTCCCGGCTCTGACGTCCCAGCAGGTTCCCACCCTCCGCTCCACTAAGGCACCTTGGCTGGGAGGCGCCAGGAAGAGCACTGGCCACCTCCACCCTGACCTTCACGCCGCGATGAGCAGCAGGTAATATGATTCTCGCTTTCTACCACAGAGGGAATTTCCGTCAGAGCGATGTTCACAGAAATGTAATCTTTTCCATATGAAATTGCTGATGGTCCAAGAAAACAAAACGCTCAGCAAAAGGGACATCAGATTGATGGTCAAGGAGAAAGCCGATGGCCTCGGTGTTTACTGCCTTTGCTCCACGGATAGGGCAGAAGGGGGGTTCAAACCTCTTCACCCCGAGAACCCTCCTTGCACCTGTCTGCTCATCCCATCAGATAGGACAGGAACTACCATTTTATTGTTTCCAGAAAAAATACTGAGCACTGCCACTGAGCCAGGCGCTGTATGAAGAAGTGCTTTTTACATGATGGTCTCGTGTATTGCTCGTAACTCCATTGAGTAATACCATGTCCGGGATGAGAAGCCTGCAGCCATTGTGTCTTCCTCCTAAATGCTCAAGCCTTTGTCCCTTCAGAGCACTGGAGCCTCTTCCGGTGGCAAGGTCAGCAGGGGAGTCTGGGGGGCCCCGGGAGGGGAACGCGCCCCCTCCCCCATAAGTGGTGCTCTTTTCTCTGCTATGATCTATGTGGTCCCCCCATCCCCCTCACACATTGAAAAGGGCAGGTGACAATCACATCGATGGACACAGTTACCTTGACTAAAAAACGAAATGTCTAAAAGGAGGGGGGAGCTCCCTTCGTGGCTCAATGGTTAACGAACCCGACTAGGATCCATGAAGACGCGGGTTCAATCCCTGGCCTCGCTCAGTGGGTGAAGGATCCGGTGCTGCCGTGAGCTGTGGTGCAGGTCACAGACGTGGCTTGCATCCCGCGTTGCTGTGGCTGTGGTAGGCGCCGGCAGCTGAAGTCCCGATTCAACCCCTAGCCTGGTAACTTCCTTATGCTGCGAGTGCGGCCCTCAAAAGTAAAAATAACACATAAAATAAAAGGAGGGAAATTCTGTTTTCCCTTTCCAAAATCCAACCTCTCACTCCCACTTGGAGCGACAGAATGTGCGGCCGGGTTTAGAATCACCCACACAGGCTGTGCTCGGTGGGCGGGGAGTGGATTGAAGCGATGTGCCGCGCAGGAGGTCACGGTGCTTTGTCCCGGACCAGCTGGCATGTCTCCCTTAAGGGATGAGGCTGGAGGCAGGCGTGCAGCCTCCCAGCGTGGGTTACTTTGATTCAAAGCGAAAGCGAGACAATTCACAACACACGCTTGCGCGGATGGCTCAAGAGGTAGAAAAAGCCCTGGAGATGCTGCAGCCCCTACGGCAGGTGAGTCCCGGGCTTTCGAACCATCTCCATGTCTCCGTGCCCCCTCACCACCAGAGGGCGCTGCTTACCTGGCCCCAGCTTGGAGATAGCGTATAAAAGATCATAATTTATGACGGGCGTAGCGTCTTCCACTTGTTTCCAACCGACCGGCGGCGAGGCAGGAGGGGAGATCAGAAATTGCTTGTCTGGATTGGGTGGCGCCAGGTGGGAACTTCCTATGTGCAAAGTCTGAGGAGAGAGAGAAATACAGATGGATGTTTCTCGAGGGAAGAGTTGAAGCAATGCAAGAGCACTTAATGACAGCCTACGGCAGAAGGCGCGAAGGACACATCCGTGTCCAGACAGCAGAACAGGTGCAGCCCACGGATGAATCATAATTTGGTTTCTAAGGGGAGGAGAAAGGGAACTTGGATTATGGGGCAAACATGATTCGAGGCCCCTCCCAGGATTACGCTTGACCTAGACTGATGGAAAATACGCAGAGATATTTTTAGTATAAAGGGAAAGAATAAAGCACCATGGCTGAGGTCAGAAGGGATCTCAGAATCAGCTGCCTTCAGCTCCTCATATCTCGGAGGCATAACATCATATCACAGAAGCTCCAAAAGGCTAAGCGACATCTTTAAGGTGACATCATTTTTCGCAGGCTGGGGGTGGGGCGGGAAGCAGGGACTGGGACCTGGGTCCCACCAGGGTCTCAGGCTTCCCTCCCTCTGGGGCTCTGAATCAGATGCCAAAAGTGGGGAAGGAAAAATACATCCACTTTTCAGGGCATATATTGAAAAGAATCCTGATAAGGAACAACAACCAAGATCCTAGACTGGACTTTAAAATTATACCAGTAGTTGGAGGGGCTGCCAAGAGGAGGAGGGGGGATGGGCAGGGGAAAAAGCAGAGCTGCCCCTCCTCCGCCCCGCCCTGAGCCCCGGTCCCGGGCCTGACACTCTCTCCGCCCCCCTTACTGGGAGGAATTTTTAGCAATTGCCACCCGCCTGGTGAACCTGTTTTTTCCTTTCAGGCAGGGCCAGGCCACAGCATGCTGATGTGCAGTCCAGGCTTGCAGACACCACCTCTCTGAGAACAAGCAGGCTGCAGGGAGCAGCACAGAGCTGCACCGCTCTGGCTCTGGGGTTCCAGGCTAGCCACACTCACGACCCTGCGTTCTAGACCACCCTGAGCCGGGAAAGGCTCTTCCGCTCATCGTCACTCAGTCCAAGAAGGTCATTTCTGAGGTCACTTTCAAATGCACCCCCATGTCTTCTTAAAAGAGGGGACATGAAAAGTTTCTGAATATTGGAGTTCCCGTCATGGCGCAGTGGTTAACGAATCCGACTAAGAACCATGAGGTTGCAGGTTTGATCCCTGGCTCACTCAGTGGGTTAAGGATGCGGCGTTGCTGTGAGCTGTGGTGTAGGTTGCAGACGCGGCTTGGATCTGGCGTTGCTGTGGCTGTGGTGTAGGCTGGCAGCTACAGCTCCTGTTAGACCCCTACCCTGGGAACCTCCATATGCCACGGGTGCGGCCCCAGATAAGGCAAAAAGACAAAAAAAAAAGGAAAAGTTTCTGAATATGAATGTTGCCCTTCTCAAGATGAGTTCTTGGAGTCTGAAATCAACACATGCGCCCTGGACGTCTAAGCTACTTTGAAGAGTGAGAGGGAGAAGGGAGAAGCATGCGTATCAATGAACTCCACTCACCTGAGCAAAATATAATTTCATTTCCTTTCCAAGAAATTCAGTCTTATGCAGTTGGAGTCTGGCATCGGCCGCAGATAAGGGGTTGCTGAAGTTGATTCTGACTCTTTTGAAGCTCTTAAAATACTGAAAGGTGATATCTTTGTCATACGTCCTAAAGAGGGATTCAAATTTGGCCTGAAAAATAAAAAAGAAAAGGAGTTGAAATTTACCTGCCTAGGACCTTTGACCAGATGACTTCATCGCGTTTCTTATGGAGGAACTGAATTATTAATCATTTCAAGAATTCCTGATTTCTTCTTTTTTATTTCTTTGGCAGAATTTCCCAGGCCAGGGATCAAACCCTGGCCACAACAGTGACAACTCTGAATCCTTAACCCACTGGGCCACGAAGGGACTCCCCTGACTTCTTTTTGGAGAAGACAGACAGCCTGCCTTTACCCTCTGGGAAGATTCTGCCCTTTTAATATAGGTGATTTTAAGTGACAGTAAGAATGTTTTTAGAATAATTCCCACTATTCTTTTTCCATTCAATCGGCTACTTCTCATTTACTCTCTAAAATAATCCTGGGTTGGAGTTCCCGTCGTGGCTCAGCGGTTAAAGAATATGACTAGGAACCATGAGGTTGAGGGTTCGATCCCTGGCCTCACTCAGTGGGTTAAGGATCCGGCATTGCCATGAGCTGTGGTGTAGATTACAGACGCGGCTCGGATTCTGCGTTGCTGTGGCTGTGGTGTAGGCCAGTGCCTATAGCTCCGATTCGACCCCTAGCCTGGAAACCTCCATATGCTGTGAGTGAGGCCCTAGAAAAGGTGAAAAGACAAAAAAACTAATAATAATAAATAAATAAATAATAAAATAATCCTGTGTTTAAAAAAATGAACGTACTGCAGATGCACCCATTTCTGCATGCTGGCTTTACTGTGCCTACCAATCTAGCGCTAGGGTCCTAAGAACTAATGAACATTAAGAAGTAGCATGAGCTCTTAGCATGGCCGCGGCTTAATGAGTTGAAGCCTAGATTCAGGAGAGGGAGTATCAGCCCTCGGCAACAGCTCTGGGGAGTACCCCCTGGCCCGGGTCCCGGGTGGGGGCGTCTGTGGGGGGATGCTGGGAGGCCACTGCAATCTTTCCAGCCAGAGAGGGAGCTGATGGCCAGTCTGGGGGATGGAGCAAGGACTTTTAGTCACCATGTTTCCTGAATCTTTTTTTTTTTCTTTCAGGTTAAACACTGAGGACAGCGAGAGGCAGGTGGTGCTGGCTGAGAGCCTGGAGGGGGCAGGTGCCCTCCTCCTCTACAGGGGACCGGTGAGAGGAGAAGGAGCCCACAGAGCTCCTGCAGAGGGGGAGAGAGGATGCCCAACAAGAGGGGGACACCCAGCGCTAGAAAGCAGGGGAGGGGACAGTCTTCCCACGGTCTTGCAGTACCTGCTCTGCGCTGCAGGGCAGGGCTGCGGGCACGTCCTGCGTTCCCTGCTGGCTGGCGTCTCCACCAGGCAGGCTGTTCCCCGCGAGTGAAAACAACTCACAAATGCTCTCTCTTCAAATCCCCCGGCTTTTCTAGGATGGATGGAAGCATCCGTGACTTTCCCAAGAGGGAGATCACAGAGGAAAAGATGAGGGAGAAGGCACAACTGATGCTTAACCCGAGATTTCATCTGGCTGCACCTGACTTGTTCTCCGCCTCTTCTAAGCTGCGGCAAGTTTGGGGCAGCGGGGATGGGTGTCTGCACAGATGCGGAATTTCACACGACCTCATCCATAGGCACTGGGACCCACTGTTCAGTTTTAAAGTTAGGACTCATAATTTAGGAGAGACGCCTTTTTTTTTTTTTTGGTTTTTTAGGGCAGCACCCTTGGCATATGCAAGTTCCCAGGCTAGCAGTTGAAGCTCTCTCTTTTTTTTTTGTCTTTTTAGGGCCGCACCCGTGGCATATGGAGGCTCCCAGGCTGGGGGTCTAATCGGAGCTACAGCCGCTGGCCTACACCACAGCCACAGGAATGCCAGATCCGAGCCGCGTCTGCAACCTACACCACAGCTCACGGCAATGCTGGATCGTTAACCCACTGAGCAAGGCCAGGGATCGAACCCGCAACCTCATGGTTCCTAGTCAGATTTGTTCTCTGAGGGGTTGAATCTTGAATCGCAGCTACAGCTGCCGGCCTGCACCACAGCCACAGCGACAGGGGATCCAAGCCACGACTGCGACCAGAACCACAGCTCAGGGCAATGCTAGATCCTCAAACCGACTGAGCGAGGCCAGAGATCAAACCTGCATCCTCATGGATCCTAGTCAGGTTCGTTAACCACTGAGCCAAGAAGGCAACTCCTAGGAGAGATAGATGCCTTTGATGAATGTTTTTAGAAGAGAAGTCAGGGCATAGGGCCAGGACGCAAGAGAACCCACACTGTCTTGTTAATTTCATATCGCTATTGTACCATTCTCTTAGAAAATAATCGTGTTTATTCTACTAACTGATATGTAGTTATGGTAGTTATTGGAGAGCACCTC
Source organism: Catagonus wagneri (assembly GCA_004024745.2). Classification (NCBI taxonomy): domain Eukaryota; kingdom Metazoa; phylum Chordata; class Mammalia; order Artiodactyla; family Tayassuidae; genus Catagonus; species Catagonus wagneri. Next base: position 3,680,921 of record PVHT020000170.1, read on the forward strand.
TACTTAATTAATTAAGTAAATCAGTGATTTGACACATATAAAGCTAATATTAAACGGACAGACTTTGTAGTATTTCTGTACATGCAACATCCTCTAATATCTGGTTCCAAAACTACAGTCTGGGCTTGCAAGCATAGTACAGTTATGGAGTTAAATTTGATTGAAAAAAGGAAGAAAGGAAGAAAGAAAGAAGGAAGAAAGAAAGAAAGGGAAAGAAAGAAAAACTTTCCCATGGCTCAGTAACATGACCCGTGCCCTCTGAACAGAACATACAGAATTCACTCACAGTGCTGTTAGAGATTGACTAGATAGCTGCATAGCCACTGCTGAAAAATCTTACATTTTAATCAAACGAAGAAGAAAAGCATAGTAGTTAAAATGGCTAATTATACTAATTACCATCAATGAGAGCTGCTCCCCAGGAGGTACACTTATAAGGTATTTACCCAGTTTTATTACTTGCTATGGCTGCATTTTCTCCAGCGAGAGAAAAAGCTGGAAACTTGAAGACAGGCCCTCGTAATTACGGCAAACATTCAAATATCTTTTCAAAATTTATTCCCTACGATAAAAATCCAAGTGCTCAGAACTTCAGACGCCAAAGCCAAACGTTCTGTTTATTGTCAGAAAAGCCCTACCTCCCCAGAAGTTTACTTACAACCTGCACAGAATGACAACCCCCATGCCAAAGCCTGCTTACTAATTGGTCAAGGGACCGGGATGGTTTTTAAAAGCTTGGGAGCTTTAAAAATGCCTTCACAGTCAATTCCTCCGGCAGCACCTTTTGATTTTCAAGGTTCAAAGTAATCTGGATGTCTTTCAAAACCCCAAACCCGCCAGAGAACCACATACACCGCTCCCCCACCCCACTCCAAACCAGTATTTCGGTTCGTAGTCCCAGTTAACGTAATGCTCACAGACCACATCAAAGAAGCCTTACCCTGGTTTCACTTTCGCTGAAGATATCACTGTTTGCCACACAGGCGATCAGGGAGCTAAAACTGTAGTTAAAGTTTCTAAAATGCATCTTGCTTTCTTAAGACGAAAGCAACAGAGTCCCGCAGTCAGGCCCCAAGTGAAGTTCCTTTACAGAGGCTGTAGGTTCTTTCCCCGGCGGGCGCTTATAAAGCATGAGGTCCAGCACCCCCCCCGCCCCCCGGGGGGAGAAAAAAAAAAAGCTCCACTTCCAGAGTATCCTGTTTGGACACCAAATTCCTGAGTCAAGTCCTGCTTGCTCGCGGCAGACAGGGACAGAGTGTAAGTTTCTACTGGAAAGAGGTGACGTCAACACCTTAGTCATTTTCCCTATGCTAATTAACTTTGCTTGGGGAGGATGGAAAAAACAGCGGAGGTTTGCTTTGCAGCTGCTCTATCTGCCCCTCTTGCAGCATAGTTTCCACTGGTAGTAATTCCATTCAGCCAAGCAGTCACCAGGCTCAGCGGCTGAATGGGACGACCCCTTCTGCAGATGGAAAATGTTACAGAAGAACGGAGGAAGGGCTACAGCAGTAAATAGTAATTAGCCTCCAGGGACTTTTCAAGGCTTGGAGAAACCTGGAAACCAAAGTCTTGGCGAACTGTTTGAGCCCTGTAATTTCCTGAAGACTTCAATCACAGTTTCATATATGGGGGGGGTGGATTAGAGAAAACATTTTGAAATCTGTCTTGGTCAATGAACTCTGTTTTGAAAGAAAAAAGTAAAATTCATTTTGAAATATGGCCTTTTTCTTCTTCTTCTTCTTCTTCCGATTGAACCTTATTGGAGGAATGTCCTAATTCCCCACGTGAATTCTGCAGTGAGAATGCGGGAAGAGATCCTGCCAGGATCATTGGAAAACTTATTAGTGTAATTTGAGAACTAGGAATATGAAGCGCTTTGATTGCTTTCTAACGGCTACTGAATTCAGAAAAAGATACCAAAACATTTTAGAGAATCTAGCCTCTGAAGGTGAGAAACATTAAGAGGTTGTCCTGTTTTATTTTTTAATTAATTATTTTTTTTGTCTTTTAGGGCTGCACCGGCAGCATAGGGAGGTTCCCAGGCTAGGCGTCGAATCGGAGCTGTAGCCGCTGGCCTTCGCCGCAGCCACAGCAACGAGGGATCCGAGCCACATCTGGAACCTACACCACAGCTCACGGCAACGCCGGATCCTTAATCAACTGAGCAAGGCCAGGGATCGAACCTGCAACCTCAGGGTTCCTAGTCGGATTTGTTAACTATTGAGCCACGACAAGAACTCCAAGGTTGTCCTGTTTTAGAGACTCATAGCCTGAACATTTTTTTGTTTTAAAAAGGGAAAGAAGAAATAGAATGTACATTGTAATCGAAAAGTTAGCTCAGCTCTCCTTTTTTCAGATAAGATGTCTGGTCTTGGAGAAACATCCTGGGTGGCAGGATGCCAGTTCTTTTAAAAGGCTAAGACTCTACCCCCACCAGCTTTTTATTTTATTATTATTTTGTAGATGAAGTATAGTTGATTTCGAATGTCATGTTAGTTTCAGTAATTTCAGTTAGTTTCTGCAGTGATTCAGATAAACACACACATATATATCCTTTTACAGATTATTTTTCCATAAAGGTTATTACAAAATATTGAGTATACAGTTCCTTGTGCTATACAGTAAGTCCTTGTTACCTCTTTTACATACAGTAGTATGTCTGTTTTAATCCCATTAAAAAGCTGCAACTTTCCGAAACTCCAAATACTTTGCAAGTTTAGGTCCCATGGCAGTTGGAGTCCTAGGTCCTTTCCACTCTCCCTGACTTCATGATCACCTAAGCGCAGTCACGCTACTACTAAAAACACCTTCTAGGAGTTCCCGTCATAGCGCAGTTGTTAACAAATCCGACTAGTAACCATGAGGTTGCGGGTTCGATCCCTGGCCTTGCTCAGTGGGTTAAGGATCCATCATTGCCGTGAGCTGTGGTGTAGATCGCAGATGCGGCTTGGGTCCTGCGTTGCTGTGGCTGTGGCTGTGGTATAGGCCGGCGGCTACAGCTCCGATTAGACCCCTAGCCTGGGAACCTCCATATGCCCCGAGTGTGACCCTAGATAAAGCAAAAAAAGACAAAAAACAAAAACAAAAACCAAAAAAACCCCTCTAGTCTAGAGGCACACAGGGACAGCTCTTAAGCTTCCAAAAGTTAAGTGGAATCCTGCCATTGCCCTTTAGAAATGAACTCCAAAGAACCACTGAAGTCAGCCAATCATAAGAAGAATATATGCCACGGGTATGAGCAAACCAGAGCTTCTATCCCTCCATAAAAGGAAACTCATCTCCTTGGATGAGAGAGCGTTGCTTAATCTCCATGCAAGGCGCCCTGCTGCCAGCTTAGGCTTATGTAAGAGACGGGTTATGGTGTTTGCTTCACCCGATTACCTGTAACTCCCAACCCAAGAGACCTAACCGCATATATCCTAAACAAGTCTGGACCGGCGGCATCAAACAGCAGGAGAAAATGGGGCTACTGGCTGATGCTTGGTTCCGGGGACTGCAGGCTTAGATGTGCTGCCTTTTCAGGGCAAAGCCTGGAGTGGGCCCTTGGTGGCAGCGGTGACGGGAGAGGAGGCCTTGCGGGGTGGTGGTGGGGGCACTAAAGGGAAAGGGACTGAGAGGACACAGAAAGTGCTTTCTACTCCCCCAGAGGGGCTGGGAACTTTTCACCTCCCTCAGCTCCAACCCTCCTTTTATTCTGCTGGGGTCCACCTTGGCAAATAAGAGTTAAAGGGGGATTAGAGGAGGGAAAAGAGGTTGATTTCACTGTCTCCTCCTCCTCCAATGAAAATGGGTGGCATGAAGCTCCAGCTCAGTTGTGTGGGCAAATCTGGATCATTCTTTCTATCCAAGACAACAGCACTCAACTCACCCAAATGAACAACTGTGGTTTCATGGTACAGATGGGGGAGGGGGAAAAAAAAAAGGAAGAGTGAGGTATTTGAAGATGGCTCCACTGTCTATGCTCATAAAAATAAACGATCAGTGATACATCGTTCATCGGGCTGTTCAAAAAGCCTGCCAAAGCATGGAGTCCCGGACCTGCCTTTGAATTGATGGTCGGCTCCATCCGGATCCTGTTTGGTGAACCTGAGTGTCTCCATTTCCAGATCAGGGAAAGGGGCTCAGAACAGTGGCCGACTCTAGGGAGGCTGGGCTGGATGCTGGAGAAATCACTGGGTCACCAAGCGTACCCAGGAGAGAAGGCACGTCCGGTCCAGTAGCCCGGGCCTCCTCTGGCGGGAGGGGTGGGGTGGATTTGATCTGTCAAAGCATGCCACTCTGAGTAGCATGGACTCTTCGTGGCGCTCCACAGCCCCAGCTGGCCAAGGGGACGGACACCTGTCCCTGAACCTAGAGGTGCTTCCCCTTATCTGCCAATCAGACATTTCTTATTAGGAATGTCCTCTCTTGGACTGTACATCTATTATACACGAACTTGGATTTCTAAACATCCTATAGAGAAGAACTTACTTTGTAAATAGCAATTTTTTCCACCGAGAATAAAAATGGATCCAAAGCAAGTGTTTAAAAAGTTGACTTCAGGAGTTCCCATCGTGGTGCAGTGGTTAACGAATCCAACTAGGAACCATGAGGTTGCAGGTTCGATCCCTGGCCTTGCTCAGTAGGTTAAGGATCTGGTGTTGCCGTGAGCTGTGGTGTAGGTCACAGATGCGGCTCAGATCCTGTGTTGCTGTGGCTGTGGCTACAGCTCCGATTAGACCCCTAGCCTGGGAACCTCCATATGCCGCGGGTGCGGCCCTAAAATGACAAAAGCCAAAAAAAAGTTGACTTCAGGGGAAAAAAAAAAAAGAGCTTCTGTTGTGGCTCAGTGGGTGGATATGGTGTTGCTGTGAGCTGTGGTGTAGGTGACAGGCACAGCTCGGATCTGGCGTGGCTGTGGCTGTGGCAGGCACCTGTAGCTCTGATTTGACCGCTAGCTTGGGAACGTCCAGATGCTACAAGTGTGGCAAAAAAAAAAAAAAAAAAAAAAAGACTTCCTTATTTGTAAATCCCTTGAAGTTTGGGAGACGTGTACCTTCTTGATTCTCGTGAACGTTAGCTGGATGTAAGTGATTTGAAGAAAGCAGTGCCCACAGCAACGTCTCATTAGAATACTTGAAAAGAGTCCTAAAAATTGCACTTAAGCTAGTAAAACTGAAACTAGAAATTAAAAAAGAAACGAAATGCTTTGGTCTGCTGGAAGCTTTAGATGCTTTGCATTTCTTCCATTGATGGTATTAAAAATCTTTTTTTGTTTTTTTAATTGTCTCTTTAGGGCCACAGTCGTGGCATATGAAAGTTCCAGGCTAGGGGTTGAATCGGAGCTGCAGCAGCTGGCCTACACCACAGCTCAAGGCAATGCCAGATCCTTAACCCACTGAGCGAGGCCAGGGATCAAACCCGCATCTTCATGGATACTAGTCAAGTTCATTATCGCTGAGCCACAACGAACTCCTTATTAAAAAATATTAAATGAACCTCTCCAACCTTCATTTACCTCTTCTGGCTCCAAGCAGTTAGAGCATACTTTCATTAAGAATTTTCTATTTTCAGTGAGGAAAAACTGAGGTTTCTGTTGAAATCCATCATTCCCATTACAGCACTCCTAAAGCCGAGTGAGGATGACCTCAGCACGCCCATCACAAACCCCAAGGAGTTCACAACTACGCCAAGAATGTGCCACCGCTGAAGCCTTCTACAAAGTGACCAGAGAGGGAAAAACAGAATTTTGACTTTGACACCCAAACCAAAGCAGAGCCAGGAACAAGGAAATCTGCAAAAGATCTCCTGGGAGGGAAACTGACACACCTGATCGAGGTCAAAGATATCATCAGAGCATATTTATTTATTTATTTATTTATTTATTTATTTATTTATTGGCTTTTGTCATTTTAGGGCATATGGAGGTTCCCATGCTAGGTGTCTAATCGGATCTGTAGCTGCCGGCCTACACCACAGCCACAGCAACGCGGGATCCGAACCGTGTCTGCAACCTACACCACAGCTCACGGCAACGCCAGATCCTTAACCCACTGAGCAAGGCCAGGGATCGAACCCATATCCTTGTGGATACTAGTAGGGTTCGTTTCTGCTGAGCCACAATGGAGACTCCCACAGTGCCTTTCTAACTGGCCTCGCTGAGGCTAGTTTCTTATTGCTCCAAACAATAAGAATTCCCACAACAGAAAGCACCCCAAAGCTGAGCTTGAGCACATTCTTCGCCTACTATAGTGATTTTGGTGACTTCCAGTGCTTCTTAGGTTAAAAGTGAAGGTTTCCAAGTGGCATTCATCTGTTCGTCCACCCATGCACCTGTCCACCCACCCATCCTTCCATCGACCCGTTTTTTCCTTCACCCCAGCACAGTTTCACATCTCCGTGCACACCAGTCATGTTCTTAACCTGCTAAGCCACAACAGAAACTCCCTGCCTTGTATTTTTTAAATGCCTACTTTCAGGGTGTGTTTTATAAGGTGCACAGTGTAGAGCAGAATTTGTACGGCGCTTATAGATAAACTGCTTTCAGTGGCGATGTGCTCAAAAATCTTTCATCCATGAGGTTCGTGATCAAAAATGCTTGGAGACCGATTGCCTAAGCAGTGGTGGGATTCAGTTCCCAATTCTCTGCTTTTCCATGGCAATCATGGGTAAGAAAGAGAGGGAACATACTCTTCTTTCTGGTCTCTATTTTTTTTTTTTTTAATTTTTGTCATTTTTTTTTTTTTAGGGCCGCACTCGAGGCATGCGGAAGTTCCCAGGCTAGGGGTCTAATTGGAGCTACAGCTGCCGGCCTACACCACAGCCACAGCAACGTGGGCTCTGAGCCATGTCCGTGACCTACACCACAGCTCACGGCAATGCCGAATTCTTAACCCACTGAGTGAGGCCACGGATCAAACCCACAACCTCATGGTTCCTAGTCGGATTCATTTCTGCTGCGCCACCACGGGAACTCCCTTTCTGGTCTCTAAAGGCATTTCCATTTTTGTTCTCTCTTGGGATAATCAGGGAATGGGCCAGGGAGCAGGGCGGGGCCAGACTGGGCTCAGGAATTTATTGCTCATTGAATTGCTTTATTGCGGGTAAGATCTGCTCAGCAACAGGGAGGGGCCTTCATTTGACAGAAAACGTGGGAGTTCCCTGGTGGCCGAGTGGTTAAAGGGCTTGGCATTATCACTGCTATGGCTCTGTTAGATCTCTGGCCGGGGATCAAACTTCTGCATGTCGCCGTGGGTGTGGCAAAACACACACACACACACACACACACACACACACACACACACACACACACAACAACAACAACCAAAAACAAACAAATGAAAAATTAGAAGAAAGAAAGCTGATAATCTTTTTTTTTTGTGATGGACTTGGTAGGTTCTAACCAGAACCCCTTAGACAACCTCTGCCTATGAATTCTAAATCTGAACTGAGAAAATGCTCCTCAGTGAAAATCTTCTTTATATCTAATAACCATTAATCTTCTGAACCTGAAGGATAACACAGAAGAAATGATATTAATACTAAACTTCAGCCCGGGTCACAGCTGATACTTTGGACAAAAATGGAAAAGCCTGAAATATCATTTGAGACTTTGCACGGATTAGTACAAAGACAGTGTACAAAGAATTTCTATTTCTGCGATAACACAGAACTTCCTATTACTAAATTTTTGAAAAAGTGCCAAAAATGATGGATGCAATGGTGAAAATGCTAGGCATCTGTTTTAGCAGAATGACAGCCATGCTCTGTTAAAGCTTATGCTGGAAATAAAGAAAAAATTGCCATCATCCAAAGGAAATAAGAAACGACGTAAAGTGAAATCGAATATAAAGTAACCAACAAATTGGGGGAAAGTCGGGAGGAAGAGTGTATTCAAATTTATACCTTACGAGAGAGGTCACGGTTCATCCAAGATTTCATCTCGTTTGTTAAATTCCATGTGCATTTGAAATCCCATTAATTCTTTTTTCCTTATTACCTCAATCTTTCCTGAGTACATGGAGGTTAACCACCCCTCTGCAACTTCTTGGAAATGCACTGCTTGCAATGCTTACGATGGAGAAACAGCCATAGGCAAACCAGAACTGTACTTAACGCCTTGGAGACCAGCAGCCCCAGCTCGAGGGAGGTAACATTTATTCCGAGATGACTGGGGCCAAAGCCTCTCTAATTAATCACTCATTTTCTCCCTTTAGCCTGTCCCTTCCCGGACCCACCTTGCTTTCATGACCGATTTTCACTGCCTCTTGAAGCTGTTCTCAAGCTGGAGCGCAAGCCTGCGGTGACCAAAACCTGGGCAAGATCAATTGCGCAGGGGAAGCTGGTGGCAGGTGGCCCTTGTATGCATCAGGGGCCCTTATATGCCCTTATATGCATCAGTCGCCTGGACCGGGTTAACCTCCATTCCAGCCTGAAACAGCTTTCGCTGCCCCAAGTCAATTCCTTTACATGCAAAGGATGAGTACAGCACAGGGAACTATATCTAGTCACTCGTGATGGAACATGTTGGAGGATAAAGTGAGAAAAAGAATGCGTGTGTGTGTGTGTGTGTGTGTGTGTGTGGCTGTGTCACTTTGCTGTAAGCAGAAATTGACAGAACACTGTAAATCAACTATAATGAAAACAATAAAATAAAATTTAAAAGAGAGGATGAGTTCTACACGACAGAAAAGCCTTTTCCTTCTCCTTCCCTGCCTGTTCCATACTCATCGTGGAAGAACTAACACAACAAAAGCCCAGCTGGCTTGTGCGCTGCTGTGAGGCAGAGGCCGGACCCTGTTCTGGTAGGTTCTTCCAGGGAACCGGGCACAGAGCAGGAGGCTGGGGTCTTGCAAACACCCCATGGATACCGGCGAGTGACTGGCTAAACCAGAGTCCTAGGTGAAAAAGGAGGAAGGGGGAAAGAAAGAGAATCAAGCCGACATGGGAAACACCAGAGATAAAACCCAGTTTTCAAGATCTTGGCTGTGCAGGGTTTGTGTCCGCACTCAGTTTTAAATCTCAGGATCTCCGCTCAGAAATCGTTTGTTTGCCGACTGCGGGAGAAGAGAAAACTGTGTTCTGTGTTCTTATCTACTCTTTCCATTACCGCCGCAGGCCCTAGGCCTGTGTCTGCAGTTGGGAAGTGACCACGAGGGGACCACAGCCTATGCTGTCTTTTCACACTTAACATTTGCCTTCTTGGAGGATTATTTAAAAGTCTGATAACAAGCCGCCTGAGAGAGTATATCCGGTCACCTCCGTGCGGGTAACACTAGGAGTTCCCGTCGTGGCGCAGCGGTTAACAAATCTGACCAGGAACCATGAGGTTGCGGGTTCGATCCCTGGCCTTGCTCAGTGGGTTAACGATCCGGCGTTGCCGTGAGCTGTGATGTAGGTCGCAGACGCGGCTTGGATGAGGTGTTGCTGTGGCTGTGGTGTTGGCCGGTAGCTACAGCTCCGATTAGACCCCTAGTCTGGGAACCTCCACATGCCTCGGGTGTGGCCCTAAAAGGACAAAAAAAAAAAGGTAGTATTTAAAAATGTGGAAGTTTCACATAGAAATAGAATTTCTGGTTTCTTTGGGATTAAACCAAAAAAAAAAAAAAAAAGGGAAGATGTGGCAGTTTGGGGCGCAAGTGGCCACGGCTGACCCAGCAGCTAAGCCCCTGCTCTTCAAACACCAACGGCCCCATTGCTCCCGCATCTGAGTTTTTGGCCTCTGGCTTAATTTAGCAAGTCATCAAATATAGATTAGTCACCTGCTAGGAGCCAGACACCGAGAGGTAGGGACACACACTAGGAAGTTCACCCACTGGTCTTCCCGCGGCTCAGAATGTTCTGGGTCAGATAATCTACTCCAAATAGTACAGGGCGAGAGCGAGTCCCTCCTTACACAGCAGTTCTTTATTATTTATTTACTTATTTGTTTATTTATTTCTGGCCAAATGCTTTTCTCTGGGTGACTCGCTGGGCATTTGCAGGCTGTTCCCTCTACTCCTGAAATTATACTGTTACACAAGTGGACGGTGGGGACATTACGATAGCGCTGGCCTAGATTCCGTTCAAACGCTTACAAACCACACTTGGTTTCTTTAGCAATCTCCAGGGAGACGTGACTGGGCCACCCCGGGGGGCGGACAGCACGGCTGGAGAATCCGAACCTTAGCAGGCTTGCGGATTTCTACAGCACTGGCTTCCGCGATGACGGAGACAGCAGGGTTTTGTCACCACCAGCGTTCAACAACACGGTTGGGAAGATAACCTGAAAGTAAACCGAGGTCCCCGTATTCTCAGCATGAGGCTTTTGAAATAGTTTTTCAAAAAGATCATTTTGAGAAGGCAGCATTTTAAAACTGCTCTCGTGAGATCCTAGGATACATACAGTTGGATCCCTCGTCTGCTGCTGAAATAACCCTCAGGAAGTTGGAGGTTGACTTCATCCCTTGAAGAAACCCTCCCCTTGAGTCTGGGCTGCCCCGGCTCTTCCATCCGGAGGGAGGTCGTGGCGAAACTACTGCTCCCTTCAGAGGTGAGATGAGGTGACCAACTGCTGGGGTCTGCTGAGACCCCACTTCTGCTCCTGTAACCCCCCAACCCACCCCAAACCCAAGAGTCAATGGCTGTTTCCACACTAAGACAGGGGTTTATTAGGGAGTTCTTTGGGGTCTACACCCAGGGAAGGGAAGGAAAGGAGAGGAGGGGGAACCGGGGAGGGGAGAAGACAGGACTGGGCAGAGGGAGGGTGCCATGTGGTCCAGCAGAAACCTCGTTGACCTTATGGGGAGTTCCGAAGACAGGGTGACCCTCGTTGGAGCAGAAGGGCTGGGCCTTGACACCCCACATCGCTCAGCCCTGGGATAGGGGCTTACCGCAAGAAGGGGGACTTAGGGACATGGCTGTCAGCTGAGGTAATCCCCAAAGGGGCAACTGACAAGAGCATCTGGGGGACAAATCCACTATCTCTGGAGGGACCTGGGATGTGTCACAGTGTCCCTCAACAACCAATGAACCATCCAATGAACCAACCAACCAGCCAATGAAAAACCAACCAACCAACCAGCCAGCCAATGAAAAACCAACCAACCAACCAGCCAGCCAATGAAAAACCAACCAACCAGACGCAAAGTCAACAAGCTAACAGAGCCCACCTTCAAAGATTTGTAGCTGAAGTTAGTCATCTGAAATGTCTCACAAATAGGACAGACTTTAAACTGGACACCATGAAAATACCACTGGGTCCACACCAAACCATTTGCCCCTCTACCCAGATGAAGAAATTCTAAAGGAATATGGTAGTGACCTGGGTGGTAAACTCAGTAGTTTAAACTTTCAGTGTAAACCAGGTCAATTAAAACCCTGAATATTTTCAACCTGCTCCCTCCTAGGAGTTTATCCCAAGGAAATCCTCCTGGCTAGTGGGCAAAGATTCAGTTGCAAATACGTTCCCTGGGAAGTCCTTTATGCAAATAACACACTAGAAACAAGTGAACCAGCCAATCAGTGACCAGCTAATACATATGCTGAATCCATTCCATAGACTATAGAGTCGCTCATACCTCACAGGAAAGGGGTGAAAGCTATTTAATGACACAGCTGTCCACAACTCACTGTCAAGAGGAAAAAAGCAGGTTACAAAGCAATGTTTATTGTTGTGACCCCGTTTTGGTGGAAAGAAAAACTACTTGTGTTTAGATTAAGAACGTGGGGCTCCTGCTGTGGCACAACAGGATCAGCAGCCTCTTGGGAGCAATGGGACTGGGGTTCGAGGGTTCGATCCCCAGGCCAGCACAGTGGGTAAAGGTTCTGGTGTTGCCGCAGCTGTGACTTAGGTTGTGACTGCGGCTTGGATCAGGGTGGCCACAAATTAAAAAAAAAAGGGAAGGGGACGATTGCAACGTTCCCCTTTTGCAGTTCTTTGGACTTACTAGAATTTCTACAATGCACATTTATCACTTTTGTAATAACAAAACGGCTTTCCTCTTTCCCCTCCCCCCCCACATGTTGGACAGCAATGGTCACGGGAACCGCGGTTACACATACACGAGGTAAGGCTGAGGGTTAGTCGGAGAGGAAATCTGCTTCTTTTTTGGCATAGCGGTCTGGTACCATGACCTTTAATTCATTGTGCACCTTTGCCAAAGCTGGTGGGTTTCTTTTTTTTCCTTTTTTTTAAGGCTGCACCTGTGGCATATGGAGGTGCCCAGGCTAGGGCTCTAATTGGAGCTACAGTTGCTGGCCTACGCCACAGCCACAGCAACGCAGGATCCAAGCCGCATCTGCAAACTACACCACTTTTCATGGCAATGCCAGATCCTTAACCTGCTGAGTGATGTCAGGGATCGAACCTGCAACCTCATGGTTCCTAGTCGGATTTGTTAACCACTGAGCCATGGTGGGAGCTCCCAGCTTTTATCACATTTTAGTTGGTTTCTTCCACCAAACTAAGGCCAGACCAAGCCATCGTCCACTGATATTTGCTGAATAAAGCATACAGCTAAGTAGCTGACTTTTTCTTTATTTTTTGGCTGTGCCTGGGGCATGCGGGCATGGGATTGAACCTGCATCACAGCAGTGACAATGCCAGATCCTTAACCGCCAGGCTACCAGGGAGCTCCTCAGTACCTGACGCAGACACAGAGAGGAGGGTAGCATGCCTAGTCCTTCAAATACTCATGGTCAAATCAATCATGAAATTCTTACCAAGCCATTACCAGGTGCTCAGTACTCTACGAGGGGGTTCGAAAGCCCAGGACACAGGTTCTGCCCTAACAGGGGCTTGACACTGAAGCTTGGGAGCTAAGACTGCAACTCCAGTGACAAGATGACACGCCTGACCCCCTTCCGTGTTGCAGGCAGTAAGAACGCAGGGTCCCGGGGTAGAAGCTGAGCGGTGAAGGCTAGTCTACGGTGTAATGATTCTATTTCAACATCCAATTAGTCCAGTTACAGAAAGTCCTGTGGACGAAGGCCTTGAAAATAACTTTATATGGGTGGGAAAAAGATATATGTCTCTATTTTCTCATTATTACTTGGATAAAAGGTATTAGGAAACAGCATTTTCTTTATCTGATCATGCAGAAGCAATAAGGAGAGGCTTTTAGTTATTTGTGTATTTGTCTTTTTAGGGCCACACCGAGGCATAGGGAAGTTCCCAGACTAGGGGTCGAATTGGAGCTGTAGCTGCCGGCCTCCGCCACAGCCACAGCCACAGCCACTCGGGAATTGAGCTGAATCTGTGACCTACACCACAGCTCATATCAACGCCTGATCCTTAACCCACTGAGCGAGGTCAGGCATCAAGACCAAGTCCTCGTGGACACTAGTTGGGTCCATTACTGCTGAGCTTCGATGGGAATTCCTTTTGCCTCTGTATTTATTTGTTTATTTTTTTTTAAGGAGTGGCTAAAATTAAATTAAAGGACATATATACTTTGTTCATTCTGATCACATTTCTTTGACTGCCTGATTTTTTTTTTTTGTCCTTTGTCATTTTTTTAGGGCTGCACCTGCGGCATGTGAAGGTTCCCAGGCTAGGGGGTCCAATCGGAGCTACGGCCGCTGGCCACACCACAGCCACAGTAACGTGGGATCCGAGCCGTGTCTGCAACCTGCACCACAGCTCACGGCAACACCAGATCCTTAACCCACTGAGCAAGGCCAGGGATCAAACCCGCAACCTCATGGATACTAGTCGGCTTTTTAACCCTTTGAGCCACGGTGGGAACTCCTACTTCTTGCCATTTAAATCAAGTGGCCTGCTTTGCACCTGTCCATCGATGAGAGCTACATAACAGAGTGGGAAAGACACAATCTCTGGAGCCAGACTGTCTGGGCTTGAGCCCTGGCATTGTCACTGCTCAGCCATGTGACTTTGGGTAAAGTTCTTCACTCCCACGTGCTTCAGTTTCCTCGTCTGTTAAAGGAGGACCGTAATAACAGAACCTACCTCCGAGGGTGGTTGTGACACAATGACCTCATGTCTAAAAAGGGCTCGGCACCACAGAAAGTTCTGGGAAAGTCTCTGCTGCTGTGCTCCCCAGACACGTGTCCCTTAGGCATGGGTCTCTCCGACATCCAAGCCCTAGTCCCTGAAACTTTGAACACGTGACCTTACATGGCCGAGGGGATTTGGCAGGCGTGATTAAGTTAATGACCTTGAGATGGGAGATAACCCTGGACTGCTGGCGGCAGGTCCTTCTAAGGAGGCAGGAGGGTGAGGGCTGGAAGCAGAGATTGTAGTGACGTGAGACTGTGACCCACTGCCGTAGCCTTAGAACCTAGTAAAAGGCAAGGAAACAGACTTTTTTTTTCCTGTTTTAGGGCAGCGCCTGCAATATATGGAAGTTCCCAGGCTAGGGGTCAAATCCGAGCTGCAGCTGAGGTGTACGCCACAGCCACGGCAACGCAGAATCCGAGCTGCGCCTGCAGCCTATGAGCAGCAGTGGCTCCTTAACCCACCGAGCAAGGCCAGGGATAGAACCTGCATCCTCACGGATACTAGTTGGCTTCTGAACCCGCCGAGCCACAACAGGAACTCCAGGAAACAGATACTTGATAATAACCCCCCTGAGACCGATTTTAGAGTCTGGAATCTAGCACCGTGAGACAATAAAACCCGTGTGGTTTCAGGCACTAAATCTGTGGTAATTCGTTAGAGCAGCAATAGGAAACTAAACCAGATTTTAACCTTGAGGAAGATGGCTTTACAGCGCCTGGAGCAGACAGGAGGCAAAGCAGATGGGTTTGGGAATCAATGAACCATCTCTTTATTCCTCTTCTCCTGATTTATCCCTGGTGGGGCATTTTGTCCTTAACCTTAGCTTGCCGGGCAGCCAAGCCCCAGCTCTGGTCCGAGCGTGGCTCCGGCCCTCACTTGCAGGGGGGTCTTCGGTGGCCAGAGCCCCTCCCGATCGCCTTGACGTTGCGTCCGATTGGTTGGGCTCACAAGATGCTAGTTGCTATAAATTTTGAACATTACCCCTAGACTTAAAACTCTCAGTTTCCTCATTTGTAAATGAGGCACAATCTAAGTCGGAGGCGGAGGAATGGGCGAACACAGGTGAACGGTTCTCTGGCAATGCGATTTCCAGCACAGCGGCACCTCATTAGCTGGGAATCGGTTAGAAGTGCGAATGTTCCCCCCGCCTACTGTAGCAGGCGGTGTTCTAGAATGGTCCACAATTCCTCTTCCGGGGAGGCGGGGGCACATGCCGGGCATAGTCCCCGGGACGCTGGCCGTGGCGAATTTTACCCATGACTAGGTTCTGTTACACAGCCCAGTCTGTGAAAGGGACATCAGTCAGTCTGAGCCCTTGAAAGAGACCAGGCTTTTTTCTGAAATCAGAGAGTTGACGTGAGGGAGAGCCCTGGTGGCTGGCTGGAAGGAGGATGGGGACAAGTGGCAAGGCTGTAAGTGGCCTTTAGGAGGGACGCTAGCCCCATAAGGAAACGGGGATCCGAGTGTTCGTGGACGCAGACTGTTCCCCAGCCGCCAGAAAGGCAGGCAGCCCAGCCTAGGACTCGATTCCATCCTTCCGTGACCTGGAGCAGGGAAGCCAGCCTCGCCACGCCCGGACTTCTGACTACTGACCTGTCAGCTAATAAGCGGATGTTGCTAAGCCCCTCATTCTGTGGTATTTCGTTACGCAGCTAAGAATGTATTTACTGAATCAGGAGCTCTGTGTTTGAACAAGCCCTCCAGGTGACTAGGACCACGTTCAAGTTTGAGTATCTGATGCGCAGAAGGGGCCCACCCAGCACAGCCGGGCACACTTAGGCAGGGTGAGTAGCTCCTGGGGCTGTGCTATCATATATTCTGAAGATCTTTCTGCTTCTTTGTTGCCTTTGAAAACGTTTTGAAAAACACAGAAGGGGAGTTCCTGTTGTGGCACAGTGGTTAACGAATCCGACTAGGAACCATGAGGTTGTGGGTTCGATCCCTGGCATTGCTCACGTGAGCATTGCTCACGTGGGTTAAGGATCTGGCGTTGCCGTGAGCTGTGGTGTAGGTCGCAGAAGAGGCTCGGATCCTGCGTTGCTGTGGCTGCGGCATAGGCCAGTGACTACAGCTCCGATTAGACCCCTAGCCTGGGAACCTCCACATGCCGCGGGTGCGGCCCTAAAATGACAAAAGGCAAAAATAAATAAATAAATAAGTAAATAAATAAATAAAGAAAAACACAGAAGGGACTTCCCATCATGGCTCATGAAGTTGAGGGTTCGATCCCTGGCCTCGCTCAATGGGTTAAGGATCCGGCGTTGCCGTGAGCTGTGGTGTAGGCCTCAGACACGGCTTGGATCCCACGTTGCTGTGGCTGTGGTGTAGGCCGGCAGCTACAGCTCCTGTTAGACCCCTAGCTTGGGAACCTCCATATGCCGCAAATGCGGCCCTAGAAAAGACAAAAAACAAACAAACAAACAAACAACAGAAGAGAAACCTCTTTCAGGCTTGCCATTTTCGGGTGTAAGATCAGCTGACGTTCTCCAAACACCAGACAAGGGCGTGAGTCACCCCCTTCCCTTTTGCCACGCAGACCCCTTTTCCCCCTTCAGCCTAAGGGTCCGGGGCAGTTGGAGCGAATGCCCGGAAAGCTACAGCAGGAGGAAAGTCTGAACGGAAGTGGGGCCGGGGAAGGGGGACCACTTCCCATCTTCCCATCTTCCGAGAGGCTGCAAGCACCGGCAGGTTGCCTGGAGTCTTTGAAACTATAAAAGCGGGACCTGCCTCCTAGGGTGGGTGTGAGGCAGCAATGGGAGAAGCCACACCCGGGGCTCAGCGGAGTCATGCTGAACCGTCTGTGTTTTTCCCCTTTTCCAGGTTCCTCCATTTCATCCTCTTGCACCCTTCTTATTTCTCCCAGCTTTTTTTTTTTTTTTCCTAACTCTTTTCTTTTTTTGTCTTTTCAGGTCTGCACCCAAGGCATATGGAGGATCCCAGGCTAGGGCAGCCGCCGGCCTACGCTACAGTCACAGCGATGCCGGATCCGAGCCGCATCACAACCTACATCGCAGCTCACGGATCCTTAACCCACTGAGCAAGGCCAGGGATTGAACCTGTGTTCTCATGGTTGCTAGTCAGATTCGTTTCCGCTGAGCCACGACGGGAACTCCTTCTGACTCTTTTTTGATGAGTGTGAGCATGGTTTATCTTTCTCTACCCATTTATTTCTAATCTATATATGCCTTTACGGTTAAAGTGGATTTCTTACAGACAATATACGGTTGGTCTCTTTTTTTTGATCCACTGTCCGCATCTCCGTCTTTTAATTGGAGCATTTGGACCAGTGATGTTCAGAGTACTTACTGGTTTAGTAAGATTCATATCTAACATACTTGTTACAGTTTCTCACTCTTTTAAAAATTTCTGCCCATTCACCCCCTGCATCCTTCTCTCCATCTCTCTGGTTGGTTCCGGAGTCGCCCTCCACCCCTCTTTGCTCCTGTAGGGACTCCTTCACTGTGGGCCGTCCCGAGGGTCCTGGGGGAGGGGAGCATGTGTGGATGGCCGGAAGCCCCGCCCAGTTCTCTGAAAGAGGCCCCGCAGACAGGACCGGGAGCACAAGGCAGACACGTCTTGGGGAGGATGC
The DNA here is from genome assembly GCA_004024745.2 of Catagonus wagneri. Taxonomy (NCBI): domain Eukaryota; kingdom Metazoa; phylum Chordata; class Mammalia; order Artiodactyla; family Tayassuidae; genus Catagonus; species Catagonus wagneri. The sequence goes on from PVHT020000170.1 coordinate 3,698,488, forward strand.
TCGAGGATGAGCCTCAGAAAAATGTGCTGTCTCAGCCTGTTCAATAAGTGGTGCTGAGAAAACTGGACAACCCCATGTAAAAAAATGAAATTAGAACACTTCCTAACACCATGCACAAAAATAAACTCAAAATGGATTAAAGACCTAGACATAAGACCAGAGACTATAAAACTCTTAGAGGAAAACACAGGCCAAACACTCTCCGACATAAATGACAGCAACATCTTCTCAGATCCACCTGTTAGAATAATGACGATTAAAAGAAAAATAAACAAATGTGACTTAATTAAACTTAAAAGTTTCTGCACAGCAAAGGAAACCCTAAACAAAACGAAGACAACCCACAGAATGGGAGAAAATATTTGCAAATGAATCGACTCACAAGGGATTAATCTCCAAAATGTACAAACACCTCCTACAGCTCAATACCAAAAAAATAAACAACCCCATCAAAAAATGGGCAGAAGATTTAAACAGACAGTTCTCCAAAGAAGACATACAGATGGCCAAAAAACACATGAAAAGATGTTCAGCATCACTCGTTATTAGAGAAATGCAAATCAAGACCATTATGAAATACCACCTTACACCAGCCAGAATGGCCATCATCAAAAAGTCTACAAACAATAAGTGCTGCAGAGGGTGTGGACAAAAACAAACCCTATTACACTGTTGGTGGGAATGTAAATTGGTGCAACCACTGTGGAAAACAATATGGAGATTCCTCAGAAAACTGAAAATAGAATTACCATTTGATCCAGCAACCCCACTCCTGGGCATCTATCCAGAGAAATCCGTGACTCAAAAAGACACATGTACTCTAGTGTTCATTGCAGCACTCTATACAATAGCCAAGTCACGGAAACAACCTAAATGCCCATTGACAAAGGAATGGATAGGGAAGATGTGGTACAAATACACAATGGAATATTACTCAGCCATTAAAAGAAACAAAATAACAGCATTTATAGCAACATGGATGGACCTAGAAATTATCATGCCAAGTGAAACCAATCAGACAATGAGACACCAACATGAATTGCTACCACTTACGTGGAATCTAAAAAAAGGACACAATGAACTTTGCAGAACAGACACTGACTCACACAGACTTTGGAAAACTTATGGTTTCCAAATGAGATAATTTGGGGGGTGGGGGGATGCACTGAGGGTTTGGGATGGAAATGCTCTAAAATTTGGTTGTGATGATTTTTGTACACCTATAATGGTCATAAAATCCATGAATTAAAAAAAAGAAAGAAAGAAAATGTGCTGTCTCACCCTCTTCTTTGAAACATTCCCAACACGGGAGTTAGTCAAGCGCCTGTCCGTCTCTCCATGTGGGCACGTCCATGGCCTCCATCCGCTCACAGGAGAAAACACGGCATCGTGACCACGTGACCCGCTACCTCTGGATGCAAGTCCCACCCTCCACTCAGTCCAGCCCCCTCCACTGTCCGGGTTCATCTCCACTGCCCAGGCCGGTCTTCAGGTCTCAGGACCCGTATCTGGGCTGCTCCTTGTCTGTACCACCTCCTGCATCTGCTCTGCGCTGAGTCCCAACTGAATAACAATTTAAACATCCCTCCTCCCAGAAACTGCCCCTGGCCCCCAAGGCTCGGCCAAGTTCTCTATCAAGCACTCCTTTCCTTCATGGCCCGTGTGACAATGGTAACCGGTCCAGGATTTAGGGCTGGAAAATGATCTTCCTGCCATATTTCCACAGCTAGCCCAGCTCCCAGCACTTGGGAGATGGCTCAGGGACCAGCCCCCGAATGGCTGAGTGAATTAATGATCATGTTCTTTGTCAACACCAAGATATTGATAGAAAAAGAGGAGCTTATAAAGAAGGAAAAAAAGGAAAGAAAAAGGTAACTGGCACCTTTTATTTTTACTTATTTTTTTTTGTCTTTTTGCCTTATTCTAGGGCTGCACCCGTGGCATATGGAGGTTCCCAGGCTAGGGGTCTAACAGGAGCTGTAGCTGCCGGCCTATACCGCAGCCATAGCAACACCAGATCCGAGCTGTGTCTGCAACCTACACCATAGCTCACGGCAACGCCGGATCCTTAACCCACTGAGCAAGGCCAGGGATCGAACCCACAACCTCATGGTTCCTAGTCAGATTCGTTAACCACTGAGCCACGACGGGAACTCCCAACTGGCACCTTTTAAAACTTGTAAATGAGGAGTTTCCATTGTGGCTCAGTCGGTTAGGAACCTGACTGGTATCGATGAGGATGCGGGTTCGATCCCTGGCCTCGATCAGTGGGTTAAGGATCTGGCAATGCCACAAGTTCAGCATATGTTGCAGATGCAGCTTGGACCTGGCATGGCTGTGGCCAGCTGCAGCTCCAACTCGACCCCTAGCCTGGGAACTTCCAAATGCTGCAGGTGTGGCTCTAAAAAGAACAATAAAATACAATAAATAAAACTTGTAAAAGAGTGAATTGAGAATCTGACTTTTGGATACTGGTCACTAAACATTCTTTTCCTTAGTCACTCAACAAGCGTTTTCTGAGCATCTTCCCCGAGGAGCCACACTCGTCCCCAAGAGACAGCAAGCGAATGAGACACATTCTCGGGAAGCACCCACTTTAGGTCAGAGTCAAAGGCACAGATGAACTCCAAGATGCATCCCTGAATGCCAGGGGCAGTTAAATAGATGGAGGCATTTGAGATGTGACTTTATGTTGATGAGGCTTCTTCTCCGGCCCCCTGTCAGTGACCAGAGAGCCGCTGGGACCACATTTCCCCGGCTCCGTAGCCGCCATCTCTTTGGTTCAGCAGCCCCGGCGACCTCTCAGCAGGATGTGAACTAAACCAGGCGGTGGGAGCAAAGCCAAGTCACAAGAACAGCTCCCTGCCCCCCCTCTCCTCCCCCATCCCAACCTTGTTACAACCTCAAGTTTGCTTCTTGCTCTGGGGGCGGGGTGGGGGCGAGATTACGGCGTCACACAGTGGGCAGGTCAGTACGTGTCACCCAACCCTTCCAAAACCCGGCTGGAAGACAGTCCGCACACTGGCTTGACATTTTCCAACCAAAGATCGTGTCAGTGACGTGCGTGAGTGTGGGTCCCCACAGAAAACTGATCTGAGCCCTGACTAAGACGGTCATTTGGACATGAGGAAGTGTATCTGGGGCTCCTTGTGGTTTCTGATGAAAACTGCTGCAATGTGGGGCACGGATGAAGGAGCGCCGAGAAAAGAGATGTGTGTGCTCAGCATGCCCCGCTCAAGGTGGGGCGGTTGAGGGGAAGGTTCTTTAGGCCCTGAGTCTGTGAGCCAAGGCGTCGCTCAGCGTTTCTCAACGCTTACACTCATTTCGTTTTTTAGATGAAACAAATTTTCCTGTGCGGTCCTGTCCTTTGCATTTTAGGCTGTTTCGCCGACCCCTTCCCACGTGCCAGCAGCTCTCCCCCAGTTATTGCTGCAATCCCAGTGTCTCCCACGGGTTTGCAAACATCCCCAGGAAGATCATGACTCTGGGATCTAAAATCAAGCAGGTTTGGAGTTTCCGCTTTGGCTCAGCAGAAATGAACCCGACTAGTATCCATGCTAATGCAGGTTCCATCACTGGCCTCGCTCAGTGGGTTAAGGATCCGGCGTTGCCGTGAGCTGTGGTGTAGCTGTAGAATCAATCCCTAGTCTGGGAACTTCCATATGCCGCAGGAGCAGCCCAAGAAAGAAAGAAAGAAGAAGAAAAGAAAGAAAAAAAAAGAAAGAAAGAAAAAGACATAAAATCAAGGAGATTTGTTCTCACATTCCAAGAACAGCTCCAGGGCGCCAAAGGCATTCATTTAATTGCTTGTTCAACAGGAAAGAATGACTTCATCTAAAGCCGAGCTCCTTTGAACCATGCGTGTCCTTTCGAATGGGTCCAAAGGGGAGCCTGTCCCAGTCTCACTGGCGGCTGAGCACGTGGAGAAACGTTGGGAGATTTCAGTCAATCTGGAATAAGATGAAATCCCTCAGAGATAGGACATGCTCTTTGATCGGTGGAAGGATGGTAAAGAAAGTGGTTTGCAGAAAGAAAATGGATAACAGCAAATATTTCGGTGACTAGGAAAATGCTTAGAAATCACATCAGGTGAAAGTTTACTTTTTTCCATTACCCCTCCCCCCCAAAAAAACCCCAAACTCTACCTAATAATAACTTCCCACTCCAAACATTTGCCAGCATGCTGAGAACTTACTACATTTTGGCTCTAAGAGTGATTTTTTTAATTTTTTATTTTTGCTTTATGCCCTAGGCATGTGGACGTTCCTGGGCCAGGGATTGAACCTGAGCCACAGCAGTGAGTTTTGGCTCTAAGAGGAAATGACATAAAAATCCTGACCTGATGTCCTTGTTCACAGTTTCTTCCTTACCATTAGGTTTTGTTTGACTTATCTATTTATTTACTTATATTTTCTTTTTAGGGCTGCACCTGCAGCACGTGGAAATTCCCAGGCTAGGGACTGAATTGGAGCTGCAGTTGCCAGCCTACACCACAGCCTCAGCAACACCAGAGCTGAGCCACATCTGCCACCTATGCTGCTTGTGGCAACACTGGGTCCTTAACTTACTGAGTGAGGAGTGAGGCCAGGGACAGAAACGGCACCCTCATGGATCCTAGTTGGGTTCTTAACCCGCTGAGCCACAACAGGAACTCCTAGGTTTTGTTTTAAGTGTAGAAACCATTTTCTCTGTTTCAGACAAGGTAAGCATTAATATCATTTACTATGATAACTGAGCAATGAATTATTGGAAAAAATCCCAACAACACTGCTAATGTATTGTCAGCAGGTGTGTAACTACTCTTTGTTTTAAAAGCCAAAGCAAAGAAGGTGCCATACACGTGAACGTGAAAGAAAAATCATCATAGCTTCAAGGCAAAACTGTCCTTGTAGTCTGAAGATAAACGCAGCGTTCCCAAAGACTAAGAAGCAAGCAAGTTATTATAACTCTCCAGCTCAGAAAGTAGAAGTCAGAGGGCTCAAGCAATGTCCACTGTACCAGGAACTGAAGAATAGGAGGAAGCAGGTTCAAAACGGCCGCGGGTTTTTCCCCGAGATATATACTTTACAAGAAACGGTCAATTCCATTTTAGATATGGAAAGAAAGTGTGTTTTTCCCATGAAAAGGGGAAACAGGAAAGGTACAAGTAGCTGGCCCTGTTACCCAATCTGGAAAATTAAAAAGGTGGAGAGAATGATTAGTCATGTGAGCATGACTTATTAAAAATGACTTTCAGGATAAAGTCTCTTTCAAGGACATAGATGCATGAGTGAACATTTCCCAAAACCTGACAATGAGTTGTTTTTTTTTTTTTGCCATGCCCAAAACATGTGGAAGATCCCAGGCCAGGGATCAAACCTGAGCCACTGCAGCAACCCAAGCCTCTGCACTGGCAATGCCAGGTCCTTAATGCACTGAGCCACAAGGGAACTCTGGGATATTTACTTTTGAAAGACCTACTCAGTGAGCAAGACAGTGGATTTGGGTGGTGCTGTTTTTCTTTGGAAACTAAAAAGTCACAGAAGGAGTCCACCAGGCTGCAGCCAGGCCACCCTGAGAACTGAGCAGTGGTGTCTGGGAGGGACACGGGCCCCAGCACCTGGCATCTCAGCAGCCTGGGCACAGGCATGGGGACTCTTTCAGCTGACCTAGAGACCAGGGCATTTCCAGGGGAGCCAAGAGATGAGCTTTCCTGGGTAACATTTCTCCCCTCATCCTCTCACTGCCAGGCAGCAAACAGCCTCGAGGAGAGAGAAAATCTGGACAAAACAGTCCCAGCAGGAAAAGTAAACACTTGTCACAAAAAGGTCGGGAGAGTAGGATAAATTAAGCACCTTGCCCACTGCTGCGGATTGAATTACATCCCCCAAGTTCAAATGCGGCAGCCCAAACTCCTAATGGGATGGCATTATGAAGCGGGGACTCTGGGAGGCAGTCGGGTTGGGATGAGACCCTGAAGGTGGGGTCCCCACCATGGGACTGGGGTCCCCACCGGGAGAGGAGGAAAGCCCAGTGCTCGCTCCCTCTTCCCTGTGTGAGGACGCAGCAACAAGACGACCATCTTGAAGCCTCGCCATACAGATGAAGAGAGTTGCCGGCAGAACCTGTGCCAGGCCGGCCCTTGACCCCAGACGTCCCAGAATCCAGGACCGTGAGAAACAGAAATAATAACAGAAAGCAATAATAGAAATAATAATAGAAAGCGATAATAGAAATAATAGAAATTGTTAAAGCCACACAGACTATGGAGCCTTGCTATGGAGGCCTGAGATAAGAAGATGCGTGTCACTCAGCTTTGCAACCAGGACTGTGAACCAAAGTCTATGGATTCCAAGCCTATGTTCTTAAGAACTGAGCTTTATCCCTTTGCGAGAAACACTGAATGAAGGCATTCAGTGCGCTTTAATTAACAGCGTGTTTTTTGCTTCACGGCGACATGCGTGTGGCATTTGTTTTGCATCATTAGATATGAGCTGCATGATTGACACGTCTGCAATTAACATATCCATAGTCAACTCAGTTCTCTTAACAAAAGGACATCTCTCTGATTTCTGCAAAAGCTCTTTAATGACCTCCGAAACTAGGACAGCTGAGTTTTCGAATTTAAATCGGGAAGGTGAAGGTTTCAAAAGGTAAAAGTGATCAAGAAGGTTCAGTCAGTGCCTGCTCGGGATTTAAATTCACTGCATGACTGAAATGTTTGAAATATGAGCAGAGTCCTTTTTATTTTTTATACCTTTTTTTCTTTTAAGAGTCACACCCGAGGCAAATGGAGGTTCCCAGGCTATAGGTCGAATTGGACCTAGAGCCGCCGGCCTACACCACAGCCACAGGACCGCAGGATCCGAGCAGCTTCTGCAACCCACACCACAGCTCACGGAAATGCCGGATCCTTAACCCATGAGCGAGGCCAGGGATCGAACCCACAACCTCATGGTTCCTAGTCGGATTCGTTAACCACTGAGCCACGATGGGAACTCCCACTCATAGTAATTTAAAAAGTTGTTACGAATGTCTCTCTCTCCGTAAATCTACTAATAAGTTGGCAGAACAAGGTTAAATTCTGTCTTGATGACATCTAAATGAAACTTTCCTCTAAGTTTACATTGTAAATACAAGCAAAAGACCACAGACGTATAAAGCAATGACAAAGAAATGCATGCTTTCCCTCCCTGAGCTTATTTTGTGTGCTTGTTTCTTATTTTGAGTAGGCTGGATGACTTTGCCAACTTGTGCCACCAACAAACTGTCTCGTGGTCAACGGCCGGAAGAGGGCCTATGAGATTTCCTTTGCCGGGTGCCGGGATATGACCGAACAGTCATGTCTGAAGTTCTCCTTTATCACTTTCTGTTGCGCTTTTTACCATCTTCATCCTACACGGTGAAAGAAAGCACTGGGGCTTTGGCCAGTGACTGAGGTGCCCTGTCCGGGCATGCTCTGTTTGAGTCCTGGCCTGACTCAGGCCGTCGGTGCCTTTCGAAGGTACTGGGCGCAAGTCGAGTCAAACAGCCAGCAGCTCCATGGTTGTGGCCGCCTGCGTTCCAAAAGGCAAACTCTCAAGAGCAGCCACTGTGGCTCAGTGGTAATGAACCTGACTAGTGCCTATGAGGATGCAGGTTCAACCCTGGGCCTCGCTCAGGGGGTTAAAGATCCGGTGTTGCTGTGAGCTGTGGCATAGGCTGGCAGCAACAGCTCTGATTCGACCCCTAGCCTGGGGACTGCCATGTGTTGCAGGTGTTGCCCTAAAAAGAAAACAAACAAATAAAAGAACCCAACCCCAAAAGGCAAAATCTCGCCCCGAAGGCACTTTCGAGGACAGCCTATGACTTTGTATAATTACGGTTTTTATTTCTTCACAACAATGTTCATTTTCTCATCCGGTGATTTAGACGCATTTACTACATGAGTTGCTTTGGTTGCTCAAAATCAGTATTAGTGATGGGTGCTTAAGACCCCCAAAGGACCGACTATGGACGTAACCTTGGCAAATTAACACTCTCTCCCAGCCAGGGTGGAGCTGATGCCCCTGGTGTTAAAACAGGACTGCGCGATACAGCCTTGCTTCCAAAATACCTAAAGCCAAAAATGAGAGCTAACTCCCCGCCTGGAATCTCCAGCAGCAGCTCCTAGAGCAGCTGCTCAGGGTGGAGGAAAATAACGGAGGCCTAGGGGGCCGTAGCCTCGGTGGCTGACGTTCTTCTGAAATTCATTCGTTCGTTCGTTCATTCATTTGTTCACCCATTTGTTGAAGATCTACTTTGGGCCAGGCGCCACCTATGCCAAGGGCTGGGGCCCAGAAAGGATTCCATCATGGTTCCTCGAGGAGCTGGCCGGCCCACGGGGCAGACCTGGCCACCCAGGCCGACCCCGGGAGCTGCTGAACACGGGGTTGTAATTCTCAGGGCCGCTCCCCAGAGGTCTTGCGGGCACAGAGCGGTACATGGAAGGCGAGGTGGGCAGTGAGGGAGGAGGCACAGCCAAGACCCCGAGGTGGCAAAGGTCTACTCCGTTACCTGCAAAGCATCCCAGACGTCTGTTCACACCTGTCTTCTCCCGAAGGAAAACCCTTTCCAGTGGCCGGAAGCATCACTTAGAGAATGGTGTGTTTGCTGCAATACTTACCCCAAGGTAGAATTCCAAATCTGCCATCTCCCTGCTAAAACGATGACAGAACCATTCCATTTATTTATTTATTATTTATTTATTTATTTATTTATATTGGTCTTTTTAGGGCTGTACTTGTGGGATATGGAAGTTCCCAGTCTAGGGGTCCAAACAGAGCTGCAGCTGCCAGCCTGCACCACACCCACAGCAACACCAGATCCGGGCCGCATCTGCGACCTACAACACAGCTCACGGCAACTCCGGATCCTTAACCCACTGAGCAGGGACAGGGATCAAACCCGCGTCCTCATGGTTCCTAGTCGGGTTCGTTTCCACGGAGCCACAGTGGGAACTCCCAGAACCGTTCTTGAAAAGATGGAAGGACTGCAAAATCGTCTAAGCCTAAGAAATCCTTTCGCACTTCCAAAGTGGTTTCCATGACCTTTGGTAATGGGCCGAATTCCGTCTCCTCCCAAATTTGCATGTTGAAGTCCTTAACCCCTGGTACCTTGAAACGGGACAGTATTTGGAAACAGGCCTTTAAAGAGGTGACAAAGGTTAAATAAGGCTGCTAGGATGGGTCCCCGTCCTACAGGACTGTGTCCTTATAGGCAGAGGAAATGTGGACACACAAAGGGACACGGGGCGGGGGCACAAGATAGAAGAAAGACCACATGAAGCGAGAAAGCAGCCATCTATAAGCCAAGGAGGGGGCCTCGGAAGAAGTCAACTCCTGCTGACACCTTGATCTTGGACTTCCAGCTTCCAGGGCTATGAGAAAGCAAATTTCTGTTGGCCAAGCCACCGGTCTGTGATATTTTGTTAGAGCAGCCCTAGCCCAGCAAATGAATACAGCCTGTAACTTAAAAGTACATAACCAGGAGTTCCCGTTGTGGCTCAGTGGTTAACGAATCCGACTAGGAACCGTGAGGTTGCGGGTTCAATTCCTGGCGTTGCTAAGTGGGTTAAGGATCCGGCGCTGCCATGAGCTGTGGTGTAGGTTGCAGACGTGGCTTGGATCCCTCATTGCTGTGGCTGTGGCAAAGGCCGGCAGCTACAGCTCCTGTTAGACCCCTAGCCTGGGAACCTCCATATGCCATGAGTGCGGCCCTAGAAAAGGCAAAAAGACCAAAAAAAAAAAAAAGTACGTAACCAGGAGTTCCCGATGTGACTCAGTGGTTACGAATCTGACTAGTATCTACAAAGACGCGGGTTTGATTCCTGGCCTTGCTCAGTGGGTTAAGGATCCAGAGTTGCCGTGAGCTATAGTGCAGCTCACAGATGCAGCTCAGATTCCATATTGCTGTGGCTGTGGCGTAGGCCGGCAGCTATAGCTCTGATTCGACCCCCTATCCAGGGAACTTCCATATTTCCATATACCGCAGGTGTGGCCCTAAGAAGACAAAAAAAAAAAAAAAAAAAAGAGTATATAACCATATAGAATATGCCCATCTTGACTCATTAAAAATCCTCATCTAAGGCCACTGCAGAAGCGTGGATTCCTATCTAAAGTTGGCCTGAATGTTTTCTAGGAAAAGTCTCTGGGAGAAAATAATTAGGCAGAAAGTTCCCCCTGTAGCGCCGTCCGGCTACCCTCCAGACACATTTAGTGGCGTGTGCAGCACTTTGCCATTTAGCTGATGAAATTCACATCCTGCCATCACCCAGTACCAAGCCATAAGTCGGTCATTCATATATGGGAAACCACAGAACTCTCCGATGTTGATAAAATAAGACAGGCAACCCTATGACAACGATTCAGCTCGCCGTTTCAAATGCCACATTTTTGGCAATCATTTGGAATGGGACTTTTTCAAACAAAGACCCGAGGAAAACCGCGGAAAGGCTTTCAGAGGCACCCGTTACACCAAGGGACGCCATTAAGCAGGGTGCATGCATGCCGACAGGAACTATTTTTACCCCTATATTCTGAACACTGTTTCTTTTCAGACCGGCTGTGTGAAAGGTTGCTGGCCGGCTTCTGACTGGAAAAGTCACAGAGTTGTGCCCTGGTAGAAAAGATCTATAACGGTTTCTTCCTTGGAAAAAATAATGACAGACCCTGAATCAGTCCCTAGATATTTCCTAGGATCTTAAAATAATGCTGTCGATTTGCTGGTTGATCTGAAAATTCCGTGGTCATAAAATAACCAATTAGAGATCTAACCTATTTCCATCGGCACCACCAAGGGAAAAGGAGGCGGCGGAAAACAGCTCCGACACTCTGGCCTGACTGTTCTTGGGCAAGTCCAAGACCTGTGTTCTGGCAGCTGGTGGTTCTGAAATACAGCAGCTGCTGAAGTGCCTGGGAGAGCGTGCTTTCTTCTTTCTTTCTTTAAAGCAGCCTTAAGGAATTAAGCCTCTCCTATCTTCACTCCCAGAACTTCTAGCGTGTCCCCGCTGGCCATTCAAGCTGAAATCCCTTCTTCTGAACTTTTTGTGCCCTGCATGTTGGAGGATGAATTCAAGTGGGCTCTGAGAAAAATCTTAAGATGAAGAGCAGGGTTCGTGGGTCCCAGGAGAAGGCTTAGATAAATAAATAGATAGTTCTACTTTATTTATTTTTTAATGGCTGCACATATGGAAGCTCCGGGGCCAGGGACTGAACCCAAGCTGCAGCTGCAAACTAGGCTACAGTCGTGGCAATGCTGGAACCTTAAACCTACTGTGTTGGGCCGGGGATCAAACCCAGGCCTCTGCAGCAACCTGAGCTGCTGCGGTCAGATTCTTAACCCACAGCACCACAGTGAGAACGCCAATGTTTTGCCTTTTTTTTTTTTTTTAAATGGTACAGTTCTAGAAATCTTCTGCATACTAAGAAAGAGTCCAGTCAGTGGAGAAAAGGGAGGAATAACCAGACCTTTGTGAGGCAGAATCTGGGGCCGGTCTGTGCTCAGAGGATGCGGTGCAGTTCGAGATGCGTGGTGAAGAGGCCAGCAGGGGACTCCTGCCCTGTACTTAAAGGTGGTCCTCCATCCTGCGGTGTTTCGCAGGCCTGCTGGGGGCAGATATGACTGTGATGTGAAGAGACTCGAGGTTGTGGATACGCAGGGGCTGTGCAGGTGTCCACACGTTTAAGGCTTGGCTTCTTGCTAACTCTTGCAGGCATAGTTCACTTATACAGCGCTGGCCCTGACGGCCCAGACACCCACAGGGCCATACTCACAGGGTGGCCCTGAGCCAGCAGCACTGGCCTCACCCGTGAACTTGTGAGAAATGCAGGACATCGGCCCCACCTGAGATCTACCGAAGCCAAGTCCACGTTTTCACACAATTCCACACATGCTGCCTTAACACAGTGTTAAGACAGGTGTTAACACAGAATGCCACGGGCTGGACAGCTTATAAACAACAGATGTTTATTCCTGACAGTTCTAGAAGCTAGGAAGTCCAAGATCACGGTGCTGGCAGGTTTGGTGTCTGGTGAGGACCCAGTTCTCGGTTCAGAGCGGGCTGTCTTCTCACTGTGTCCTCACCTGGCAGAAGAAAGGGCAAGGAGCTCGCTGGGGTCTCTTTTATAAGGGCCCTAATCCTAGTCCTGTGGGCTCTGCCCTCTGACCTAATCACCTCCCAAGGGCCCCGCCTCCTAAGACCATCACACTGAGGGTAGGATTTTTAAAGTGTGGGTTTATTTCCTGGGCCACAGCATTCATCTGTGGCACCCAGTGAGGTCGGAGAAGCGCTGGTTTAGGGTGGAAGCGGAGGGCCGATGTGCTGCTTATTGCCGTCTGATTGCCAACAGATACCTTGCGACAAGAACGTTAAACCGTTCTGGGTTAACGTGTGGATGGATAATTCTCTAGGCCTCTTGCCAGCTGGCCACACATGGCAAACAGGGCAAACCCGGTTTACAGGATTCTTCCCAGGGAGTGATTACCAGGTTGCCAAGGGCGTCAGAGTCAGCTGGGCTTTCACTGATGCCCAATGGGGAGTTGAGAACTCACGCACGTGCTCCATTCTTAATTGGATTATTCCATTAGATATGCTGGTTTATACACACACACATATAATATTTATAGAGGGTTAAAAACCCGGCTAGTATCCATGAGGATGGGGGTTCAGTCCCTGGCCTCACTCAGTGGGTTAAGGATCTGGAGTTGCTGCAAGCTGTGATGTAGGTGGCAGATGAGGCTCGGATCCAGCGTTGCTGTGGCTGTGGCATAGGCTGGCAGCTTCAGCTCCAGTTTGACCCCTAGCCTGGGAGCTTCCATGTACCGCAGATGCGGCCCTTAAAAAATTTTTTTTTATATATATCTCTCTATATATATATCTCTTTCCCAAACTGTAATTATCAAGTGCTATATGGACCTACAAAGCCTGACTTGATTACTTGATTCCGACTTCCTTATATGGCCAGTAAAACAACAAACTTATTTCCCTCCACGTTTAGTTTTAGTGGTTGGTTATATTTTTAACATTTTCCCCTAGAGATACCGTTTTATGAAATTTTCACAGTTTTACGGTTTTATGATTCAAACTTTTAATCCACTCCACTTCCACAAGCTTTTCTTTTCCCTTTAGCAGGATGACAGAAGGCCAGATCACACTGCCTTATTCTGAGCTTCAGAGCTCGTTTCTAAAGCACAGCACGACACAGGGAGAAGCAACACTCCCGCTGACTGTAAGTGGCATTGCTTTATAAGCAGCGGCACTGGGAGTATGAACAAAAAGCATTAGAAACGAGAGGAAAGGGCACTGATGCCTGTTTCATAGCAGTGACTCTGTCGAGGCCAGCTGCTTTTCTGACTTGACTTGCAGCCCCTGCAGGCTTTGGGGTGAATGTCTGTGCCCCCCTGGAGTGGGAGAAGGATGGAAACCCATTGGAGTTGACAGCAGATCGGATGCACAAACTCCTGGAAGGGTCGTGGTGCTTTCAGTCCACGGCACTCTTCAATTTCATCTCAAAGCTGACGATTGAAAAAAAAAAAAAAGGAAAAGGGCTCCAGGTGTTTGGAGCATTATGCCACATGATTTATATGGTACATAAAATCATGGAAAGTCACGCCACTTCCTGATAGCGCACAGCTCATGTTGGCCACCGAAACCCTTCTTCTGACTAATTCATTCCATGCTGTAGTTTTCCACGGCTGACTCATAACCGTATCCTACTTTTCTCATTTCCTGAAATGATTCTGATGAAGGTTATTCCACATAAAAAGTGGAATGCTATATAAAATCCAGAAACCTAAGTACAATCTAAGAATCTGAACTCCGAGTTCCAAGTAAGCCTTTGGTCATCAGTTCCGAAGATGGACCCGTGTCTCCGGGTTTCATAAGGACGTTGTACACTCCAGCAGACGAGGCTCAGCACAGCACTGGGCTCACGATCAAAGTGACTGAGTTCCATGCGGAATCAGATCTACTTGTAATGAACCTAAGAAGCTATAAAGTAAAAACCTTTCCGGGGGGTCTGAAATCAAGATGACGTATGATGAGACTGCAAAGCGGATTAGAAGCAGTAGAGACCCTTCTGTTTTGTAAGATGGGATCCTTGTTGGGATTTTATTTAAAAGAACATTTCAAATTCTTTTTTCTTCTTTGGCCACCCTACGCCATATGGAGTTCCCAGGCCAGGGATCAGACCCGAGCCGCAGCTGTGGTGACGCAGGATCCTTAACCCACTGTGCCGAGCCGGGGACTGAACCTGCGTCCTGGCGCTGCAGAAATGTCATCGATCCTGTTGTGCCACAGCAGGAACTCCCATTTCGATATTTAACCATTGCCGTTTTTTTTTACATTATTACCAAGAGGAACATGGAGTACTTTATTTTATTTATTTATTTATTTATTTTAACATGGAGTACTTTAAACTGCCTTGATTAACCTGTGTCTTAAGGAGGATAAATGCTTCAAAATTACTTGTGTTCAGAGGAGTTCCCGTCGTGGCTCAGCGGAAACGAATCTGACTAGGAATCATGAGGTTGTGGGTTCCATCCCTGGCCTTGCTCAGTGGGTTAAGGATCCAGTGTTGCTGTGGCTGTCGTGTAGGCCGGTGGCTGTAGCTCCGATTCGACCCCTAGCCTGGGAACTTCCATATGCTGTGGGTGCGGCCCTAAAAATGCAAAATGCAAAAAAAAAAAGAAAAAAGAAAGAAAGAAAAGAGAAAAAGAAAGAAAAGGGAAAGAAAAGAAAAAAAAGAAAGCAAAGCCATGAGGTGAAATACCGATGCGGAATTTCATAAGCTAGCTCAGACAGACCACAATGCAGTTCAGGAATGGGCTGATCAGAGGCACACAACGGGAGACAACCAGACACCACACACCCCGCAGTGGACAGCCAGTAACAGAACATCTCATGTAAACAAAAAAAAAAGAACGAAACACTCTGATCTGACCACTTTCCCAGACCTACAAGTTTACAACAAATAAAGGGATAAAGAGATGTGCTAACAGGGCACAATTGCCCAAAAACCGCTTAAAAATGGACTTACTACCAGACAAATGGCCCCGTGTCTTCAATTACAAATGACTAGGGATGGGAACCCAGGTCTTAACAGAAGCAAAGGGACCTCAGCCAAATGCTGCACGGGCATCTTATTTGCATTCTGACCCAAACACGCAAATTACAAAAACAGACTCATGAGGCAACTGGGGAAATCTGAACACAAAAGCCGTATTTGATATTAAGAAAGGACTTTCATCTATTTTTTTTTTAAAGAAAAGAGTCCTTACCTCTTAGAGATGCATACCATTGAAATGATATGATGCCTGAGGGTGTGTTAAAATTACCCCCATGGGGTGGGGGGGGATGCACTGAGGGTTTGGGATGGAAATGCTATAAAAATTTGGTTGTGATGATTGTTGTACACCTACAAATGTAATAAAATTCATTAAGTAATTTAAAAAAGCAAAAAATAAAAATAAATAAAATTACCGCCGTGAAGTGAGGATGGGAAGGGAGAGCCCAAGCGTGGGTCATGGTTGAAACTGGAGGAGGAGGTGAGTGCAGGGCGTACGTTTGACTGTCTGCTCTGCTTCTGCAGGGGTTTGAAAAGCTCTGTAAATAAAAAGTTATTTTTTAAAAGGTAAAAGGCAAAAAAAAAAAAAAACTAGTGAAGAATTGACAAGCCATTTAAAATAAGGTCAGCACTACATGTATTAATTCTTTTTTAAATTTTTATTTTATTTTTTTGTCTTTTTAGGGCCCCACCTGGGGATATGGAGGTTCCCAGGCTAGGGGTCCAATTGGAGCTGTAGTCACCAGCCTACACCACTGCCATAGCAACTAGGGATCCGAGCTAAGTCTGTGACCTACACCACAGCTCACGGCAACGCTGGATCCTTAACCCACTGAGCGAGGCCAGGGATCAAACGCCTGTCCTCATGGATACTAGTTGGGTTCTTCAACCGCTGAGCCACGACGGGAACTCCTACCTGTACTAATTCTAAACAGACCTGGTGTAAGATGATTTTCATAATAAGATGTGTAACTCGTACAAATTGAAAGTACATACTTTTATGCAACATTGCAAATCAACTATATTTTAATAAAATACAATCAAAAAGAAAATAAACAATTTAATGTTTAGCCATTTTTCAAGAGAGTGAAGTCTCTGATGAAAACCTGCATACTCTGACACAAAATATCCAGCAGAACTCTCTTGGACTTGGATTGATTTTTTTTTTTTTTTTGCAATTATTGTCATACAGACAATAGGGAAAACATTTAGAACAATTTTTAAGATATTGGAAAACAGGTGCAAAGAACTATCTCAGGCCACCTTTCAGAGGAGGACCCAGTAATATCGAAGGTTTTGTTTCTTACTGTGGAACCCGGGTCGGGTCAGTCATGAGAAGAGACAGGTCAAAGGGCCATGCTGAGACAGGTGCTCTTATTGCATGATTGATGAAACACTGGATGCTTCATGGTACTTTATTTTTTTAATTTTTAAATTTTTTTTTTTTTTAGGGCCGAACCTGTGGTATATGGAAGTTCTCAGGGCAGGGGTTGAATTGGGTTGTAGCTGCCGGCTTATACCACAACCACAGCAACACCAGATCTGAGCTGCGTCTGCGACCTACACCACAGCTCATGGCAACTCCGAACCCTTAGTCCACTGAGCGAGGCCAGGGATGGAACCCTCGTCCTTATGGATACTAGTTGGGTTCATTACCGCTGAGCCACAATGGGAACTCTACTTTACGGTAGTTTGAAGCTATGGGGACCACCTGGGACCTATGAGTAAGGTTAACAGCCATCCAACCAGCTATGCCACGCAGACCCCTCATCACGCATGCCTCATGGCTCATTCCAGCCACCCATTTCAGAAGCACTATCACATAACTCCCTGTCTGTTTTTATTTCACCTATGAAAAGACAGGTGCAGATCATATGATTGCCCAAGACAGGGAGCGACACAAGAGCAAGGCCAGAAATCAAATCCAACCCAATGCTTGGAAAGCCCAGCCTGCGGTTTTAACCATAACGTACTTGGTTCCAAGCCTGATGAAGACGCTGAACTGAATGACATATTAAGATGCACATGAACACGTATCAGGTGGTGGGATTTTTAAGTTTCCAGATAATTTTTTTTTTGCCTTTTATCTAGAGCCGCACCTGTGGCATATGGAGGTTCCCAGGCTAGGGGTCTAACAGGAGCTGTAGCTGCCGGCCTTCGCCACAGCCACAGCAACGCGGGATGCGAGCCGTGTCTGCAACCTACACCACAGCTCACGGCAACGCCGGATCCTTAACCTACTGAGCAAGGCCAGGGATCGAACCCGCAACCTCATGGTTCTTAGTCGGATTCATTAACCACTGAGCCACGAAGGGAACTCCCCAGATAATTGAAACACTGAAACGACTTTCCCACTGAACATACTTAAAAGAAGAGAGAGGTGGTGCCCATTTTTCACACGAGAAGAAGACGCTAATAGCCTTGGCAGCCGACCGCGGCCACAGCAGTGATGAGAGGAAACGGCAGGCATCATAAATCCACAGCTTCCTTTCTACCAGGTCTGGGCCAGGTATGCGGCATCTGTTCTCTTTTCATCCTCAGCTTCTCCAGGAGAGGTGCTATTTCTTTTTCACAGATGAGGAACTCCGGCTACATGTCATGCCTAATTCTCTTGGATGTTTGACTCGGAATCAGAATCTGCAGCAAAGCGACAATGAAATTGTACCCAGCCTAACATGAATTCTTCAGATAGTGAAGAATGATCCATCATACCCGGTGGCCAGCTATGCTGACAAGATCGAGCCATCAAGGAGATGCCTGTGGTCCTGCGAACTACGGGTGGAAAAATGCCTAATTCTTTTAATGCCGAGGACAATTCACCATTCATTTGGCCGCTCTGTGGAAGAGGTTATACCACGCGGGCGACCTGTACTGACACTCACAAAGGAACGGACTCGAGAGAGGCAAAGATCAAAACTTCTGCGAGGCCAGCAGCCTTCTGTAAGAAAGCAGGATTCGGGCTCAGGCCCCTTTTTTCACCTTACGAGCCACGCCACCTCTCCCAACAGCAGAACACCACGCCGGAGGCTCAGATCAATTGATGGGCCAGGATGATCTAGGAAAGGCATTATCAAGAATGATCGAGAAAGGGAATTCTCAAGAAAAGTCCTTTCATTCCTATTGCAGATTAAGGCAGAGCTGGACTGCCCATTTTAGACACGGATCCCCAAGGAGTTAAACATTAAACTGATAATGATCACGATACTGTCTACCTTTTTTTTTTCCCTACAGGGAACCTTGCTATCTAGGGACACGGAAGAGCAGAGGTTTTCCTCTGGCTTCCCAAAGAGCCGTAGTAGCTTCGGACACTGGTCCAGGAGTCAATTTCGGTCTCTAGCCCTGGCGTTGGCAAAAACAAGCTGTGATCCTCTGGGTGGGACATTTCACCTCCCTGGACCTCAGTCTCATCTGTTGCAAAACTAATGGAGAAGGAGCTCTAGAAAGGTGACAGCAGGGACGGGAAAAGATCACAGTCATGTATAACATAATTCGGTTTATATAACAGAAGAAGTCGTGGGAAGGCAAGGCAGGAGGTACTAACACTCAAGTGTATTCAGATCTGTGCTAATGGAGCACTATAAAAACATTTTCACCTGAATACTAAAAATAAGCTTCCGAGTAACCATCATAAATTTTTTGAAAAGATCGTAAATGACTGTCATCCTAGCCGCATGAAATTCCTATTAGAGTCACCGGAAATTGTGAAAAGGCAAAGATGTATAAATGTAGCCTACTTATTCCAGGAATGATTGGAAAATTCGTACAAGGTCAGGGTTAGGGGGGAAAAAGTGAGAGAGAAAGCAAACTTGCCTGAAAAATTAAGCAGTGTCAGGATGTTTAATAAATCTGATTCATAGCACAGGATTCTTTCCGTAAGAACTCAATTTTTTTTTTCATTTTTTTTTGGCCATGCCTGTGGCATGTGAAAGTTCCCAGGCCAGGGATCAAACCCGTGCCACGGCAGTGGTCCGAGCTGATGCAGTGACTAACTCCAGATCCTTAACCTGCTGCACCACAAAGGAACTCGCTGGAGGAATTCTTATCCAACCCTGTTTGTTTTGGAGAGTGGTTGGTATGGTCATGAATGATGAGTTCATACAAGTTCAAGTTAATAAGCTCCATGATGAATCCTATTATGTAGGCGTTTCTGTAACTCGTAGGCAAGGGGGAAGATAAAGAGCTTGTTTGTAAGGTGCACAAACATCCTTCCAGCAATGGTCTAATCAGCCGAATGCGATGTCAGCTCGCAAACATTCCCTTGTTCCAGTGGATTAAGTCAGTCCAAATATCCCGGAACCGGATCCCGAAGAAGGTTCATGACGATTTTCTGAGAACAGAGCTTCGATTTTCCAGTTTATTACGCAGGCTCTGACTGTAATCATTCGCAGATACACTCAACCTACACTTTGCAGTTTACAAGTCTTTTCACGTGTACTAACTCATTCGAGTTTCCTGAAATTCTTGCGAAGGCATAGGGAAGGTATTTGTATCTTTAGCTTTGCAGACAGGAGGCTCGGTGAGCTCAGATCACTTGCCTAAGGTCAGGTAGCTCACACTGGCAACATCGAAATGCACGTTCATGCCCTCTGACTATATGCAGGAGGATGGCTGTGCCCAAATATGCCTTCTTGTAAATCCTTAAGGTGGTACCCAAAAAAGGCACAGTTGGGGGAGAAGCACATGCCCTCACACTTCTGCGGTGAGTCTGTAAACATGTCTTAAAGGGAACGTTGACTGGTGAACTCACTCACATCTTAGGATCTGAACTGAGACCATTAAAAACTGTTTACCTTAAATTTATCTCTCTCCCTCTCTCTCTTTTTTTTCCTTTTAGAGCCACACACGTGGCAAATGGAGACTCCCAGGCTAGGGGTCAAATCGGAGCTGTAGCCACCGGCCTATGCCACAGCCACAGCGATGCAGCGTCTGTGACCTACACCATGGCTAATGGCTACGCCAGATCCTTAACCCACTGAGCGAGGCCAGGGATCGAACCCACAACCTCACGGTTACTAGTTGGGTTCGTTAACCACTGAGCCACAATGGGGACTCCAGGTTCTAGATGTTCTTGGGCACTCGAGCACAAACCCCAAATCCACCTCAGCTATTAACAGAGGTGCATGATGTATGACACAGACAAGTATGCTTTAGTTTGAAGGTGTTGGCTGATCCAGGCGTGTGTTGGCTGATCAAGTCACATGTTGGCATAAACGCAAGCAACCCATGAAGGGGCCAACACGGAAGCCCCCACACTGGAAGGAGCTGGAAATTTCTGTGGGAAGGCTAGTTTTAAAATTCCTCTGTGGAGAAATGCAACTCAAAACTACAATGAGGTATCACCTCACATTGGTCAGAATGGCCATCATTAAAAAGTCTACAAAATAATAAACGTTGGAGAGGGTGTAGAGAAAAAAGAACCCGCCTACACTGTTGATGGGAATGTAAATTGGTGCAGCCACTATGGAAAACAGTATGGATATTCCTTAAAAACCTAAACACAGAACTACCATATGACCCAGCAATTCCACTCCTGGATATATTCACACAACCCCAAGACACTAAATTGAAAACACACATGCCCTTCAGTGTTAACAGCAGCACTATTCACAACAGCCAAGACACGGAAGCAAACTAAGTGTCCACCAACAGATGAATGGATAAGGATGTGGTACAAATATACAATGGAATACTACTCAGCCATAAAAAAGGAGGAAATAATGCCATTTGCAGCAACATGGATAGACCTAGAGATTATCATATTAAGTGAAGTAAGTCAGACAGAGAAAAACAAATATCATAATATCACTTATATGTGGAATTTTAAAAATTGATACAAATCAACTTATTTACAGAACAGAAGGGGAGTCACAGACTTTGGAAAAAAAAAAGCTTATGGTTATGAGAGGGGAAGGGTGGAGAGGGATAAATTAGGAGTTTGGGATTAACACCCTACTATATATAAAATAGATAACAAACAGGGACCTGCTGAATAGCACAGGGAACTGTACTCAGTATCTTGTATAATCTATAATGGAAAAGAATCTAAAAAAGACACACACACACACACACACATATATACACATATAGGTGTGTATAAATATAAATATATATAAAACAATCACTTTGCTGTATACCTAAACCAACACAACTGTAAATCAACGGTAAATGTAACAGTTTACTTTACTGTAAATGTAAATCAACTACATTTCAATAAAAATTTTTTAAAAGCCCTCTGTGACTTGTCCTGTGTCGGGATACCAATCTCGACTTCCACAGGAACTTAAAAAGCAGGATCTTCCTTTGCCATTTCTCCATCATTTACATTTAGAAGAGACAGGTAATGGAAAATAAGCATAAAAACTTACGAAAAAGAACAGAGGCAGACAATGAAGGTCCATATTGATAGTCACCTCAAGGTTGTTTTTTTATGGGGCATCCATTTACTGGAAAATAGCTTTTCAAATGGAGGGTTGTTGCACAGTTTTCAATGATGAAAACAGGGGTTTATAACGGAAACTATTTTGCAATTCTTTAATAATTTTAGTACTTAATATAATAATTTGAAATGTACCAGAAGAAAATTGGGTTGAAGTGACAACAAAAAGTGTGTCAAAAACCGTAAACATTGACATGATTTCACAAAGACATCAGAAGAATGATACATCTGTTCAGGAAGCACAGTGAGCCTGGGGGAAGCTGCGTGGAGAATTAATGGTGAAATAAACAAATAAAAAAAGAGTAAGGACCAGCAAAGCTTCTCTGAGTATACTTAAAAACTAATGCACTAAAACCATCATGGGTATAAATATAGGATAAAAGTTCCCAATCTATGCCATTTTCTCCAGCACCAAGAAACTCCTTTGGGTAAGCAGTTAGTTTAAAACTTTTATTTTTAGTACCAAAAAAAAAAAAAAATCAGAAGTATATTTGTAAGCCACGGTTGGACTATGGGCTAGTTTCTGTTTTGTTTTTTGTTTTTTTGGCCATGCTTGCAACATATGGAAGTTCCCGGGCCGGGGATCGAACCTGTGCCACAGCAATGACCAGAGCCACTGCAGGGACTACGCTGCGTCCTTAACTCGCTGTGCCACAAGCGAACTCCTGGTTCGATTATATTTTTTTTTGCCTTTTTTTTTGTCATTTTATGGCCACACCCGCGGCATGTGGAGGTTCCCAGGTTAGGGGTCGAATCAGAGCTGTAGCCGACGTCCTACACCACAGCCACAGCAACGCAGGATACGAGCCACAGGATCTGCGACCTACACCACAGCTCATGGCAACGCCAGATCGTTAACCCACTGAGCAAGGCCAGGGATCGAACCCGCAACCTCATGGTTCCTAGTTGGATTTGTTAACTGCTGCACCACGACGGGAACTCCTGGTTCGATTATTTTTAATGTTAGAACTAGTGACCTGCCTGCATATCCTGTTTACTCTAAATACCATTCTGATGCTTTGCATGTAAACAATAATACATTTGGATAGTTTCCTTTTCCTCCAAGAGTTAAAAATATGGTTGCTTGTTCTGCTTGGCTGGTTTGAATATTTGAAAGCAGGAGTGCAAGAACTAGCCCTCACTGGGAAATGTGTGTCTCTTTCTGGATTATATTACATGCAAGTTAGTTACCTGAGTAATGTGTTTATGACAAGAAGCTGAACAGGAATTCATACACAGTGTCAACACCAATAAAACTTAACTTTTAAGTCAGAAATATTCTGTCTATACTGGCCCCGTGTCAGGGGGGGTGACAATAGGCCTACTGTTCAAAAGAGCTGACGCGCACTGGGCTGGCTCCTGGCCGCCTGAATTTTCCACAGGCATGGAGAATTCAGGATTTGGCTTCTCAAAAGGCCCACAATCCTATCTTTTCCAGTTCAAAGATCTACCCAGAAAATTCCACGTCGTTTATCACTCCAACGCACTAGTGCTCCGCTCCCCTGCATTTTCTTAAATGTGACAGCGTTAACTGAAGTGGGGCCACTCCCAGGCTGGCCTCATATTTTCTGTGATGTCAGGCAGAACAAGCGCTTCAAGAAAACCTTACTGCGCGCTCTGTGAATTCCATTAAGAAGGCCCATAAAATAATCGACGTGCTCTACTTCCCTCCGGGGTAATCTCTGAAGGTCACATTTCGGCTGTAAATCAATCAAGACTTCCTGGAGCCCTGATTTCATCGGCAGTGACATCAGTCTGGGGACATTCTCATGCTCCTGAAAAATCAAATTATTCTATGTTCCATAATTACCCCTCCGAATAGTCTGAATATTTGGCCACCACTAGTTGAATACCTACTACGTGCCAGGCATTCCCAGGAAAGCATGTTTTGTAGGGGAGGCAGACACACAGGCGGCTTGGGGAAAGGCACGTGACCGCGCCCTGGGGCCGCTCCCCAGTGGGAGAGCAGGAGGGAGGATGGCCCGAGCCCACCTCCTCCCTCGGGGTTCTGATCCCTGAAATGTCTAGGACAGCAGCACCTTGGCAGGACAATATCAATAGACTTAACACTGTGGAACTGAGCTTTACACCAAAATAAATAAAGACACCAGACCTGAGTCTAATCATGAGGAAACATCAGACAAACGCAGATGGATCACCATTCTCTGCAATGAGGGGCTTGGAACCCTTCCAAAATGTCCAAGTCCCGAGCGTCCAGAAAGGATAGAGGACATTCTAGACCAGAGCGGACTCAAGAGGTAAGACAACCCCTCGCCACGCGTGAGCCCCAGTGAGATCCTTTTACTCCAGAGGATGTCACTGGGACAAATGGGGGACCCCGAATGGAGTTCTAGGACCCCACGGTTGTCACGTATCAGTGAGAATGTCCTCATCACGACAGTTTCATTGTGATCATCCAGAAGCACGTCCTTGTCTTAGGGGACATTCTGCTGCATTCCAGGGTGCTCGGCATCATTGGCAACTGCTTTCAGATAGCTCAGGAAAAAAAAAAAAGCTACTTGTACTGAACCTGTGACTATTCTATGAGAATAACAATAACAATAATAAGCACGAAAGAAGAATTACAGGTCAGGTCCATGCAGAAGTTCAACGCGGCGTCATCACAGGGCGGTGTCGGGGCTCTGGGCCGCCCAGGATTGAACCCTGCCTTCACTCTGCGCATGGCGAAATCGCCACCTTGGGCAAGTTACTTCATCTCTACGTGCTCTGGTTTCTCACCCATGAAAAGGGATGAGAACACCTGGGGACAGCTCACGCAGCTGGCGAGCGGATTCGATGGGAGACCTGTGACGTGCTCACAAAGCCGGCGCCACTGTAACAAGCGCACGTGTTACTGAGCTTGTCCTTACCCCAAACGGTCCCAGGGGCGGGTGACGGTGCACCTGCACCAATCCTCTGCCACCAGCTCGCCTGCTACCTTTGCTCCACTTTTGCTGGACAAACAGGGAGGGGCATCTTCCTTGACCTTTTTTTTTTTTATTATTATTATTTTTTTTTTTTGTCTTTTTGCCTTATCTAGGGCCGCACCTGCGTCATATGGAGGTTCCCAGGCTAGGGGTCTAACAGGAGCTGTAGCTGCCGGCCTTCGCCACAGCCACAGCAACGTGGGATCCGAGCCACGTCTGCAACCTACACCACAGCTCACGGCAACACCAGATCCTTAACCCACTGAGCAAATTCAGGGATCGAACCCGCAACTTCACAGTTCTTAGTCGGATTCGTTAACCACTGAGCCACGACGGGAACTCCAAAACTTTTTTTTTAATTTAATGATTTTATTTTTTTCCCATGACAGCTTGTTTACAGTGTTCTGTCAATTTTCTACTGTAGAGCAAGGTGACCCAGTCAACGCACCTTTATCTTAACTCCTACTTGCCTCAGCGCGGGGCTCAGATCATCAACACCACTGCCAGCATGTACTGACTCATACGGCCACTGTTTTCAGGGAAAAATAATGTTGAAGGACAGACCCTTGCCTTTGCACAATTCACACTCAAAGCAGAAAGCCAACTGGTTTCACATTAGCTATCACGAACCCAAGAACTCACTGTACACTCTAGTTTAAAACCTAGCTCGGGGCTGATACTGGCACGGTACTTCTGAGTTGAAAGCCAGGATTTATTGGTGTTGACCCTGAAAAGTGGCTCAGCCTTTTTGGAAATCAAGTGGGCAATAGGCAGCCAGTTTATATGGTCCATGAAGCAGTCTGCGAATTAATTCCTATGTTTAAAAAAAAGACAAATGGTAGAAAGACGTTTGTCAGTGCTATTTGCGATAGAAAAGTAACGGGGAAATGCTGCAAAACAGGGGCAGGGGCTTGTTGGAGTTCCCACCGTGGCTCAGTGGTTAGCGAATCCAACTAGTATCCATCAGGACGTGGGTTCGATCCCTGGCCTTGCTCAGTGGGTTAAGGATCTGGTGTGGCTGTGAGCTGTGGTGTAGGTTGCAGACGCGTCTCGGATCCCGCGTTGCTGTGGCTGTGGCGAAGGCCGGCATCTACAGATCCGATTCGACCCCTAGCCTGGGAACCTCCATATGCCACGGGTGTGGCCCTAAAAAGACAAAAAAAAATGGGGGGCTTGTTATCTGCAAGAACTAACAGCTACTGTTCACTGAGTGCTGGGTGCAGAGTGCTGGCTTATTAATGCCATGGGCTGGGAGGCGTGAAAAGGCAGGAACCTTCCAGAACTGCATGGAACTCTGTGTGGCTCAGCATACACAGTGGGTGGGAAGGCTCATGGCATGGGAAATGAATAAGAAATGAAGCCAGGGCGGCAAGCAGGGCCCAGATCAGACCTAGAAAGGATGTAGACACTGTTCCGTAAGAACTCTGAGCCCACTGGAAGGACGGAGAGCGGGTCTGTGACTTGGACTTTGGTCACCTCATGGAGCTTGATTTGAATGGAGAACAGAGGTGAGAGGGCAGAAGTTGGGGCTGTGACCGGGGTGGGGGGTGGGGGGCGAGGACCCAGGCAGCAGTGAGGGGATGTACATGTGAGCAAATGGCCAGTGGATAATCGCAGAATATCAGTCCAGTTAAGGCTCACCACTATGTAAAATGTGTGCTTGTTCACCGAAAAAGACATAAAAATGCCAACTGAATATGATACGCACTGATTTTCTTCTGAGTTTTATGAAAACCTCGTAATTACATATATACATATTTGTAATTTTACAATTTATTTATTCATTTTTTAGGACCACACCTATGGCATATAGAGAGGTTCCTAGGCTAGGGGTCAGATTGGAGCTGGAGCCGCCAGCCTACACCACAGCCACAGCAACTCGGGATCTGAGCCACATCTTCAACCCACACCACAGCTCACAAGAACTCCGGATTGCTGACCCACTGAGCGAGGCCAGGGATCGAACCTGCGTACTCACGGATACTAGTTGGATTCGTTTCCACTGCACTGCAACGGGAACACCTCTATTTATTTTATTTTATTTTGTTATTTTTTCATTTGTCATTATTTTGTCTTTTGTCATTTTAGGGCTGTCATTTGTCTTTTGTCATTTAGCATGTGGAGGTTCCCAGGTTAGATGTCTAATCAGAACTACAGCCGCTGGCCTATGCCACGGCCACAGCAAGCTGCGTCTGCAACCTACACCACAGCTCACGGCAACACCGGATCCTTAACCCACTGAGCAAAGCCAGGGATCGAACCCGCAACCTCATGGTTCCTAGTCAGATTCGTTAACCACTGAGCCACAACGGGAACTCCCCATATTTATAATTTTAAATCCAAGCTTTGACCCTCTACTTGTCATTAACGATGGTGCTACCCAAGTATGCCTGTGGACAGTGGCCGGTCTGCAATCATGTAAGGACAGAAAGTGGGAGTGTTTAGAAACTTTAAAGCAATTTATCAAAAAAAAATTTGCATGTTCATTGTTGCATCTAATAAACCGTTGAGGCTTGTGTTTTGTTTATCTTCCTGTTCTACTTCATTCTTCTGGTAATTTATTTTTACTATACCGTATTTATTAGTTGGCAAGAGGTTGGAGGTTGAAACAAGGCAAGTCATTTTCACAGATAGTTTGAGAAATGCTGGTTGAAAACACACGGCACAGACTTGGGGGAGGGGGGGCTCTTAGAGGCTGCCGTGGTCCACACGGGTGCCTGTTCCAGCTGGCAGTGGCCTCCTAGCTCCTCCGCCCCCCAGTCTGGGCTGCCGCTCCATTTATATGGTGGTTGGGATGGCGAGGTCTCGGGTCTGGCGAAGAGACCCATACAGACCTTGAGAGTGGATTTGGGTCATTTGGGGAAGGAGCTGCAGGGTCCTGGGTACCCAGAATGCAGTATTAATGGAGGAGCGTAGGGTCTGGTTGGCCTGTCCCCTTGGGGCCACGGGAATGAGGACAAAGGAGGGCTGGAGCGGGAAGCATCGGGTCCAGGGCGAGTGCAGCTGCCAGAGTCTGCAAAGTCCAGATTACAAAACAAGCACCACCAGGCTTCCTTCCCACCTCACCCCAAAGAACATCATTATTTTGTCCTCTAGCACCTCAGTTACAACGAACAAAACTCTCCTTGCTTCTTCTTCCCCCTCCTTTTCCTTTCTCCTTTCCCGCTGTAGCACATGAGAGCATGAGGCACATAGGAACACCTGCATCCGTGCGCATCCCAGATGCGCATGCACCTGAGCGCACGCCCACCGGTCCGGACCAATCACTGCTTCTCTAGAGCAGGATCCTGTTAGAGCGCATCTGACGCACAGGACCAGGGAGCCTCATCCTCACATGGAGAGGCGGCCGAGGAGAGGTCAGAATACTTCTAAGCACCCTCACTTCAGCGTTCTTTGACCTGGAGGCTTTAAACTACAAATCTGATAAACGGAATGACTTCGCTTTCCATTCACCCCCACGCCTCCCGCAAACTTCATTACAGTTCGCCGTGGGCTGCAATTTGAGGCTGTGTAGGCACAAACCAAATGCGTCAATGTTAAAGAAAATTCTGAACACTTGAAAGATTGAGAACACAAGCTCTAAGGGGCATCCTTTTGTTAGAGAAAGGTAACCAAGTGCTCATAATAATTTTTTGTTTTTGCTTTTTAGGGCCGCACCGGCGGCATATGGAGGTTCCCAGGCCAAGGGTTGAATCGAAGCTACAGCTGCCAGCCTGCACCACAGCCACGCCAGATCCGAGCCATGTCTGCGACCTACACCACAGCTCACGGCAACGCCGGATCCTTAACCCACTGAGCAAGGCCAGGGATCAAACCCGCAACCTCATGGTTCCTAGTCGGATTCGTTAACTGCTACGCTACAAGAGGAACTCCCAGAATAATCTTAAATCAACTTGGACAGGTAAAACTTCAGCCCAGGTCTTGACAGAAAATGCTTAGGGAAATCTTCGCAAGGCTTCAACCTGCAGCCGAAGACAACTCTGACAGGTATAGGCTTCACCAGAATTTCCTACTTCTTGCTGCTGTTGCTGGTATGATGAATTAGTAACATAACAGGAAAAAGAGGGCAGGAAGAGTGAGTCTCTTTTGCCACGGGTATCCTGAAGTTCTGTCTGTCTGTTCCACAGACAAAAGATAATTGGAGTGAAATAGATATCGCCCTGTGTCTTTTGTGCCTTTGGTTGGTTCTCACGGTCAGGACCGAATTCCACACGATGGACAGCGGCGCAGAAGGGACTTGGCTCCGAGAACCTGGCAGGCGTGGCAGCGTCCACCGGGGTGGGGGCCTTCCACTCAGGATGAGAGCTCCAGCTTTGAAAGCACACTGCAGTTCCATTAAAGGAAGTCTGATATGCACACAGAAAGCCCACCTCCCGCTTCAGCTGCTGCTTGCCTTGCCTAATGCATCATTGGGCCCCTCCCGATGTCAGAATTTCATCTTGAAATCTTGACACTTTTCTGTGCTCACATTAGGCAGGAGAAAGGGTGAATAAAAGCACTCTATATTTGACGCAGTTCCTCCCCCGCCAAATCCACTGAAAGATGGTGCTAACCTAATCAGACTGGCTGCTAGGAGCTTGACCTTGAGTCAATGATGTGAAGTTGCAACTCAGTCTAAAAAGTGCATCTGCTGGTGGGGAATGGCAACGACGCCGGGAATGAAGGCGTGTTGGCACGACCTTAGTTTCTTTCTTTTTTTTTGTTCTCTTTTGTTTTTTTAGGGCTGCACGCACGGCACGTGGAAGTTCCCAGGCTAGGGGTACAATCAGAGCTACAGCTGATGGCCTACACCACAGTTCACGGCAACGCCAGATCCTTAACCCACTAAGCAGGGCCAGGGATCAAACCCAAATCCTCATGGATGCTAGTCAGGTTCATTACCGCTGAGCCACAACAGGAACTCCTGCTATCTTAGTTTCTTAGCAGTTACAGTACACGGAGCTCCATGGAAGAGCGTCCCTACATCAGTGGGACGAATCACAAGTTGATCGCATATCAAGGGTGAGGGGTTCTAAGCAGATGGGAACTTTGCTTATCTAAGTTACCGAGCTCTGGTTCAGTCCCTGGCCCAGACACTTCTGCACGCTACAGATGTAGCCAAAAAAAAATTTTTTTTTTTTTGTAATTAACGTAAATACAGAGTTAAAAAAAAAACTGGTTTAGGTAAAATACGCTCTGGAGAAAATAAAAGAGAACAAACCAACAAGGGAATAATAATTTTATTTATTTATTTAAGTAGTAATTTTCATGGCATATTTATCCCTGCCCCCACCCCCTTCCCAGTCTCCCAGTTCCTGATTCCTCAGCCCAGAGAGAGCAGGGCTTATTCTCAAAACTTCCATCTTTGTCAGGGCTGCCTGAAGGACTGGTTTCTGTCTCACCTTTCTTGGGTATTAGGCAGGAAAATGGGCCTTACTTTTTGGGAAACTTGCAGGAGGACTATATGCCCATAGATGCTTGAGGCAAGCTATTACGACTGGAGACAGGCAGACAAAATGTGTAAATCTAGAGAGGAAGCTGGGGTGACACTCTGAAATTAAGACTTTCAAAAGCACACATGTATACCCATTAGGATGGCCAGAAAAAAAGAAAAAGAAAATTAGTGCTGGCAAGTATGTAGAGACCCTGGAATCCTTGTGTTTTACTGGTGGGAATCTAAGTGGTTAAATCGCTGTGCAAAACAGTTTGATAATACCTCAAAGAAGTGAAGAGAATTATAATATGATCCAATAATTCCAGTTCTAGGTATGTGCCCAAATGTGCTGAGAGTAGGGACTTGAGCGGATATTTGTACGCCAGTGCTCACAGCAGCATCATTCACAGTAGCCAAAAGGTAAAAACAACCCAGATATCCAACGACAGAGGAATGGATAGATAGGATGTGATCTATACACGGAATGGAATACCACTCAGCCCTAAAAAGGAACAAAATTATGATAGATGCTACAACATGGATGGAATTTGAATAATAATTTTAAAAAGAAAATAGATAAAAGGAAGAGAAGGATAGAGACTCAAGGAAGCTGCAAACTTTCACAAAAATTCACAAAAACTAATCGTGATTTTGAAGAGACCTGAGAGGGAGGTTGCTCTGTAAATGACAGAACATGTTCAAACATGCCCGAACACAGGTTTGATTTTTCTGACAAAATTCTCCCCCCAAAATAAAAATCAATCACCACTTCAAAGCGGTTAGGTGTGTTCTATAAAAATTACATCTTAAAAATAAGGCATACGCCAAAACATGAATGCACCTGCAATGAATGAAATCAAATTTCCCTAATAATCCCAATCAATTCATTTTAAATTAAAACTATACAGAGAATACAGATACAATTTTAAAATGACCTTCCAATGAACCACTAAGACATTTAATTTGGTAATTTACAACAAATTGCTTTTACTCGCACGTCTAGCAAAGACCTAATTTAATTATCAACTGACATAACCGGCAAACAAGAAAAGGCAGAGAAGCATCACCCTATTGCCAGACAAGCACCCCTCTTAATCACTAGGGAAACACCCCGAGGCTCCCAGGACGGTGGGCTGGAAAATCTTTACGATGAACTTGCACTTTAACTGAAGGGCACATACGCATCTGTGGGACCAGAACACGAGCAGTTAACTCCCCGGTGACCTAGAGGTTTCCTAAGAGCCTCGGATTAGAACCCTCCTGCGGTGTCTCCTCTCACCCTGGGAGGCAAGAAAGTCAAAGGTGTGGATTCATCCACAGCCCTTTCCAGCCCAGAACCTGCTGCCTCTGGTTGGCAAGGAAACAGCACAGTGACCAGGACACAGGGGGTCTGGGTGCAGTTCTGACCTTGCCTGCCTCATTAGGGCTCAGTTCCATTAACATAAAATAAGGGGAAATCCTGGGAATCTGTGGCGAGGGTGCAGAAGGTGAAGGAAAACTCGCCTTAGGACTCCAGGGCAGACCCCCGCTCCACGCGGGAACAGGTGCACTTCGACCTGTGTGTTAGGTTTGGTGGGAGAGTTCATTGTAAAAAGATATTTCATTAAAAACAGCATGCACACACACAAAATGAGAAACCCCAAATTTCAAAAGGTTTCTACCCGCTTCAACATTCTAAAGCCCATGAAAGTGGGTGAATTTGGCTTATCTGGACTCGGCTCCTAGATCCAAGCTGGAAAATTCTGCAAGTGAGCCGGCGTGACTGGTTTTATGACCGTGACCCAAGGATAATGTTTGAACGTGGACTTGACGTAAGCGAAAAGATTGCAGCAGAGACCCTCCGATCTGGGGACCAAAAGTTCCCGGCTTCCTTTTGGCCTCAGTTCCTCCTGGGACAGATTTTGGCAGGGGGGTGACTGAAGGAGCAGGGAGGGACCCAGAGAACCTGGGTCAGGATTACTGAGCTCGTCTCTCGTATTAACATCACTGATGAAAACATTTTGCCTTGGCTGAGTTCTCTCATCAATGTCCTGTTACCGTGCACACTGCCAAGTTTCCGTCTTCTCCTGCTCATGGCCTCTAATTATCGGACATTACAAAGCCTGGTCAGCTCGTCCCACTACAAATACAAACGTGTCCTCTAGGCTTCTAGGTCAAACTTACACTCACCGTTTGTTGCGTCAGCAACTTCATACCTTTGAGTCTCCGGCCTACGCACATGACCTCACCTTCTACTCTATAAGATTATCAAGGCCAAGAAACTTGAATCAAGTTCTCTCTGTAACTATAACATTTCTCCGTATCTGGACTTGGCGTCTTGGTTACCGTGTCAACAAAAAGCACCCCTTCTCCTCGCCAAAGATGAAGGCTTCGTTTGTTCTCTCCATTCTGTTCTGTTCTCCTGCCTCCTCCAGGGCCTGACTCTACTTCTTCTTCTTCTTTTTTTAAGGGCCGTACCTGCTGCATAGGGAAGTTCCCAGGCTAGGGGTTGAATCAGAGCTGCAGCTGCCTGCCTATACCACAGCCACGGCAACGCCAGATCCAAGCCCTGTCTTCAATCTACACCACAGCTTGCAGCAACACCCGGTCCTCGACCCACCAAGCGAGGCACATCTGCATCCTCATCGATACTAGTCAGGTTCTTAACCCACTGAGCCACAGCTGGAATTCCCTAACTCCATCCTGTAATTACTCTTACTTATAATTTTTGTTGTTTCTGATACAGGAGACATTCCTTCTCCAATTAGCAGGAAATTGCCAGAATTCCCCGTGTCATAAAAACTCATAAAGATAGAAATGATGAGATAGCACCAATTTAGAAGACCTGACATTCAATTCCTAGGATTCCAGAAAAGAAGAGAAATAAATGAAGGGGCAGAGATTACAAACACACACACACACACACACGCACACACACACAGAATTCCTCAGGTCTTAAGGAGATGAATCTTCAGATGGAAAGAACTCACAAAATGAAGACTACCATGAACCAAGTGGCATGTCAGTAAAGCATTTCAGGATAATCAAAGACAAACAGAGATGTTTGAAGAGGAAAAAAAATCAGTCACCTCCAATGGTGCGCGAGTCAGAGTGACATCAGCCAACCCAGACCCTAGAGGACCATGAGTTTTCTCTAAAAGTTCTGGAGACAGCCACGTTCACTAGAGAATTCTATGTGCAGAGAAACTAGCACTCAAAAGTGCAATGGTTTAAAAAAATATACGTATTTCAAGATATCTTCAAGAAATCCGGCAATTTACTTTGTATCGTCTCTTTGGGGAGGAGGAGAAGTTCATGTGAATGAGATCCTGCAGAAGGAAGGCATAAACCAGACAAGAGAAAGATATGGCAGCTAGGAAACGTGGGTCCAAAGCAGGGAAGGAGGGAAGAAAAGGGTGCGGAGTCAGGGAGCAGGGCAGGTAAACCTCACCTCTTGAGAAGAGCCAGCCCAGAAGGCAATACATAAATAACATTTGCCATCATTGAGAAGATGCGAATGCTCGTGACTATGACAAAGCACCGGGACACATGGAAAAAACAAAACCATAATAGAAACTCTAAGGAAAAGAAAAGCCTATTCAAGAAAGTCAGGTCCAAATAGGAAGTAAAGCATAGCATGACAGGATTTTAAATTGGCAGCTTTTTGCATGTATAACAGGAGTTTCCATTTGCTTTTGACACTAAATACATTCTCTTCGAGGGCCTCTGGGTCATGAAGTTGGACCTGCAGAGAGGCAGTTGTAATCCTCACCAACTGCTTGGCCCGGCACTGAGGAATATTTTTATAGCTATAATAGCAGGAACCCTGCTTACTGAGTTACAGGTTTTCCACTCTATGAATAAAACATGGGCCATGGATGTCACAGAGAATATAAATGTAAACCACTTAGAAGTAGAAGTGTGACTGCTCGGAGATGGAATCGGACAGGCAGCTGCAAATTCACAAGAAATGAGAGGAAGAGGAAAGTGGAAACTCTTGATTCCAGAATTGGAGGGGATGGGCTAAAACTGGCCAATTTACATCAAATGAGTTTTCCAACAGCATCACGGATCGCTCTTCACCAAAACTGAGCGGCTTTTCAGACATGCAGTTAGAGGGAGCCACGCTGCAGCAGGTCCCTGGCCTCTCGGTGCCATCGCGCCTGGGTGGCCCCAGATGGCCCAGGCCCACTCAGCACGGATGGCAATGCTCCACGGAAGAGCAAAGGCAGCCCTGCACCTTGTCCCCGCCTGGAACCACCCACTCAGCTTGCTAGTGACGTCATTCCCTTCTTTCCTCCTCTGCCCTCCGCTTCTTCCCTCTGCCTCTCCGCTCCGATCATGGAGCTTCTTGTATCTGCCAAACATCATGGCTGAGACGGTTCAATAAGGTCACACCTAGAGCCTGAAGACTCTACGCTCAGGAGGTGACAGAGAGGAAGATAGAAAGGAAAAACGTTTTCTAAAGGGCACTTAACAGAGTTCCCTGGTGGTGCAGGGGGTTAAGGACCTGGTGTTGTCACTGCAGTGGCTCAGGTTGCTGCTGTTATGTGGGTTCGATCCCTGTCCCAGGAACTTCTGCATGTCATGGATGTGGCCAAAATAAAATGAAATGAAAAATAAAAGGCATTTAACATAGAAACAGCAGTATTAGGACTTCCTAAGCATAATTCTACTAACCAAGGACATGCACAAAAAAATCAGCTGGGAGTTCCCATCACGGCGCAGCAGAAACAAATCCGACTAGGAACCATAAGGTTGTAGGTTTGATCCCTGCCCTCGCTCAGTGGGCTAATGATCCGGCATTGCCGTGAGCTATGGTGTAGGTCACGGATGCAGCTCAGATCTGGTGCTGCTGTGGCTGTGGCACTGGCCGGCAGCTGCAGCTTTGATCTGACCCCTAGCCTGGGAACTTCCATATGCCATGGGTGTGGCCCTGAGAAAGTTCAATCATGATTCTATCCATGGCCCCCCCAGTTCCCCCTTCCGTCTCCCAACTCCACGACAGTTCTGAACCTTTTTTTTTTTTTTTAAGAGCTGCACCTACAGCATAAGGAAGTTCCCAGGCTAGGGGTCAAATCTGAGCTGCAGCCACTGGCCTAGGCCATAGTCGCAGCAACGCCAGATCTGAGCTGCATCTGTGACCTAAGTATGACGCAACTCAAGGCAACGCCTGACCCTTAACCCACTGAATAAGACCAGGGATCGAACCCACATCCTCATGGATACTAGTAGGGTTCTCAACCCACTGAACCGCAACCGGAACTCCCCCTGCCCATCTTTGTCAGAGAGAACATTGACCGAGACCTGGAGGCCAGCAAGCTCACACCTGCACCGCGCCGCCCCCCAGCCATGCCCTCTTCCTGACCTGTTCTTTCCAGCAACGAGAACTGGGGCCTCTCCAAGGGCAGGGCTCTGGCCACCTCCCAGGAGAGCCCGTGACAAGGAGAAAAGCGCTGTTGGGACACCATCCAGCTCGGGACAAGCGAGCTGCAGGTGGGCGGCTGTTAGGGGTGTGGGCTCCAGGGAGTTCTCCTTCGCATCAGGCTCTGACTGCCCGGGTGCTCTTAAACCCAGCCTTCCTTTTTAAGGAAGACTGATGAATTTTATCAAAAACAAACCTCAAACCAGCCAGCAAGTATAGTCTTTAGGAGAAACAAATTACAGCATGTTGAGAATGAGGCACGGGCACTGGAGGAAGTCTGCGCTTTTCGGTAAATGCACATGAATGTTTTAAAGTGGGCAGATTTCTAGGCGGTCTAATTACTGCTTGGCCAGAAATCTACTGTAGCCAGATGACTTATATAATACACATGAGTGGGTGGGAGAAGACTCAGAGATACTTAATGAATTATGATTTCTCCTTTGGGTCAATTCTCTGACTTGGTTTTTGAATGACTTACTAGCTCACTCAGTACTCATGCGTCAGACACTTTTATTTGCGGCTGTGCCCGTGGCATATGGAAGTTCCCGAGCCAGGGATCGAGTCCGTGACCCAGTGGTGACAATGCCTGGTCCTTAACCTGATAGGTCACCAGGGAACTCCTCAAATACTAATTAATAACAAACAACACAGCAGGCAACTGCGCTAGGAGCTGGCAACATCAAGCCGGTTTCAGGATATTGAATGAACGGTCAACAGGGACCTGCTGTGTGGCACACGGTACACCCCCCAGTATTGTGACAACCTACATGGGAAGAGAAAAACAATGGGTATGTGTATAACTGAGTCACCTTGTTGTACAGCAGAAATGATGACAACGTTGTAAGTCAACTCTACTTCAGTAACACTTTAAAAAAGGAAAAGAGACAGTTTGTTTCTTCTTCTGAGTAGATGAGAAGTTAGCTGGGAGAGTCAACCTCCACTAAAAGGCTCTTTGGGAGAAGCAGGCAGAGCACAGAGGATTTTTAGGGCAGTGGCACTCCTCTGTATCATCATGGTGGCCACATATCATTATCCGTTTGTCCAAACCTATAGACTGGACAACACCAAGAGTGAACCCTAATGTGAACTGTGGACTCTGGGTGATGATGATGTGTCAACGCAGGTGTACCGGGTATAAGAAATTCCCCACTCAGGTGGGGGATGCTGAGAATGGAGGAGGTTATACATGTGTGGAGATGGGGTTTATAGGAAACCTCCGTCCACTTACTTTTGCTACGAATAAAAAAACTGCTCTAGGGGAGTTCCCATTGTGACTCAGCGGTTAACGAATCTGACTAGGAACCATGAGGTTGCGGGTTTGATCCCTGGCCTTGCTCAGTGGGTTAAGGATGTGGCGTTGCAGTGAGCTGTGGTGTAGGTTGCAGACGTGGCTCAGATCCCGCGTTGCTGTGGCTGTGGTGTAGGCTACAGCTCCGATTAGACCCCTAGCCTGGGAATCTCCATATGCCACAGGTGCAGCCCTAGAAAAGGCAAAAAAAAAAAAAAATAAATAAACTGCTCTAAAATTGAAAGCCTATCTTTTAAAAAAAATTGTAAATGCTACCAAAAGGACTGGAAGGGTCTGCTCCATGCAGAAGAAGGGGTGAGGCACCCCAGTATCCGTAGCATCCTACGCTCTGGGGAGCGCGGGTGGTTGTGCACCCCTGCCCTGATGAGCTTTTAGGGGAGAGCAGGGACAGGGCAGAGACAGAAGCAGGGGCAAATGAAAGGCTGCATTTGCAAAGCAAGGATTTTGAAGTTTTCCGTATTGACAAAGGACAAGAGTGGGAGAGTTGTTAAAAGCAACGCAGTGAGATGACTGAACAGGTCTCGGAACGGTCACTCGGGGCAGACCCGAGGTAGCCTGGAGGTCCCAGGAGCGGACAGAGCAGGAAGGCTGGAGAGGAGGCTGACGCGCTAACGCGGGCAAGAGGCAATTACAGCGAGGAGAGCAAAGTGGAAACAGAGGGAAAGCGTGTTCAGCAGGGAAATCTACAAAACTCGGCTGCATAAACGAGGGTGAGAGAGAAGGTGGCAACATTTTCCCTGTTTCTGGCACAAAAGAACTGAGTGGATGGGAGGGAACGAGCGAGGGAGGGCAAGTTCAGAAGTAAAGACGACGGCCCGGGTTTGGACACACAGAGCTGCAAGTATCCGAGCGCAACGTCCCCTGGGAAGGTGGCGAGCTGGGTCCGCAGCCTTGCAGAAGGGGCTGGACGCCTCAGTCAGCGGACTCTCGGATGTGATGCGAAAGGATGAGGAAGCTGGGCCAGCTTAGGGCCTGAGGACAACCGACGCGGAGGCGATGATTGAAAAACGCGGAAGAGTCACGTGTGTGTGGCAGACAGAGACGATTTTACCTTGCCCTTGACCCCGTATCTCTCCGACTACCTACCTCATGATCCCTCCCCACCCAGGATGTAGAATTCAGGTAAGCAAATAACACCATTACACTGGACTCCACGTCTTAACGAGTACCAAGGGTGGGTGCAATGTGGAAAATAAATTTCTCCCTAGTTGATCTGGAAATAAGTTAGAATAGTAGATCGAGACCCTCCAGAAAGGGGGAGGGATGAAAGGAAGACGTCAGAATTATCTTGCAGGTGGAAATGAAGAAATGTACCACTTCAGAGGTCAGCAGGTCTCCTGCTGTGACGAACAATTAGCCAGAACCCCCTGGAAGCCTGAGACAGACCAAACTACATATTCTTATCGTCTCTCTACTGAGCCACCTAAGTATTAGATAACCAGTGCCCCATCCAAAGCCTACTGGACAATCATTTTTTTTGTTTGTTTGTTTGTCTTTTTAAGGCTGCACCCGCGGCTTATGGAGGTTCCCAGGCTAGGGGTCTAACAGGAGCTGTAGCTGCCGGCCTTCGCCACAGCCACAGCAACGTGGGATCCTAGCTGCGTCTGCAACCTACACCACAGCTCACGGCAACACCAGATCCTTAACCCACTGAGCAAGGCCAGGGATCGAACCCGCAACCTCATGGTTCCTAGTCGGATTCGTTAACCACTGCGCCACGAAGGGAACTCCCTGGACAATCATTTTTAAGTGGCCCGTTTAAAGTACTAGGGACGTGGAGTCCCTTTGTGGCTCAGGGCGTTAAGGATGCAGTGTTGTCACTGCTGTGGCACAGGTCACTGCTATGGCAAGGGTTTGATCCCTGGCCTGGGGACTTCCACATGCCACGGAGGCGGTCAAAATAAATAAATACATCCATATAAGGTACTAGGGATGTAATGTACAATTAATACAATTAATACATAATTAACATTGCTATGTGTTATATATGAAAATTGCTAGGATAGTAAATCCTAAGAGTTCTCATCACAAAAAACATGTTTCTTCTTTTATTCTGTATCCAAAAGTTCACTAAACTTCTTATGTAAACATCTCATGATGTCTGTAAGTCAAATCATGATGCTGTACAACCTTAAGCTTCTAAGGTGCTGTATGTCGATTATATCTTAACAAAACTGGAAGAAAAAAACGTTTATTTTTTATTTTTCTTTTATGGTCACACCCAGGGCACATGGAAATTCCAGGTCAGGGATCGAATCCGAGCCACAACTGTGACCTATGCCACAGCGGCAACAACAGCCAAGTCCTTAACCCACTGCACCACAGCAGGGACTCCCAAGAAAAAGCGTTTTAATAAAATAAAATGGGCCATTTAACCGAAGCCACAGGCAAGTAAAGTTTACTGTGTCCTGAACAGGTTTTCTGAGTGGGTGACTGTCACAGGGCGGCAGGCAGACTGCACAGACCAGCTGTATTCCAGGGCTTGGTGGGTCCTGTCTGGGCCCAGGGTGACTTTGCAGGAACCTGAGGTCATCACAGCATGTTGCCCAGAGTCTGCAGACGACGCCTTGGCCGCTCAGCTCCGCTGGCCACGCTGTTGGGCTGCGTTAACACTGATGCCCTGGGAAGAGCAGAATGGGGTTTCCAGGCCCAACGCTAACACTCAGCAAGTCTTGTGACCGCAGGGAAGGTGTTCTTCTCCCAGAGAAAGACAAAAACGATAAGCAGACAAAACAAAAGGCCCCCCCAAACCAAATGAATGAGAAAAAGAAGGATTTGTCCTACGTGATTCTCAAATGTGGGGCTCAAATGTGGGTCCAGTTTTAGGCTGGTTGTTTAGAAACTGTTTGGGGAGCTTGCGAGACCTGCAGTGCTAAAGACAGAGGTCAGGTCGCAGGCTCTGTGCCTGGGGTAGTTCTGGGGCATCTGGGTTTTTCAGAAGCTCTCTAGGTGATTCTTATAAACATCCAGATTTGGGGACTACTGGATTACATGATCACTCTGTATCTCCCAGCTCTGTACCGTAAGGCTCAAGCATGTACTGGAGAGATGCTCATGACCAGTTCAATAACTGTGACCCCAAACCCAACCCAGTGCAGTTGCATTACTCAGATATCATTTATCCTTGAGGCTGAGTAACGCTCTGCTTTACAGAAAACAGAATAATACAAAATTAGTCAGGGGTCCTAAAATAGACCTGTCTCTCATTTCCCTTGAATGAATTTTCTAAAACTGAAACAGAATGTCAGCAGAATGTCAAGGCAAGAGGAGGGAGGTGGCGGGCTGGCGGGTCCGAGGCTGTGAGCTCCAATTCCACGCGGCCATTGCTTTGCTGCGATGACCCCGAGCAGAAGACTTTTTTTTTTTCCTTTTGAATCGCCTTTCTGCTCAGCAGAATGGAAGCAGCAACCGTCAGTCTGTCTCCCAGGGCTCTTGGGAAGAATCCGCGTGGAATTTGTTATCAGTCTCGCTCTTCGAGGCGTCAGGGGACGCAGGGGAGAATGTCACACTGCATTGCTTTCAGACCCAAAGCAGCTGCACCGCGATTACATCGACAGCTTCAAATAAGAGAACCCGACTGAGAAATCTCAAGGGGAGAGGAGGAGGCCCTACTGGCTCTGCTTTCCCAAGTTCAGGGTCCAGCTTTAGGACGAGAGCCAGCTTATCTCTTCTCAGGGGTGCTGGAAACGGCGGCCGGTCTGCATGGCCCGGTCAGCCGTTGCAACTACCTTCAGCCGAACGTGCTGGCATTCGCTCTGATACAAGCAGGGTCAGCGCCACAGATGGAAAGAATGACAGCATGTCCTTCCACCTTCTTGAGGCTCCGGCTGATATGGAAACTGGCTGGCGCAGGCGGCAGTGGAAAGTATGAATCCATTCTCGCCTGGGGTTGAATGACTGGAGAATAATCAGATCAGGGCTCGAGTTCAAATATCACTGCAGTCCACTTGATGGGGCCATTATCCAGTCACGTCCTCTGGGGCTGCAGGGATTATGCGCTGCGACTCGAGGCCACTGGAGGGACAGCACTTGCAAAAGCGGGCGGGGGACGGGCTTCTGAGAAGTGACTGGAGAGGTGAAGTGGGCTGGCCTGTGCTCCTCACCTCCCAAGAGCCCGGCAGGGCTCTGGAAGCTTCCAAGGCCACTGTCAGGGATGGGAGCCTCAGTGTCCCTAAGAGGTGTGTCATGTTTGACCCACGTTATGGCTGAGGGAATTCAACCTCACTGAGATTAGATGACTTGATTAAATTAGGTGGCACAGAGCAGGGACCCCCAAGCCCAGGCCCCTGGGAACATCCCATCACTCTGCTCACATCACATTCACACGGGTCTAAAAGATCACTGGAGTCAAGAGAAAGCAGAGAGGAGTTCCCGTTGTGGCTCAGCACGTAAAGGACCGGACATAGTCTCCCTGAGGATGCAGGTTCGATCCCTGGCCTCGCTCACTGGGTTAAGCATCCGGTGTTGCCTCTAGCTGCGATGTAGGTAACAGGTGCGGCTCAGATTTGGCGTTGCCGTGGCTGTGGCTGTGGTGCAGGCTGGCAGATGCAGCTCCGATTTGGCCCCTAGCCCGGGAACCTCCATATAATACAGGTGCACCGTAAAATTAAAAAAGAAAAAGCAGAGAAAGGCCAGCAACACAGGGGATGCTTGTGAGCAGGGCAGGTAGGGAAGTCGGAGGGGAGTTTTAGGCCAAAACTTCAAATATGGCTTTTAAACAAGCCCTAGGAGAAGAACCCCCAAAACAAAAACCCTGAGCAGTGAGTCCGGAATTCTACGCCCTTCTAGAGACAAGCCCAGAGTTTCCCCTGTGATGTCTTGTCTCTGTGGGAAAGAGTAACTGGACATGCATCCAAGCTGGGGAGTTTTCGGCCCTCCCTCATAATTTGTTTGGAGTGTCTTTGAATTGAAAGACACCTATTCTTAGGAGTACCCATTGTGGTTTAGTGAATTAAGAACCTGATGCTATCTCCGTGAGGACGTGGGTTCAATCCCTGGCCTCGCTCAGTGGGCTAAGGACCTGGCATTGTTGCAAGCTGAGATGTAAGTCACAGATGCAGCTCGGATCCCAAGTTGCTGTGGCTGTGGCGCAGGCTGGCAGCTGCAGCTTGGATTTGACCCCTAGCCTGGGAACTTCCACATGCTGCAGGTGCAGCTGTAAAAAGAAAAAAAAAAAAAAGAGGAGTTCCCATCATGGCTCAGCGGTTAGCGAATCCGACTAGCATCCATGAGGGCACGGATTCGATCCCTGGCCTTGCTCAGTGGGTTAAGGATCCAGCGCTGCCGTGAGCTGTGGTGTACATCGCAGACGCGGCTCGGATCCTGAGTTGCTGTGGCTGTGGAATAGGCCGGCAGCTACAGCTCCAACTGGACCCCTAGACTGGGAACCACTATATGCCACAGATGTGGCCCTAAAAAGACAAAAAGACCGAAAAAAAATGGAAAAAAAGAAAGAAAAAAGGAAAAAAGATACCTATTCTTACACTGCAGTCAAATCAAGTCGCTGTTTCTAGGGCTCTGACTGCCTCTGCTCAGAGCAAGGAAGGTAAAGAGTAAAGGCTTCTTAAAAACAGAACAGAACAAAAATGAATGTCTCAAAGTGTCAAAAAATGAACTGACACTGCTCTTAAAGATCTTTTCAGTCTGAGCCAGTCTTAGTCGTACTGTCTCTTTCCAAGAACTTGAGGTTTCCTCATGGAAGAAGAAGCCGAGGAGGAGGCGGACGGAGAGGGAACCGCCCCCCCTGCAAGCCCCCAGCTCTCCCGAGGCTTCTGCTAAATTCTGAGCCTTGGAAGCCCAGAGCCCCGGAGGGAAAGCGCAGTCACTGCCAGAGGGCAGCCCCACTGTATGTGACCCAAACCACTGAAAGTGAAAAGTCTCTACAGCTTATAGGACCTGAAAAATATTAAACACAGTCGGGCTATCTCGCAGGACAGTTTCAATAGGGTATTAGCGAAAAAAGAAAAAAAAAGTTAGGGAGATGGGGAAGTGGCCTGCGTGGTGGCTGGGTTTGACAGTAAGCTGGGTGGCTCCCGCGGGCTCTGCCTCAATCCTGCAAAGTGGATGCACCTCCACTAAAGGTCCCAGAATTAGGAAACAGACTGTCCATGACCTCCCAGGGCTGATTCAGTTACCAAAATGCCGACAGAGCTGCTCTCCTTCAACCAGACGCCTCATTACCCTTGCAGGTAATGTCTCAGCTGATTAGCCCGGGCGCGGTGTGGCCTGGGTAGAAGGTTGCTCCCTGTGGCCACTTTGGACTTGAAGAGGGGGTCTGCGCTCAGTGGCAAAGACCCTCTGCCTCCTCAGCCTCTGGCTGCGGGTTCCCCTGAGCCCTGGAGGAATTTCAGGCCCGATTTCCAGCCCATTCACCAGCAGGTGCTGTTCTAAGGTGCTGGGATCTAGTGATCGACCAGATGACATCTCCAGGAAGCTGACATTCTGGCACAGACGGGAAATAAGCAATCATGGGCCCGGATGTCACAGGGCGACACAGGCCCTGAAGACAACGAGGACAAAGGGCGAGGGGGGGGGGCAGTGTGCTGGTTCAGCCAGGGGCTCAAGGAAGATCCTGGAGGAGGTGACATCCGGGCAGAGAGCTAGAGGTTGGGGAGAAAGCCATGAGCACTGATTGGGAAGAACATTCCAGGACTCCAGGCCTTGGGGGCGAAACCACGCTTGGCGCATTGGAGAAATATCAAGAAAGCCAGCGAGGTGGGTGAGTGGCTGAAGCCAAGACCGGAGGACAGGCAGACGGGGGCCGGTCCACACTCAACCCCATTGGCCCAGGAGAGCAGTCTATGGTTTGCACGAAATGGGCTGGATGCAGCCGGAGAATTCTGAGCAAAAGAGTGACCCGATTTGATTTCCGTTTTAAAAACACCACATGGGAAGTCAGTGTTCCAGTGGGGGCAAGAGTGGAGGTGTGGATTCGGAAGCCATTGCAATAATCCAGGCCGTCCACAATGCCGGCTCAGACCGGGGAGAGGGAGGTGGCTTTGAAAAGCAGGTGAACTCAGAACACCTTTTTTTTTTCCTTTTCAGGGTCACACCCTCGGCATATGGAGGTTCCCAGACTAGGGGTCAAATGGAGCTGCAGCTGCCAGCCTACGCCACAGCCACAGCAATGCTGGATCCGCATCTGTGACCTACACGGCAGTCTACCGCAACGCCGAATCCTTAACCCACTGAGTGAAGCCAGGGATCGAACATGCATCCTCATGGATCCTAGTTGGGTTCATAACCCACTAAGCCACAACGGGAACTCTAGGACATCTTCTGATGAGACACCCAGAGACCTTGTACCTGGGCTGGATGTGGGAGTGGGGTAAGCTGCCTAGTGGCTGCCATTTAAATGAGTATTAAAGACAGAACGCCTGTTGCTTGTTTTAGTGCCAACGAATTCCTGCAGATATATATATATA
Source organism: Catagonus wagneri (assembly GCA_004024745.2). Classification (NCBI taxonomy): domain Eukaryota; kingdom Metazoa; phylum Chordata; class Mammalia; order Artiodactyla; family Tayassuidae; genus Catagonus; species Catagonus wagneri. The sequence continues at coordinate 3,742,463 of PVHT020000170.1, forward strand.
TTTTTTCCTCCAGCTTTACTGAGGTCTGATCGACAAGTCGTACATCTTTAAGGTGTGCTGGGTGATGACCTGATACACACACCCGGTGTGAAATGGTTACTGCAGCCAAGCTGTTAACACCTCCATCTCCGCACACAGTGTCCACCCCCTTTTCACATGTGTGGTGAGAACACAACATCTACTCTCCCAGCAAAGTTCAAGTATACGATACAGCAGCATCAACTAGTCACCATGCCGTACAGTAGGTCCCCAGAACTTATCACTGAAAGTGTGTTATCATTTGACCAGCATCTCTGCATTTCCCCCAATCCCTCATAACCACTGCTCTACTCTGTTTCAGCTGGAGAAACAGAATACACTAAGAGTGCGATGGGCTGAACTGTGACCCCCCCCCCAAATTCATATGTTGAAACCCTGACTCCCAGTACCTCAGAATGTGACCTTTAAAGAGGTGATTAGGGTAAAATGACACCCTTTGCTTGGGGCGCTAACCCAATCTGACCGGTGTCCTTACAAGAAGAGGAAATTAGGACACAGACATGCAGAGGGTCGGCCACATGAGGACACGGCAAGGAGCAGCCGGCTGCAAGCCAAGAAGAGAGGCCTCGGGAGAAATCGAACCTGCTGGCATCTTGATCTTGGACTTCCAGCCTCCAGAACCAAGAGAAAACAAATGTGCGCTGTTTAAGATGCCCAGTCTGTGGTACCTCGACCTGGCAGCCCTGGGTAACTAATATCGAGAGCCTCTGTGACGTTCGGAATCTCTGTAGGCTGATTGATTCAACCATATTTTACAGAGATTCCGTGACAAGATCAGCCACTGCAGAGTCCCGGGGGCTGCCCGTTAAAAAATCAAACCATACACACACATGCGCGTGCACACACACACACACACATACACACAATACACACACATAAAACACACACACACTCAATACACACATGCTCACACACATCATACACACACATATACACACACTTATACATAATACAACATACACACATACCTACACATACACAACATACACACATACATACACACACATATATACACATACACACAGGCCCACACACATCACACACACACATATACACATACACACATACCTACACATACACAACATACACACACACATATACACATACACACAGGCTCACACACATATACATATACACATGCATACATATATATATACACATGCACACACAAAATATACACATACACACAACACACACACACAGTCACACGTACTCACACATAAACACACAACATACATACATACACACAAACACACTCGCACACACACACACACACACACATACAGATTAAGTCTAACCAAGAGCTACCTATTTATTCCCAATTATCTTAGGACAACTTTTCTTTGAACTTCTCGCTGAAGGGCACCTGCGAATTCCCGGGGAAAGGGCTGGCCAGAGACGGTCTGCCGGAGCCCTCCGGACTGCCCAGCCCGCTGCCCACCCACCACCAGGCAACACCGTGTGGAGTTTCGCCTTTGCCTGTCTTCTAGACGCAGCAAAGCCACGCCCCGTGTCAGGTCATCTCTCTCAGAGCCCTCCGCTGCTCTTAGGAGAAATTAAGAAGCCAGAGGGAAACCAGAAACTCCGCTTGAAGTATCTATGATGCCTCGGTGAGGATGAAGGCACCAGTCAACCTCCCAGCAAAATAACGATGAGAAACAAGGCTTCCAACGTCACAGAATTTCTTTTCCCTAGTGTCTTTGCAAGAAAACAGACATTACCATGGTTTTTAAAAAAATCGTACTTGGTGAAAATAAGACTTCACAATTACAGTGTGTTCTTGTGAAAAAAAAAACCCTCAAAAACATCCTTCTTGCAAAAGGTTTTCTTTTACCCACCTCCTCTCCTTTCATCGCTGACTGCAGTGGAAAATTACACTCCCCTACGAAATATAATCCTGTTGATTTTAACACCTATTAAAGTTTTCATCAAATTGCTAGGTGAGCTGGTGTAATTAGGCACAGGCAGGGAGAAAATTACAAAGGATGCAGAGGCCATCAGTCCAAAGGAGGTAAATGCTAGAAAGCTCACAAGCTGTTTTTAACTTGAGATCATGCCTTACAAATGTAAAAAACAAAAAATGCTCACAGGCCAGGCTTCTTCAAACTGCTGCAGAAGCAAGTACCTGCCTGCTGGGGGGGTGGGGGGGGAGTCTTTTGGAAAAGAAACTTGCACGTTTTCTAACTTTTCCCCAGGGGATTCCTAAGAGCAACCTGAATCTAATCGACAAAAATGAAAGGCACACTAACCACGAGTCCCTAGGGCCTCGTGTAAAGGCGTGACATTAGGAATAAAAGGCAAGAATTATCTGCTATCCAGGGTCACGCTTTGGTATGCATTTAGTGGGTGCCCCTTCCGCATGCTGAAACGGCAATGTCTGAAAATTTTACATAGTTGTTTGAAGACAACCTGTGAGGACGGATGGGAAGGGGTGGAGGCAGGTGGGCTGTTTTAGCTGCAGAGTCCAGAAAGCTCTGGGAGGAACTGACGTCTGGGCAGAGCCACGTCTACCTCTGCGTCTGTGAACACGGAAAGCGGTTTTGCTTGTGTGCGTACCGACACACAGGTGCAGCTGACCTCGTTCACTGTACCTCAGAGGTATTGGGTTTTTGGTTTTTTTTTTTAACAAGTTGAAGGTCGGTGGCAGTCCTGCCTCAGGCAGATCTATCTGAGCCATTTTTCCAGCAGCATTTGCTCACTTGTATCTTTTGTATTTGTATCATTTGTATCTTCATGTCACATTTTGCTAATTCTCAAAATATTTCAAAAGTTTTCATTATTGTTATATCTGTTATGGTGATCTGTGGTCCGCCACTTTTGATATTTTCAGATGATGGTTAGCACTTTTTAGCAATAAAGTATTTTTCATTTTACCCTTTTATTTTTTTTGGCCGTGCCTGAGGCATGCAGAAGTTTGGGGACCAAGGATTGAACCCGTGCCACAGCAGCAACCCAAGCCACAGCAGTGACAATCCTGGATCCTTAACCCGCAAGCCACCAGGGAACTCCAAAGTACATTTTTTTTAAAATAATTTTTTGTTTTGTTTTGTTTTTAGGGCTACACTTGTGGCATATGGAAGTTCTTAGGCTATGGGTTCAATTGGAGCTGCAGCTGCTAGCTTACATCACAGCCACAGAACCGAGCTGCATCTGCAATCTACACTACAGCTCATGGCAATGCTGGATCCTCAACACACTGAGTGAGGTCCAGGATTAAACCCACATCCTCATGGATACTAGCCAAGTTTATAACCCATTAAACCACAACAGGACTCCGAAAGTATTTTTTTTTTTTTTTTTTGGTCTTTTCTAGGGCCGCACCCACGGCATATGGAGGTTCCCAGGCTAGGGGTCTAATC
>PVHT020000170.1:3746860-3779151 GCA_004024745.2 Catagonus wagneri
CACTACAGCTCATGGCAATGCTGGATCCTCAACACACTGAGTGAGGTCCAGGATTAAACCCACATCCTCATGGATACTAGCCAAGTTTATAACCCATTAAACCACAACAGGACTCCGAAAGTATTTTTTTTTTTTTTTTTTGGTCTTTTCTAGGGCCGCACCCACGGCATATGGAGGTTCCCAGGCTAGGGGTCTAATCGGAGCTGTAGCCACTGGCCTACACCACAACCACAGCAACATGGGGTCCGAGCCACGTCTACAATCTACACCACAGTTCACAGCAACGCTGGATCCTCAACCCACCAAATGAGGCCAAGGATCGAACCTGCAACCTCATGGTTCCTAGTCCGATTCGTTAACCACTGAGCCATTACGGGAACTCCCCAAAGTATTTTTAAATTAAGGTATGTACATTTTCCTTTTAAGGCATAATTCTGTGGCACACTGAATGGACTACAGTGTAGCATGAACATAACTGAAACAAAAAATTTGAATTAAATTAACTTTATTGCGATAATCCACAATAGCTGTGGCCCGGAACCAGACTCACACTGTGATCTGGAACCGGACTCACGACAGATCCCTCCTCTGACCTCTGCTTCTCTGGAGAACCTGAGTAACCCAGAAATCCAGCCGCTTCTCCCTTGTTCGCTGCTTCCCGTGCACGCCGGCTTCCTGCGTGAGTGCCTCTCACTCTTTCTGCTGAGGCCTCTGCACCGGCCACCCCCCCGCCGGGACCTTACCCGGCTTTTTGCATCCCTCAGACCTCAGTTTCAATGTCACCTCCTTGGAGAACCTTCCGGGCCCCCATTAAATGCTCCCTGTCATGGCCCCTCATGGTTCCCCATTTGCTTCGCTTGCAGTAGCGGTCGTCATCTACAGCCAAGACATGCATAAAAGATCCTCCGTCTCTGCCACGAAAACGTTCACTCCTGGATGGCGGAGGCCTGGCTCTGTTTCTCCCTGGGCCCCAGGACGCCGCTGGAAGCGATCAATAAGTACTGGCTGGACAAACGAGTGAGTGAGTAAGTGAGTGATGGGCCCGCCTCACGGGATGAGAAGGGAAACCTAGGAGTTGCCATTGTGGCTCAGTGGTTAATGAATCTGACTAGGAACCATGAGGTTGCGGGTTCGATCCCTGGCCTTGCTCAGTGGGTTAAGGATCCGGCGTTGCCACGAGCTGAGGTGTAGGTTGCAGACGCGGCTCGGATCGCACATTGCTGTGGCTGTGGTGCAGGCCGGCGGCTACAGCTCCGACTGGACCCGTAGCCTGGGAACATCTATATGCCACGAGTGAGATCCTAAATAAGGCCAAAAAAAGAAAAAAAAAGGGAAAACATTCTGAATCCCCTTTCTAAAGTACATCTCCCCCCCCCCTTTTTTTTTTTGCTTTTCTGGCCACACCTGCAACCATATGTAAATTTCCAGGTTAGAGCTCAAATCAGAGCTTACCGGCCTACACCACAGCCACAGCAACGGGGGAGCCGAGCCGAGTCTGCGACCTACACCACAGATCACGGCAATGTCTGGTCCCCGACCCACTGAGTGAGGCCAGGGATCGAACCCGCATCTTTGTGGATACCAGTCGGATTCATTTCTGCTGTGCCCCAGTGGGAACTCTCTAAATTGCATCTCTTCAACTGAGTCTTTTCTCCACATTATCCTGACATGCATTTTTCCACGTTAACAAACCTCTCCCCACCCAGCCCCTGATCAGCACCTGCTCCTACAGGTTTCCAGTATTCCAGGCCGCTGTGACTTTAGCCGGCGTTTCCTCCCTGGGCGGAGCCGGGGCTGAGGGTGGATCTGCCCCCGTGTGCAAGGCCACAGAGGAAGGTCACAAAAGGATTAGAAGACACGTTTCCTCCACTTGAGAAGCCAGTGACTTCACGGACAAGAAAAACTGTGTCCTTACTAAAACATAGAGTCTACCTAGCTAAACAGACCTGTATAAAGTTTCCACACGGCAAAAGAAACCCTAAACAAAATGAAAAGACAACCCACAGAATGGGAGAAAATATTTGCAAATGAATCAGCTGACAAGGGATTAATCTCCAAAATTTACAAACACCTCCTACAGCTCGATACCAAAGAAACAAACAACCCCATCGAAAAATGGGCAGAGGATCTAGGCAGACAGTTCTCCAGAGAAGACATACAGATGGCAAATAAACACATGGAAAGATGTTCAACATCGCTCCTCATTAGAGAAATGCAAATCAAAACCACTATGAGGTACCACCTTACACCAGCCAGAATGGCCATCATCAAAAAGTCTACAAACAATAAGTGCTGGAGAGGGTGTGGAGAAAAAGGATCCCTATTACACTGCTGGTGGGAATGCAAACCAGTGCAACCACTGTGGAAAACAGTATGGAAATTCCTCAGAAAACTCAAAATAGAATTACCATTTGATCCAGCAATCCCACTCCTGGGCATCTAACCAGAGGAAACCATGAGTCGAAAAGACACATGTACTCCAGTGTTCATTGCAGCATTCTGTGCAATAGCTGGGTCATGGAAACAACCTAAATGCCCATCGACAGAGGAGTGGATAGGGAAGATGTGGTACATACACACAATGGAATATTACTCAGCCATTAAAAGGAACGAATTACCAACATTTACAGCTACATGGATGGACCTAGAAATTATCACGCGAAGTGAAGCCAGTCAGACAATTAGACAGCAACACCCAATGCTACCGCTTACATGTGGAAACTAAAAAGACACAATGAACTTCTTTGCAGAATAGACAATGACTCACACACTTTGGAAAACCTTGGTTTTTCAATAAGACAATCTGGGGGGTGGGGGGATACACTGTGAGTTTGGGACACAAAATCTGTAAAATTGACTTGTGATGATTTATGTACACCTATAACTGAAATAAAATCCATTAAGAAAAATAAAATAAATGACTTCTCCTAGGATGGAAATGACACCTCCACAGAGACAAGACAGGTCCTTAGCCCACTGCGCCACAGCGTGAACTCCTGAAAAGTATTTATTTAGGCACCTGCTGTGTCCCAGGCACAGCTCTAGGCTCCGGGGATGTAGACAGAGTGGTGAGCAAAATGAAACAAACCCTGGCCCACGGGCAGTTCACAGTCAGGCAGGAAGAAATAAACAATAAATAATAAGACACATGGCGTGTTGTGTGGGGACACGTGGCACAAAGGCAAACAGAGTGGGGCGGCCAGAAGATGCAGGGGAGGGGGTTGAGACAGGATGGCCTGGAACTTGCTCCCTGAGACGGTGACGTCTGAGCCAAGACCCAGCCTTGGTGTCCTGGGAGGATGAGACTCCAGCATGAGAAGGGCAAGCACAAGGCCTGGGGTGGGGACTCGAACGTGACATGTTCACAGAACACGAGGAGGAGTTCCCGCTGTGGCACAGTGGGTTAAGAACCTGACTGCAATGGCTCAGGCCCCTGTGAAGGTTCTGGTTCTGGTTCGATCCCTGGCCCAGGGCAGTGGGTTAAAGGATCTGGTGCTGCGGCAGCTGTGGCTCGCATTCACTCCCTGGCCCGAGAACTTCCATATGCCACCGGTGCTGCCATAAAAAGAGAAAAAAAAAAAGAATAGGAGGCTGCAGTGGTGAGGGACGGGCCACTTCAGGGACACTGCTGCAGGGTGTCCCTGCAGGGACAAGGGGAACCCTGGCAGGTATGAATAAAGAGATGGAAATTACGGCTGAGCTTCAAACACAACCACTTTGAGACTCAATAGAGCTTAAGTCATTCAAATGCCACCGAATTCCAGTTAGATGAACTGATCCACCTGAAGGGTTGGAGAGGCCCACAGGCTGGGTCTTAGGAGTGTCAGGTTAATACCCGAATGGCCACTAGTTTACACGGGTTGGCAGAAGCCGCCCTCATCTGATGCGACCCATCCGCCCTTCTCCCCCTGGCCCCGACAAGGAATCTGTAAAAATGTCATCAAATAGGATAAGGAAGAGTCTTCCCCGCTCCTTTCCACCCTGCCAGGCTTGCTGAGCCCTGCGTCTTTACCACATCTCCCTTTTCAGATGAAAGGAAAGTGACGTGGAGCCAGAACACCTGAGAAAACCCCAATTCACCCGAATGTCTGAACTTTCATTCCGGAGAGAAGTTCTGCTTATTGGGGGGCGGCGGGCACTCTGAGCCTGCGCATCCAGACGAGCCAGGACCCCCCATTCTGGTCCCATCTGCAGGGAGCTCTCCCGCTGGGCCGAGGCCCGCTCCCCAGGGCACTGCCTTCATTATTTCACGGTGTCGTCACCCAAACACATGGCCACACCCGGTGGCACTGTCCCCTGACTGGCTAAAAAAAGATTTGATAGAACCCAAGGATCAGAATTTAGGCTGCTGTTATTCTGAATACAACGCAGGTCAGGAGGCGATTAAAGTTAGCGGGGTGGGGACAGTCCCGTTTTCCCAGCACCAGGATTAGTCGGCAAGTCCACACAATGGGACAGTGTGTTCCTACACACACCCACAAAATCCCTGACCTCCTTTTTATCCGAGCCACCTTTCTGGGGCCATCGGGGTGCCTGTCATTGTCCTACACCAGAACGCACAGCCTCTAGGAGCACAACCATTTATCAAGGACCCACTGATGTGTGTGACCTTAAAAAGTGAACAGGGGAGTTCCCGTGTGGCACAGTGGAAACGAACCGACCAGCATCCGTGAGAACGTGAGTTCAATCCCTGGCCTCGCTCAGTGGCTTAAAGATCCTGTGTTGCAGGGAGCTGTGGTGTAGGTCGCAGATGCGGCTTGGATCCTATGTTGCTGTGGCTGTGGCGTAGGCCGGCAGCTGCAGCTCCCACTCAACCCCTAGCCTGGGAACCTCGTTGCGGCCCTAGAAAAAGGCAATAAAAAAGTGAACAGAACCCAATCATCTGTCACTTTATGTTTTCTGATTCCTCGAAGAGACATTTCTTAGCTCAGGCCAGACCACCCTCTGTGACTCCAAGGAGCTGGTGATTAATGGGAGACGTCGACCTGCAGTTACAGGAAAACCTCAGGGGACTGACTTAAGCGGAGCGCCAGGAGGACGTGGGAAGTGGCTTGGGCACTTTTAAGGGCATGTGGTAACGTGAAGACAGGATCGGGGCCCTGGGCTTGTAGCAGGCACGGGGCTTTCCACGCGCAGGAGACCCACGATCACAGTCACGCGCCATCGCAAACACACACTGGTTGGCCTCCCCCGACCTGAGCTAAACTGTCCCTCGCTCAGATTGCAATAAAACTTCACCTGGAGTTTATCCAGACTGGGAATTCACGTGACAGCACCGATCCGGCTTTGGAGAAGTTCGTTATGAGACGGTCTCGTATGACACCTGATCGCTGAGGTAACGGTGAAGTGCCAGGATGCGGAAGTCAAAGATGCTCAGATCCGGGCGATTTCGTGTTTCGACACCATGCTAACTAGCCCTCCCGCGGTGACCACGTGCCTAGGGAGCGCGCCTGTCAGACGCGGCACAACCTCTTTTTACCGTATGCAGACCTCACCCTGCTGTGCCGATCCCCAGACACATGCATCATCCTAAATTATAAGATAATTGAATCGTTTCTGAATAAGCTTTGGCTGATGACACGGGCCGAGGCGCCACCCTGCCTCACGAGCTTCCTTTTAGGGAAGTTACAAAGGGACAGTAAGCACGCTGGTATTCGTGCGTCTCGCTGCATTACTAAGAACACCAAGCTTCTCAAAGAGGGGAGCAGACAGGTGCCCTTGTAGCCCGCCCCCCCCCCCCGCCCCGGGGTCAGCTGCTACCTGGCGGGCGATGTGAGGGGCACGGGGTGAAGGCAGAGTCGGGGGGCTGAGATGGCAGTGCCACCAGGTGCCCGAGGAGGAGCGGCGTTTGGAGTCAGGGCCTCGGGTGCGGCGTCCGAACCCCAGGCAGGCTACCGGCCCACACACCAACTCTCCCGGCCTCGGTGACTTCATGCAACAAATGTGGACCTTCCAGGGAGGCGGGATCAGGTCGCAGAGGCGGGAGGGTGTTTAAGAACCCGGGTGGCCTCTGGAATAGGGCGGCCTGGGTTCAAATCCTGCCCCCACCCCGACTTAGCTGTGTAACAAGGAGCGAGTTCCTTTGCCTCCATAGGCCTCAGTCACTCCATCCCTAAAATGGGGGCAAAACAGCATCTCTCTCACAGGGTTTGTGTGAGGATTAAATCCATCCACCTTTGTAAGCACGTCCAACAGTGCTTGGCACAGAATAAAGGACATAAAGCATTTAACTTCAGCCCATACGTGAGCCCCTTGCTATGGGGACCGGCACATAGTAGGTGCCGAGTAGAGGGCTAAGCAGTCACCACAGCCACTTCCCTTCTCTGGGTGTGTTTCAGAGACAAGAAGAGAGGGTCACGAGGGGGAAAGGGAAAATTACCCAGGTTTTTTTTTTTTTTGTGGCTGCACCTGCGGTATGTGGAAGCTCCGGGGCCAGGGATCGAACCGGAGCTGTTGCAGAGACAACGCTGTGTAGTCACGCTGTAGGCCACAGTTTAGAAGCTCTAGGAAAAGTACCGCAAGGCTTCCCTGACCGTGAAACAAACAAGCAAAACACAACAGAATAAAAATGGAACAACAGCTGCAGAAGGAACGGACTCCTACAAGTCTCGCGTGTTCTGATGGGCTGAGTTTGACCTCCTAGCAGCTGAGCGACTCCACTACCCTCTTCCTGCCCGAGGAGTTGACTTCTTAGCTGGCAAACAGGTTCGCACACGCCTGCGCCTCCCCCGGCCAGCTCGCTGACACCGCTCCCGACGCCAGCGTGCTGCCCGGACAGGCCTGGAGCTGGCGTCCTGAGGGCTCCAACCAGGTCACTGGGGCTGGACCCAAATGCCGCCAGGGGCCTGGGACCCTGCTGTCACACACACACTGCCGCTCAGCCCAGCCGACGTGGTGACACATACGTCACAGCCAGGAAGGGGCTCTCAGGAGTTCCCTGGTGGTCTAGTGGTTAGGATTTGGCACTTTCACCACCACGGCCCGGGTTCAATTCCTGGTCTGGGGACTGAGATCCTACAGTAAGCCACTGCGTAAGGCAGCCAAATAAATAAAAAGTAATAAAATATAAAAAAAAAAAAAACTAAAGGGGATGCTGGGGCCACTGGTGCAGCCATCAGCACGCACACTCGGGCAGCGCTCCCCAAACCCTGCGTGGAGAGCTCCCGCTAAGGGGGGAGATGGACAAGCCTGGAGGTCACTGCCCTCAGAGCAGAGAGAGCTGTCACCTCTCCCCTGTGATGGAGTCACCACTTGTGGAAGGCGTCCTGCTGGGCTGGGCCCTCTGACCCGCTCCAGCTGTGGACTCGAGTGTTCTTCCCCGGGTCCTGGGAGGGGCGTGATGATGAGCCCTCGTCTCCCAGGCTGGCAAGCTGAGGCTCAGGGCGGGTGGTGAGTGGCCCAGCTGTGTGGACGGAGCAGCAGAGCTGGGCTGCAGCCAGTGGGCCGGCATCCTAACCGCTAAGCCCACCAATGACCTTCGGATCGGAAACCGCTAAGCCCACCAATGACCTTCGGATCGGAAACCGCTAAGCCCACCAATGACCTTCAGATAGGAAACCGCCAAGTCCACCAATGACCTTCAGATAGGAGGCAGGGTCTTCCTACGAGCCAGAAAAAGCAAAGAGTTCCTGCCAGGGTGGGTCACTTCTGCTTCACTTGAATGAGTGGCTGGAAGGGACAGCTAAGAAGGACACCAGCAGCGGTCCCAGGTGACTGACAAGGAATCCCCCTGGGCTGGTGAGGCAGGAAAAATTCTGGTGACGGCTGAAAAATGCTGTGGGTGCTCCATCACTAAGAGGCCTCCTTCTGTGCTGGAGGCCCCGGGCCAGGGCCTTCTGGAAGCCTCTTCTTTTTTTCTTTTTCTCTTTTCTTTTCTTTCTTTTCCGTCCTTTCCTTTCCCTCTTTCTGTCTCCCTCCCTCCTGTCTCCCTCCCTCTCTCCCTTCCCGCCTTTCCACCTTTTTTTCTCTTTTTAGGCCGCCCCATGGCACGTGGAGTTCCCAGGCCAGGGATCACATCTGAGCCGCAGCTGTGACCTAAGCTGCAGCTGCAGCAACATGGGATCCTCAGCCCACTGTGCCGGGCTGGGGATCGAACTTGCGTCCCGGTGCTCCCCAGATGCCACCAATCCCATTGCGCCACAGCAGGAACTCCAAGGCTCTCCTTTCCTTATCCTCGTCTCAGATACCCTGACTCACCCAGACTTAAATTTTCTTAAGTTTTAGACACAGGGGTAAGGAGATGTTTGCAATCTTTCAAATAAAAGGACCAGAAAATACCTTTGAACTGGAAGGGCACTCCTGGGACACGGTGCCCAATGGTGCTTTAATCCTACCAGCAGAGAAGCCAGACGCAGAACCTGGACAAACAGCTGTGGAGCGGGGCCTCCCCGGCGCACGGCCCCTGTCCTTGTCGGGAGAGAACCTTTGTCTTGCAGAGCAAGACAACACAGCCAGACATTTTACCCCTGCACCTGCCCTGGAGTCAAGCCGGACTCAGAGGAGGAGTCAGTGGGACCAGAACATGTTTGCTGAAGGCGTTAGGTCTGCACGCACCGGGATCTGGGCTGTCACTTAAAGAAAGGACTTGGGACGCGGGGAGAGTCGGGCACAGCGGGAAAAGCTCAAGGCAAGAACAAGGAGCCTGTCTTCTCACTTCAGTTTAAATTACGAACCTGCTGTGTGATTTGGGGCCAATCTCAACCTCTCTGGGCACAGTGACCTGCCACTCGGTCCTATCTATGCCTGTGTCCCGTTCTTTCAGGAGAAAACTGAGGAGTTGGGGCTGCCCAAGTTTGCAGCCGCTATTCACATGTGGCTATTTAATTAAAATAAAAGTACACAAGCTTAAAAATTCAGTTCTGGAGTTCCCTTCGTGGCTCAGTGGTTAACGAATCCGACTAAGAACTGTGAGGTTGCGGGTTCGATCCCTGGCCTTGCTCAGTGGGTTAAAGATCCGGCACTGCAGTGAGCTGTGGTGACGGTTGCAGACGCGGCTCGGATCCCGCGTTGCTGTGGCTGTGGTGAAGGCCGGCAGCTACAGCTCCTGTTAGACCCCTAGCCTGGGAACCTCCATATGCTGCGGTGCGGCTCTACATAAAAGGCAAAAAGACAAAAAAAAAAAAAATTCACTTCCTCAGCAGCACAGACGCATCTCGGATCCCGCGTTGCTATGGCTGTGGCTGTGGTGTAGCCTGGCAGCTGTAGCTCCCATTCGACGCCTAGCCTGGGAACCTCCACATGCTGCGGGTATGGCCCTAAAATGACAAAAGACAAAAAAAAAAATTTTTTTTTGGCCTCACAGTCATACCCACCACATCTCAGATGCTCGGCGGCCACTGCACTGGGCAGATGTGGGACATTTCCAGCCACAGCGGGGGTTCCACTGGCAGTGTCGGGACTGTGCAAATGGAGCCATACGGTTCAAAGAATGCTCTTGAAAGATGTGGCAGAAATAAACAAGGGAACACTACTTAGCCATAAAAAAGATGAAATCCTGCCATCTGCACAACATCACAACATGGATGAACTTGGAGTATTAGGCTCAGTAAAATTAGTCAGAGAAAGGCAAATTCTGTATGCTATCACTTATATGTGGAATCTGAAAACTAAAACAGGAGTTCCCTGGTGGCTCAGTGTGTTTAGGATAAAGCGCTGTCGCTGCTGTGGTGTGGATTTGATGTCACACCAGGATCTTCCTGGGAACTTTCACATGCCATGAGTACAGCCAAAAAAAAGGAAAAAAAAAATAAAGAAAGGAAAGAAAAAAGAAAAGAAAAAATTAAATTACTGACTATAACAAAAAGGAAACGGATCGCAAAGACAGCGTTTACATTGCCTTTACAGCTATTTACATATGTAGATTACGCACAAATATTACCTCATTTAATATAAGAGACTTGAGCATCCACAAATTTTGGCATTTGCAGCAGTCGTGGAACTGGTCCTTCATGGATATCCAGGGAGGCCTGTATAAGGGTGCCACTTGCAACAACGCTTATAACAGGGAGAAAACGAAAAAAAAATGCAACTACAACAAAGCTTGCAACAATGCTTATAACAGGGAGAAAACAAAAAAAAATGCAACTACAACAAACCAATCTAGAAACAACCTAAATGTCTATCAATAGGGATTGCTGGTTAAATTACATTACATTCTTATAATGAAATGCCAGGCAGTCATCAAAACAAATGCACTGAGTCTACTGGAAGATGTCTGCAAAGTTTTAGGAAGGCAAAGAGCAAAAGAGTGTATGCAATATATATATATATAGATGTAGATAGATAGATAGATACATATATAGATATATATAGAGTTTTTTTTTTTTTTTGCCTTTTCTAGGGCCACACCCGTGGCATATGGAGGGTCCCAGGCTAGGGGTTGATTCGGAGCTGTAGCCGCAGGCCTACACCAGAGCCACAGCAATGTGGGATCTGAGCCGCATCTGCAACCTACACCACAGCTCACGGCAACACCAGATCCTTAACCCACTGAGCAAGGCCAGGGATCGAACCTGCAACCTCATGGTTCCTAGTCGGAGTCGTTAACCACTGAGCCACGACGGGAACTCCGAGTGTATGCAATATGATATTTACAAACACACACACGTGGTACCTACAGAATATCCATGAATACATGTAAAACTTAGAGGTTATTTCTACGAAATAGGAGTTGAGAGAAGAGGATGAGGAATGTTTAGCAGATGCTTTTATTGATTTTTATGACCAAATATAAATTTTATAATGGATTATTCTTCAAAGCACACGGCAATGTAGACCAATGTACTAACTCGCAGCTGGTACTCAGCAAATGATAATCAGTATGGGCTGGGACCTTCAGAACGTCCCCCTTACGCCACTGAAGACCCTTATGCCAGCAGAGCACACGCATAAAACAATGATGGGCAACTTCTTGCTAACGTCAGCTTGTAGGCTGCACTCTCTGGCGAGAAGACTGGAGAAGCGCTGAGCGATCCTGGAACCAAAAGCATGAAGAAATGGCTCTAAAGACCATAAGCCCGGATCCCATGATGCTAAAGCCCCTTGATCCGTTCTTCAGCCCCTACTGGTGCCACCCTGTGATGTCATCATCTGCAATGACTGACCCGGGGACGGACGCTGAGTGACAAGCTGCTCGGGGATAAGCAGTGAGGTTTTAAAGACCGGTTCATTTAATTAAAAGCACAGCGGGCCGCTGAGTATTAAGGAGACGGCATGTGCTTCATTACGGAAGGTCATCTTTCCTGGCACGATCTAATGGAGACCACGGCAGCCCTCAGAGAGAGGACGGTCACAAGTGCTTTCACCCTCTTAGGACAAGAGAAGACACAGAATGACCAGCTGCCTTCTATCGAGGGTTCTGGAGGCTGGCTGGTAGGTAGAAATTTGGCAGATGACAACGAATTTCCGAAAAGGTCTATGTGTCCCCTAAAAGACACTCTCAGAACAATGAGATGGAAGAGAGGGAAGGCCAGGGACGAGAAAGCCAGAGGAAAGACGGGAGCTAGGAACGGATGGAGGGGAAAACCTCGCCAGCCGACATCACATTCTTTTTTTTTTTTCCCTTTAAAAATTTTGTTTTCTTTTTATGGCCGCACCTGCCGCAAAAAGATATGCAAGGTCCCAGGCTAGGGGTCGAATCGGAGCTGCAACTGCCAGCCTACACCACAGCCACAGCAATGATGGATCCAAGCCACCTCTGCAACCTACACCACAGTTCATGGCAATGCCGGATCCTTTAACCCACTGAGCGAGGCCAGGATCGAACCTGCATCCTCATGGATACCAGCTGGGTTCTTAACCTACTAAGCCACAACGGGAACTCTGATATTTATTTTGCAATTACAGGATTTTTTTTAAAATCATGCTGGGGAGCCTAGGATTTATCATCATCAATAATGATTCTGTGTTCTAGATAACCATAGAGAAACTGGTAGCAAATCTCATTCATGTTAAAACAGGATTTTCTAAGCATTATAAGTGAAAACAAGTCATGCTAGTTTTCCTGTGTAATCCATCTCGTGACAGTATTTTAAACGTTCGGCAACATATAAGCCTGTTACTTTCATACATGTATGTGCACGCCCACTACACTATGTTAGTGTTTCATTTCCGCTGCTACGCGAATATTTATTATGTGCCTACTATGTGGCAGGCACTGCCTTAGGCACAGGATTACTGCAGTGAGCAATATAAATACTGCAGCCTTTGCATTTCAATAATTACTTAAGTAAAATTGCTAATAGGCACAAGGCACTTACTACAAGCCTGGTATAATTCTTAGCCCTTCATTTATATTCTCTTTTCACCCTCGTAACCCCGAGAGGGGGGAGCTTCTATTACCCCATTTTATAGAGACTGAAGCACAGAGACGGTCAGTTACTTGATCAAGGTCACGCTGCTGGTTGCTGGCAGAGCTGGGATCTGAATTCGGACTGACCTGGCTATTCCAGTGAGATATAGATATAAACCAACCCTGATGCTGCCAGATGTTTGCCAAGGTCTCCAGGCCAGCTCATGAACTGCTTGTGACCCAGTGAGCTTTCTGGTGAGTGGTGTGTTTTTAGGAGTTTCCGGACTGCTGACCCGGACCTGAGGGCTCCCCATCTGAGATTGGCAGCTTCGGACGAAAAGCTAGTTGTGTGAGCAGAGCTAAGAGCTACTGGAATTCCCCATAGTCCTGTAGAATACTGTCATTACATGGCCTGGCCAGCAGGTAGTTCTGGAATCTTCCAGTGACGGGGGCCCACCACATGAGTCTGACAACCTATGCACTAGCCCAAGCTTTGCCTTTTAAAAGTCATCTCTGCAGTAACCTAATAGCTGAAAATAACCTAATAGCTCAGAAAATTTCTTGTATCCCTGAAATGAAGTGTTTGTTTCATCTGAGTGAGCTCTCTCTTTATATTTCTTTGTGCTGACAATCTTGAGTCACAGACTAAGTTGCAACAAATACGACCGCGGGACCAGAGGATGTCACAAACGTGTACCAGGCACAGGTGTCCGCGGGTCACTCCTGAAAGCCAGCACAGCAACCCTGCTTCCTGTTTTAACCAAAGGAGGTCCCAACGCCCAGCAGCAGGGAGGGTCCGCTCAGGCAGCTGGCTCTCACTCCTCCCGGCTTTCTGCTGAAGGAATGGAGGAGAGCGCAGTGTTTCCCGTTGTACCAGCTTCCTCGGCCTGGAGACGCATATTCTATCTTTGAGGCCTGAAAAGAAGTCTAGGGCAACCCCCCGGACTCCAACGCTGAACATACGGGAGGCGAGCTCCCCCTGGTGGCGGGCGCGGGTGTTGGCGCAGCCCCGGACTAGCTCTCGGGGCACCGCTCCCTCTGCCCCTCCAGGAGGAAGGGCCACAGATACTCTGCTCTTCGCCCCCTAACGGTGGCGCTGGGGACGGTTCTGCCGGTTTTAGCTGAAGTCGTTACCCGCGGGCTCTGGGTTCTTTGGGTGGGGTGGGAGATGGGACAGGGGAGGACACCATTTCAGAGGACATTAGAGGAGCAGTGTCACTTAGTGGCAGGGTTTTGAGAAAGGAGACCAGAGTTCTAAGTTCGGCCAATGTCTACTGAGCACCCCGGAGACAATGTCATTCCCGCTCTGAGCCTCGATTCCTCCTTGGGGAAATGGAAGCCTTGGGCCTGAGAGCCTTCCTGCTGCGATTCTGTTGCTGTGCCCAGAATCGGATGCCCAGCTGTCACCCGCTTCTATGTGATTAGCTTTGCCAAGAAAGAAGTCTTCGTCTATAAAATGGGCCAACAGGGTATCTATCTTAGAAGGTTCTGAGAAGGATGAAATGATATGCATTAAATATTTGGCAAAATGGCAAGTGCTAAACAACAGACTGCTTATAATGAATTATATAATTACTGACTGCATGTATCATTTATCAACCAAACTTCAGAGTGAGAGAGGGCGCTGCTAGTAACCACCCCAGGGTGACAGGCATGAACCAGATGACAAACTGGGACATACGAAAATAAAAATCAATAAAAAAAAAATAGCTACCAGGAGATTTGGAAAAGTCCTCAAAAATGGACAAACCTAAAATAAAGTTTCAGGAGTTCCCGTCGTGGCTCAGTGGTTAACGAATCCCACTAGAAACCATGAGGTTGCGGGTTCAATCCCTGGCCTCGCTCAGTGGGTTAAGGATCTGGTGTTGCCGTGAGCTGTGGTGTAGGTCACAGAGGCGGCTCGGATCCTGCGTGGCTGTGGCTGTAGTGTAGGCCGGCGGCTGCAGCTACGATTAGACCTCTAGCCTGGGAACCTCCACATGCCGCGGGTGCGGCCCTAGAAAAGGTAAAAAGACAAAAAAAAAAGGTTCACCCAAGTGGTCTGGCTTTGAGAGGCTTTATCTTTGGCAAACCCCCAAATGGCAACTGAACAGAATCGGCTCTGGGGTCGGTTAGACCCTCCCTGACACGGGTTCCTCTCTAATCAATGCCATTTCCAAGACCAATTGCTGACACAAGTGAAAGTGACTGAAATTCACCTCCTCTCTCCCACCAACAGGCAGACAGACCTCCCACTGACCAGCGCCTTCCACTGACCAGCAGGCGATAAGGCAGGAGTTGGGGCGAGAAGGAAACCAGAAAAGTCACCCCCAAATATGCCTCTTTCCACATAAAAGACATTTGGAGCAGAAGGCAGTTTCCATGTAGGAAAGCTTTTTCTCCCCGTCCCCACCCCTACCTCTTTTCTGCCTAAAGGTAGGAGAAAAACTCCCCTTTAAAGCAGGTGAATCCAGGCACTTACAGAGGAAATCTGCAGGCGCATCCCACTGGCTGCTTCCCACGCTTACTCCCCCACAGTGAGCAGCCGTGTGGAACCGGAGGATTTTCTCCCTTCCTCCAGTTTATTCTTTGCTGAAGAAGATACATAAGCCGACTTCCAAGCCTCCACGTGGCGCCGAGGGCTTCCCGCCGGCCATGCACGCCCGCGTTAAAGACGATCTGTTGTTCCCTCCTGTGAGCCCTCTTTTTGTTAGAGCCACAGCCGAAAACCTAGGACGGGCAGAGGTCGAGTCTGTGTCCCCTGCGGATGGGAGGCTGCGGGGCTGGGTGGAAGAGTCCTAGACTCACACTAGGGAATTACCCTCTTTCTGAGCCAACTCCTACTTGGAAGAGTCTGAACACGTGGGGACAGACAAACGGGCTGTGCTCCAGCGGATGGAAGAGCCGGAAGTGACCTCACCGAACTGATCCAGCTCAGCCCGCCCACTTCGCAGAGCAAGCAAATGAGGTCTGGTTATTTTGCCCCCATACTTGTGGTTTATTATGGATCGATTAAGCTCTTTGGCCATATTTATATAATACACACTATGAAAAAATTGTGTGACTTCCCCGCTGGCCTGGAAACCCCACAATGGGAGGGGCGATGTCTGCCATTCACCAAAGGCTGTGCCCCTCCCACCCCCACTCTGACCTCACGGTGACTGTGGGGTAGCAGTTACTATCCTTCTTCTGCAACTGGCGAGACGGGGCCTGGGAAGGTTGACTGAGCAACCTGGTGTCCCACAGCCGGCCACTCTGCTCAGAACACAGCAGGCTCTCAGAAGTATGTGTTGAATGAATGAATGAGTGAGGAGATAGAGCTAGGATTCAAATCCAGGTCTGGCT
Organism: Catagonus wagneri; assembly: GCA_004024745.2. Lineage (NCBI taxonomy): Eukaryota > Metazoa > Chordata > Mammalia > Artiodactyla > Tayassuidae > Catagonus > Catagonus wagneri. The sequence continues at coordinate 3,762,474 of PVHT020000170.1, forward strand.
GGCTCCAGTGCCCAGGCACCACCCTCTGTTTGAACACAAGAATATCACCAGGGCTTGGAGTTCCCACTGTGGCTGAGTGGGTTAGGAATCCGACTAGCATCCACGAGGATGTGGGTTTGATCCCCGGCCTCACTCAGTGGGTTAAGGATCTGGTGTTGCCGAGAGCTGTGGTATAGCTCGCAGAAGCAGCTTGGATCTGGTGTTGCTGTGGTTGTAGCACGGGCCGGCAGCTGCAGCTCTGATTCAGTCCCTAGCCTGGGAACTTCCATATGCCGCAGCTGCAGCACCCCCCCCCCAAAAAAAAGAAAGAAAGAAAGAAAGAGTATCATCAGGGCTGCCACTGATAGCCAAAAGCACTCAAATAGATCTGTTAAAGATAAGTAAATGGCCGAGAGAATAATAGAGTTGTAACGCATCTGAACCTAAGTTTCCTATGGATAAAAGAATTTTCTTCATGGAGGTACCCTAGGGTTTAAATAAGATGTGAAAAATTTGTGGGCATTACTGCATACTGTAAGATGATTACAGCACAGGCTTTGGGGTTGGTTAAAACCAGGTTTGAATCACAAGCACTTACTGGCTATGTGACCTAGGACGGGCTACCTGGCCTCCCCTGGCCTCAGTTTCCACATCTGTAGAATGAGAATAATAACAGTACCTCTTTCATAGAGTTCTTGTAGAAAGATGAAATGATATATATTACACATAAAGCGCTTCACAGTAATGAACAGAAACTACTATCTGTAAATCACAGCAGAAGATTTAAAACAAAAATATAAAAGTGAGAAAGTCAAACATGCTACTGTCATGTTGAGTGCAAAAAAAATATATCCAAAATTAGCTTTCTGAGTTAAATAATATTTTTGTCTTTTAATTCTGAATTTAAACCAAGCTAAATACCTCTTTCTATGGTGTTAATTATGATTACACATGGGAACTTCATATTGCACCTGCTGAAATTAGTAATGAAAGGAAAAGTACTGAACCTTCCCAAAGGAAAAAAAGGTTCAGTTGCCTGGGCTCTTGGTTTGGAAATGTAGTGGCTGACAGCTTTTGCTACAAAAGCAGTAAAACTATCAATGAGGTCTTTTATGTTAAGTAGTGGAGTCTAAAACTGTATTCTTTTACAGAGTTGAAGCTAAGAAAAAAAAATCAGATGAGAAAAATCCCTTAATAAATATTTCTGAACACTGACTGCTCCACGAAAACAAAAAAATGTACAAAGAAAAAAAAATGTCCTAATAAACAGTGACTATGCGAGACAGGCACCCCGGCAGAAGCCCCCCACCCCTGAATGTGAGCTGCACTTACTGACTCACTTTTTTTTAATTTAATTTTATTTACTTATTTTGCTTTTTAGGACCGCACCCACAACATATGGAGGTTCCCAGACTAGGGGTCAAATTGGAGCTGCAGCTGCCAGCCTACACCACAGCCACAGCAACTCGGGATCCAAGCCACATCTGCCATCGACACCATAGCTCAGGGCAATGCTGGATCCTTAACCCACTGAGCAAGGCCAGGGATTAAACCTGCATCTTCATGGATAGTAGTCAGACTGCTAACCCACTGAGCCACAACGGGAACTCCCTGACTCACTTCTAACAAGGAGATCCAGTGAAAGTGGGAAGCTATCACTCTGAGAGCTGGTTACCAGAAGACTGTGAATTCTGTTCCATCGTGCACACCCTTCCTTGCTTGCTCTGATGGAAGCCAGCGGCCAGGGTGTGGGCTCCCTTGTGGAGAGGCCTGTGTGGCAGGGAATTGAGGGAGGGCTCCAGCCAACCACCACTGTGGGCCCGGGGCCGTCAGTCCAACAACCCCCCAGAAATGCAATCCTGCCAGCGACCGTGGGAGTCGGCCTAGGGGCAGACACTCACTCCCTTCAGCTTAGCCATCAGAGGCTCAGGGCATGTGGACGTTCTCAGGCCAGGGATCAAACCCGCTCCACAGAAGTGACAACGCTGGATCCTTAACCTGCTGAACCCCCAGGGAACTCCAAACCCAATGAAATCTCTCGAGGTTAAAAATATAAACAGGACTTCCCACTGTGGCACAGCGGGTTAAGGATCCAGCACTGCTGCAGCTGTGGTGTAGGTCACAGCTGCAGCTCAGATTCGACCTCTGGCCCGGAAACTTCCACATACCACTAGTACGGCCAAAGAAGAAAAACATATATATGTAAAAATACATACATATAACCACTTAAAACAAATATAGTAACGGATTTCTACAGTGATTGAAATGTACATAACACGAAGCCCACATTTCCTTCCAAGTCAAAGTCAGAGTTAAGGCTGTTAATATTTTCCTGATGTTCTATTTTGAAAACATTTTCTGTTCTGCCCAAAAAGGGTAGACAGCTCTTACCTCCTTCTGCCATGGGCCATCAGTGCCCAGAGGACACAGCAGAGCCCTTTTACTGTCTCATGACCTGTCAGCATCCTTGTGATCGAGAATTAGTATTTACAAAGGAAAAAAAAATTCGTGCTCACAGCTGAATCGTATTTCTAATGACTGGCACTCCCCGTCAGCCCCGGAAATGAGTTCTAAGGATTGTCCACAGGAAACGTACACGGAGGAGGCTGTTCCCCTCACCCCCCAAAGCACGCACGGCTGTGGGCACAACTGCCATCACTGTCACCGCAGGGAGGTGTTCGCAGAACTGGGCGAACAGGCCTCGCAGGGGCGTGTGGGCAAAAGAGTGGACTGTGTTGCCTGACGGCATTTTCAGAAAGGAAAGCGAGGCGACAGCCTGAAATATAAACACTGGAATCAAACAGCCTCTGTTTTAGCTATTCTGTTCTATTACAAAGCCTATTTTTTCCCCTTTTTTTTTCTTTGGTTCCCTTATGTATCTTGGGGCTTGAAAAGTCTATAGTTTTTAGCAATAACACTGAGAGCTACTGCTACTGAAAAAAAAAAAATGCCTCGAACAATGGATGGTGCCTGCAGATTGAGCAGAAAAGGGAACCAAACGCTTGCTTGGGAAGGTGAGGACGGATCATAGACGTAAAAATAATAATTATAATATATACATATATGAATTTCTGATCTTTTTTTTTTTTGTCTTTTTAGGGCCTCATCCATGGCATATGGAGGTTCCCAGGCTAGGGTTCTAATCGGAGCTGTTGCCGCTGGCTTACACCACAGCTACAGTAGCACAAGATCTGAGTTGCATCTGCGACCTACACCACAGCTCACGGCAACGCCGGATCCTTAACCCACTGAGTGAGGCCAGGGATTGAACCCGCAACGTCATGGTTCCTAGTCGGACTCATTTCCGCTGTGCCATGATGGGAATGCCCCAATTTCTGATTCTTAAATTATATATATATATATATTACACACACACACGCGCACACACACACACACACACACACATATATTATTTCAGAGTCAGAAATTCTAAAATTTGGGAAATAGTGGATAACTTCTAAAGTAAGGTTTGCACATAGAGTACACTGGTTTTTCTTTTCAATTTTTTTTTTTTTTTTTGGTCTTTTTAGAACCACACCTGTGGCATGGGGAAGTTCCCAGGCTAGTGTTCGAACTGGAGCTCCAGCTGCCAGCCTACCCCACAGCCACAGCAACTCAGGATCCAAGCTGAGTCTGCTAGCCTAACCCACACCACAGTGCATGGCAATACTGGATCCTTAACCCGCTGAGCAAGGCCAGGGATCGAACCTGTGCCCTCGTGGATACTAGTCAGGTTCGTTACAGCCACAGTGGGAACTCCAGGCTTTTCCTTTTTTTAAAGCTCCAACATTCTAAACATCCCCAAATGAATCAAACCACACCATACTGGTTTAACATCTCTTCACACTTAAGGAGGTTTAAGGGGAAGTTTCAGGCCTCATTTAAGTTTGAGAAACCACGTGCCTGTGACACTCAGATGAAAAGTGAAAATGGCCCAGGGCGGCTGGGAGTTCACACTGCGGCAGATCCCAGCCGTTACTGTCCTGCTGGAAAGTCACGTTTGACACCGTGCTGCCACACAGGGACTTGTGATGGGCACAGGGGGTGCGCAGCCAAGCGTCCGCCACTGTACAAGCGGAAACTGTGCCTATCAGCCGGGCCCCCTTGGACGTTCAAAACATTTCCGATCACCACATTACTATTGAGTGATAGCTTCCCTACCGAAATATAAGCTCTGGGAGGACAAGGCCAGGGCCTGGAGCTTGGTGGAGAGTGCACAGCAGCGACAGGATATGTAAAAGGGCGCGGAGGTAGTGTCGATGTGTCACCTGCCCAAAGGCTGGGCTGTCCGGCTGACGGCCCCGCACCCTGTTTCCAGCCACAAGGTCAACCACGCTGAGAAGGGCGGCACGAGAAAAAGGGCCTGCCTCCCCTTTCGGTCTGGAGGAAATCGAGGCACAGATCTGGCTGAGCCCGCACGGCTCACTCAGGGGTAAAAGGAAGACTCTGGTCGGGCCGAAGCCCTGCTGGCTACATCGTGGTCCCCAGTCTTGGCTCCTAATCAGAATCACCAGGCCATTCTTTCCAGGCGGTCCCCAGCCCCTGAGACCAGAACTGGTCTAGACTGGCCTGGGCATGGGAGTTTCTAGAATCGTTCAGTGGTCTTTACTGATACAAAGGAGTTAAGGACACCACTCCAACGCCATGCGTGCCCATCAGAACACTTCATGTTATTACAAGAAATTCCTGGCAGTATCACAGATCTTCAGTGGGCATTTGTTTTAAGAAAGGTGAGTTGAGGAGTTCCCGTTGCTGCTCAGCAGTAACGAACCCAACTAGGATCCACGAGGATGCGGGTTTGATCCCTTGCCTCCCTCAGTGGGTTAAGGATCCGGCGTTGCCGTGAGCCGTGGTGTAGGTCGCAGAGGAGGCTCGGACCCTGCGTTGCTGTGGCTGCGGCTCCGATTTGACTGCTGCCCTGGGAACTTCCGTATGGAGGCTGCAGCCCTAAAAAAAACAACAAAAAAGAAAGGTGAGTTTCTTCACTAGAAGAGCACATTTTTCTATGATTGGCACTTCCCAAAATAGCCCTCAGGCAAAGAAAGCTCTGTCAATCAAACACACATTTGTGTTTCAAACAGAAAAATGGTATTTGTTGCCATTACTCTATGGGACTATAGCTACTGCCTGGAAACTAACAGAACATTACTTGAGAAATCTCAATTTGTGGTTTGCTTGGTGGCAACTGAATAAACCCTTATTCCAGGGAACCGACGAACCACTGCCAACAACCCAAAGCACGTGTAATTACTGATTCAAAGGCCTGCTTTGCTTTCTCAGGGAAAAGAAAAAAAAGGTTCACAAAGACAGGACACCAGCGGAATATACTCAGCAAATATTTATACAGCAAAAAAATAACCTTAACAAAAGCGTGCATTCATTTGTAATGGTGTGAATCCTCTAAGAAGATTACTCGAAATCAGTGACGATATCAGTTATGTACAATACTGATGATGATCCAGCCAACAAAAGCAAATTTTACATATCAGGCCCAAATGCTGGAATTAGACAGCCGGCTTCCAATATAAATTCCCAAATGAACTGGTTGTGCAGGTCAATTTCGAGCCTTCCTTTAAGATTAAGGTTGGAGGAGTTCCCGTCATGGTGCAGTGGAAACGAATGCAACTAGGAACCACAAGGTTGCGGGTTCGATCCCTGGCCTCGCTCAGTGGGTTAAGGATCAGGCGTTGCCTTGAGCTGTGGCATAGGTCGCAGACACAGCTCGGATCTGGCGTTGCTGTGGCTGTGGTGTCGGCTGACAGCAACAATTCCGATTAGACCCCTAGCCTGGGAACCTCCATATGCCACAGGTGCGGCCCTAAAAAGACAAAAGCCAAAAAAAAAAAAAAAAAAATAGGATTAAGGTCGGGGAATAATATGAACATATGCAAAGAACACTGACAAGTCTTCTTCCTTCACACCATCTGCCACCACCTGGATGTCTGTGTTCTTCCCAGATGCATATTTTGCTGTCCTACCCTCACCTCCCCACCCCCACCCCCGTGATGATATCAGCTGTTGGGAGGTCATGAGGTCACGGGGGTGGCGCCCTGGTGATGGGATTAGTGCCCTTATGACAGAGCTCCCTCGCCCCCTCCACCACTGAGGACACAGCGAGAAGGGGGCCCTCCCGCCACTGCGCTGGTCACCAGAACTGTGAAAAGTAAGATTCTTGTTTATAAGCCCCCCGGTCTGCAGTATTTTGTTAGAGTGGCCCTAACAGGTGGACACCATCATCCAGCCAGGCGACCCTCCAACAGACCGGTTAGAGAGGTGGCGTGGCCAATGCATTCAAAGGATCGCCGGCTCAAGGGTCAGACACCACGGACCTGAAGCAGAATCACATTTTCATTAAAACACCAAAAGGTGATGGGCCAGCCTGAAGGAAGAATGGCTGTCAGACGAATAATAAGTTATTACTCATTATTTCTGTGAGATCTCAGAAGCCACATCTTCCCACCCAGAGGGATGGTTTTAGAAACTATCTTTCTGGAGTTCCTGTTGTCGTGGCTCAGTGGAAACAAATCTGACTAGTATCCATGAGAAGGCAGGTTCGATCCCTGGCCTTGCTCAGTGGGCTAAGGATCCGGCGTTGCCGTGAGCTGTGGTATAGGTTGCAGACGCTGCTTGGATCCGGCCTTGCTGTGGCTGTGGTGTAGGCCAGTGGCTACAGCTCTGATTCCACCCCTAGCCTGGGAACCTCCATATGCTGTGGGTGGGGCCCTAAAAAGACAAAAATAAAAATTAAAAAAAAGAAGAAGAAACTATCTTCCTCCTGGAAGGCTCACCCGTGGTCTGCAGGACCCTGTGGCTGGGACACCAAGGCACAGAGCTCCCCCGCCCACATCCTGAGGCTCCTGACCCCCAAACGGAGAGGACAGGCTCTGCTTAGTCTCCAACATCACCCCCCCAGTCCAAACACCCCCACGGCTTCCCCGAGACCCAAAGTCCGGAGCCTCCTCAGGGGGGCCCACCCCGCCTCCTGCCCCCAAAGACGCTTCCCACCTAACTCTGCAAGTAGAACAGCATCCAAAAAACCTATCCTGGCCTCCTAGGTTCCCATGGAACCGTCCCCTGGCTGTGTCCAGCCTTGGCCACCACCTCACTGTGCCCTCAACACGTGTGGTTCATCCTCGCACTGGAACTTTTGTCTCTGCCGTTCCAGTGCCTGGAGGCCAGCCACACAACATCCACCCGCCGGGCGCTTCTCCCCGCCAGCCGAGTCCAGGCTGTGCAGCGTGGCCTTCGGGGGCCACTCCGTCTGAAGTGGCCCCGTGCTGACCCTCTCTGGCCATCCTCTTCACCTGCACTGATCCCGGATCCGCTCTGCCCTCCCCACCCCTCTCAGGGCCCTGGAGGACTGAGCCCACCCGCGGACTGCACTCCCGGGCTCCTCTGCCCGCTGACTGCCAGCTGGGTTCTGCCAACGCGATTAGAAAGCTGGGGCAGGCTGGGGTTATTTCTCCCCTGCTACTCCCTGCTGCAGCAGCTCAGCTCTGCCCCTTCGTGCCTGGAGCTGCTGCCAGGAGGCCCCTCTCCCAGGGTTCCAGTAACACTCCTTCCTGCCAGGAGCATCCAACATTCCTGGCTGACTCCCTCAGTCCTGCCCCAATTACCCAGTTCTTCATTAAAAGCTCTTGAACCACCGGGGTCCCCGCTAGGCTCTGACTGATCCAACCCAGTTGTTGTCCACTCCTTGGTCACGCTCTATCGTGTTATCCTGCGTACCATCTCCACTGCACTGATCACCAGCTGAAATTACCTTGTCTGCCTACTTTTTAAAATTGTCTAGCTCTCCCTCAACCACTAGAACATAAGCGGGAGCTCATCGTGTTCACCTCTCTATCCACTGGGCCTAAAACAGCACCTGGAACATACAAAGCATTCGAGAAACAGCAAAAGAAAAAAACGTAATGAATGAGTGAATGCAGGAATGAGAGAATGAATACTAGCCTGTTGCCTCTGCTCAAGAGCGCACCTTAAGAGAAAGCCCTTTCCTGATCATTTTATGTAAAAACAGCAATCTCCCTACTCCCTTCCACCCCATCTTCCACATCCAGCTTTTTCCTATGGCACCGTCACCTCCTGACATATTTGTTTCCTCACCCCGCCCCACCAGTGGCATGTGGGAGTTTCCAGGTCTGGCATCTAACCCACACCACAGCAGTGACCCAAGCCATTACAGTGACAATGCCAGATCCTTAACCTGCTGTTCCACAAGAGAACTCTATCTCCTGACATACTTTGGGGTGCTTCTGTTTTTGGCCATTTAGGGCTGCAGGTGCAGCATATGGAGGTTCCCAGGCGAGGGGGTGAATTGGAGCTGCAGCTGCCGGCCTACGCAACAGCCACGGCAATGCTGGAGCCAAGCCGCAACTTTGACCTGTGCGGCAGCCTGTAGCAACACTGGATCCCTAACCCACTGAGCAAGGCCAAGGATTGAACCCATATCCTCATGGACACTATGTTGGGGTTCTTAACCTACTGAGCCACAGTGGGAACTCCCACTCCTGACATATTTGATAGTTATTTGTTTATTGTCAGTTTCCCCCAACAAAAATATCAACCCAGAATGCAGGAATAGCTCTTTTATTCACTGTGGTGGTCTCAGAGCCCAGAGCAGTGCCTGATTCATAGCAGAATATGAATATACACACTTGTTAAAATGCAAAGCTAGCAGAGAGGCCAAAATTTCAGGCAAAGCAATTTCACGATGGTCTCCAACAGTCACAGGGAAAACTGAGCTGCTAGACACCCGAGCAAACAAGCAGTGTCTGACAGAAGCTGATCTTGCTCCTTTAGAATGACCGACTAGGACCCTTAAGAAATTGAGACTTGATATGCTGCTAGACCTTACTCTCAAAAACAGATTTTCAAGTAAAATGAGTGAGACCTTGTATCTGCCAATTGTTGCTTTAGAAAGCACGCGCGGAACCATTGCAAATCCTTTCCGAAAGTAGATGGGTATATACATTATAAATAAGAGGGACTGAAATTAAGCACACCATTCTCTGTTCCACAGTGGTGTTCCCCTTGGCAGCCGCCTTCAGCTACAGTTCATTGACAATATATTCAGACTCTGAGCCAAGCACCAAAAGCAGCACTTTCTTTGACAGCTGCTTTCCTAACGGGGCACAGCTCTCAAAGACAGGCTTTATTCTCCAGCGCCTAAGTGGTCCAAATTTTATTTTCTGCACTAATTGCTGATTCGAAAGAAATTCGTAACCCCCTCCAATGGTTACTCATACCTGCCCCCTCACCCTCCCCAAGAGTCTAAACTGTGGGGTTTGGGGGGAAAAAAATCCATCTCCCCATGCACTGAGTATTCCTGACACCGGCTCTCCTTCGGGGAGCCAGATTCCTAAAAAATATCCTAAAGGCCTAAAAACTGGATCCCTTCGCCTCCCAACACCATTCGACCAAAACTGGCCAAGCGCAGGATAATGAGCAACGGCGGATCCTCACCCAAACATTGGCTTTCCTTCCTGGCGTGCAGATTGAGAATGCCGAGACGCCGTCCTATTTATGATCAGTGAGTCACGTCCCCGCTCAATGTCTGTTTCTTCCTCCCTATGAATAGGCGACCCCCTCCTCAAGGGAGTAAGTGCTTGGCACGGTCCGAGCCCCAGGGTGATCGCTTAGGGAGCTAAGGCACCCCCACTCCCCACTCGAGTGAACGCCGGCGGCAGGGGCGTCGCTGGGAGGTGGTCACCGGTCCAGGTGAAACGGGGGGCGCCTGAAAAGCCCCAGGGCGGGCTGCGCGCCAGGTCCGGCAGGTGCTTGGGACACGGGACCTCGGGGAGCGCGCCCCCACCCCAACCAGGACAGAGGGGGCCGCGGGCAGGTGTCCGGGGACGTCGCCGCGGTCCCCCACGGTCGTCTCCCGCCCAGCCGGTGACCCGAACCTCCGGGCCGGCCCGAACCTCCGCTCTGCCTCCTCCCGGCAACAAGTGTCCGCCCTCCGCCCGACGGGCCGCCCCGCCCGGCCCTCACCCGGTACAGGCCGTCCACAAACACGCGCGGGTCCAGGTGGCAGGCGATGGTGGCGCTGGGCAGGTCCTGCAGGTCCACCTCCTCCATCTCGCAGTCGATGAAGCTCCAGTCGCCGCTGCCCTCGTCGGCCTCGGCCGCCCCGGAGAAGGGCGCGAAGGGCCGCAGCGTCACCCCGGGCTGCGCTCGCGCCTCGGCAGCCTCAGTCGCCGCCCCGAGACGGGGCCCGGCCAAGCCGTCCTCCATCCCCGCGTCCGCTCTCGCGCGCCCCCGCCGGCTGCACGGGCTCGCGCGGGTTCCTGGTGCTCTCCGGTCCGCAGACTCCGCCGTTAACCTCCTGCCGCTAGCGTCACAGCCCGAGGCGGTCACCACGGCTCCCGGAGACGCGGTTTTGGCGCGCCGGCCCCGCCCGCCGCCGTTCGCCGCGGTGCTCCGCCCGCCCAGCCCTAGGACGGATTTGGTCGTGGGCCCTTTAAGGGCGACCCCCGTGGGTCATCGTGCCCCACCCTCCAAGAGAGAAAGCCAATAAAGGATAGGAATTCTTCCCACGTGGCCCTCATTCTGCCGCCCTCAGCCTGAAGCCTCAGGCGGCCATGTTGATTAGGGGCAAAGGTCTCGAGCTAGTTCCGCTTTTATGACAGCGGATGCCGGCTGAAGGCGCCAGGCAGTGTCTTGGGTGCAGGGATAATAGCTGGAGAGGTAGCGCTTTTGTGGTTCCCATGAGGTGACGTTTTTGAGACACATAGGCCAGCTCTGGGGGAGATATAGTCCTACCTATGGCTCCGCGGCCATGGGCAAGTGGTTAAATGCTTACCGTATGTTGTCAGATATGACCGCAATCGGAATTGAACTAAACCAGGCTAACAATTCCTTACTTTTAATTTTATTTTTAGGGCTGCACCCGCAGCATATGGAGGTTCCCAGGCTGGGGGTCGAATCGGAGTTACAGCTGCTGGCCTACACCACAGCCACAGCAACGTGGGATCCGAGCTGCATCTGCGACCTACACCACAGCCTCATGGCAATGCCAGATTCTTAACCCAAGGAGTGAGGCCAGGGATCGGACCCACAGTCTCGTGGTTCCTAGTCGGATTCGTTTCCGCTGCGCCACGACTTGGGAACTCCAACACCACCTTACTTTTAGATTTTAACTTAGTCATTATAATTATTCAAAATTTATATAAATGGAAATACATTTTTGAGTAACCACTATGTACTGCGTACAATAGGAGATAACAAAAGAAGTAAAACCTTGGGATATCCTGTCGTGGTGCAGTGGAAATGAATCTGACTAGGAACCATGAGGTTGCAGGTTTGACCCCTGGCCTCACTCAGTGGGTTAAGGAACTGAGGTTGCCCTGAGCTGTGGTGTAGATCGCAGAATCAGCTTGGCTCGGATCCGCTGTGGCTGCGACTGTGGTGTACGCTGGCTACTACAGCTCCGATTTGACCCCTAGCCTGGGAACCTACATATGCCGCCGGGCGTGGCGTGGCCCTAAAAAGCAAAAAAAAAAAAAAAAGGAAAACCTTGGTCTTTGCCTTTGAGGAGTTTATAGACTGAAAACAGTGGTCCTTGAATAAGTGTCTCCACCATCTGTCTCCCACTTCCTTCCCTCGGCTCCCATCCCTGCAAAATAGATAGAATTCTTTCACCTTGAAGGGCAAGGCGGTTTAGTGGAAATTTGGATCTGAATTTCAGTTTTGCCGTTGACAAGTTACCTGAATCTCAGCTTCCTTAGGTGAAAACTAAGGTCCTGAATGGTAAGAATCTAGTAAGGGCCCAGTAAATGGCAGTGGGGTTTCTGTGTAGACGTCTTTGGAGGATGTGAAAGCTGACCTGTATCTTCTTCTAAAGTAGGCTTACCCTCTAGTTAGGAGCTGCAAGTGGTTATAATACAAAGTTGATCCACCTCACAGCTGAGATTTATTCAGAACCCGCCCTGTACTGTGGTTACTGTTATGACAATCTCAGGGCAATTTGTGCCCCCTAGGAGTTTAAATCCAAGGGGAGTAGTGTCACACATGCAGAGATAGCTAACTCGTAAAATAGAATGTGATGTGAGGCTCTTGAGAGATTGGAACGATCATATATTACTGGTGAGAATGTAAAATGGTGTGGACACTAGAAAACAGTTTGGCAATTCCTCAAAAAGTTAAACATAGAGTTGTCACATGACCCAGCAGTTCTTCTCCTGGGTATAGACCCAAGAGCAACGAAAGCCTATGTCCACACAAAAATCTATATAGGAAGGTTTGTGGACCCATTATTCAGAATAGCCAAAATAAAAGAGAAATGACTCAAATATCCATCAACTGATGAATGGGTAAACCAGCTGTATATCCACACGATGCAGTCGGATTCTTAACCTACTGCACCACAGTGGGAGCTCCAGGAGTGAAGTATTGACACATGCCACAACGTGGGTGAAACTTGAAATCATGATGGTGAATGAAAGAAGTGGGGGGTGGGGGGTGGGGAGTAACAGCTAAAGGAGACAAGGTTTCTTTGGGGATGAAGAAAATGTTCTAAAACTGGGTTGTGGGCGTTCCTGTCAGGGCCCAGTGGTTAACGAATCCAACTAGGAACCATGAGGTTGCAGGTTCGATCCCTGGCCTTGCTCAGTGGGTTAAGAATCCGGCGTTGCCGTGAGCTGTGGTGTAGGTTGAAGACATGGCTCGGATCCTGCGTTGCCGTGGCTGTAGGCCAGCAGCTACAGCTCCTGTTAGACCCCTAGCCTGGGAACCTCCATATGCCTTCAGTGCGTCCCTAGAAAAGGCAAAAAGACAAAAAAATAAACATAACTGAAGCTTTCTATTTTATTACCTCCTATAAAATGAATGATAATATATGCCATGTTGTTATTGTTGTTTTGGTTTGTTTTAGTGAAAAGAATATTTTTCCCTACTCAAGTTTCCTTTTTTTTTTTTTTTTTTTTTTGCTTTTTAGGACCACACACACGGCATATGGAGGTTCCCAGGCTAGAGTTCCTAGTTGGATTAGTTTATGCTGCGCCAGGATGGGAACTCCTCAAGGTTCATTTTTAAAACCCCCTTTTAAAAGTCCCTGGGTTTTTCTTTGTTGCTGTTGTTGTTGGTAATATTCCCTGTTTTGTACAATATATCCTTGTAGCTTATTTTATACATAATAGTTTATACTTCTTAGTTCCTTAAAAATCTGTCGATTTAGGTGTTCCCGCTGTGGCTCAGTGGAAACAAATCTGACTAGCATCCATGGGGACGCAGGTTCAATCCCTGCCCTCACTCAGTGGGTTAAGGGTCCAGCGTTGTCGTGAATTGTGGTGTAGGTCACAGACATGGCTCAGATCTGGTGCGGTTGTGACTGTGGTGTAGGCAAGCAGCTACAGCTCCGAATTGACTCCTGGGAACCTCCCTATGCTGTGGGTTTGGCCCTAAAAAGACCAAACAAAAACAAAATCAAAAACAAAACTTTGTTAATTTAATAGTCTTCTGGTGCTTTTTTTTTCTTTTTTTCTTTTTTGGCCGTGCCTGTGGCATACAGAAATTCCCAGCCACAGCAGCAGCAACCAGAGCCGCAGCCATGACAATGCTGGGTCCTTAACCCACTGTGCCATCCGGGAATTCCTTCTGGTGCTTTTTAAATCAAAAAGCCAGACTTATAAGTTAGGCTTTGGGGGAAATAGTGGAATGTGGTTACTTTGCCTTTCCAAGTTTAGAAAGAAAACTCACTGACTTCTACATTCCTCAAGTTCTCTTTCAAAATTGTTGACATTCATGTGGCTTTCCTGTGACTTAGGATTCTTCTGGTTTGCAAGTAACCAAAATTCCTAGAGCGAGTTTAAATTAAGGATATTTATATACAGGGCATCTCATGGAAACCAAAGGCAGGAAAGCAGCCAGGCCTTGGGAAAGTCCTAGAAAATGGACCTTATCAGCCGTCCAGAAGCCAGGCTGGCATTTGGGGCCACCTTGAGGCCACGAGAGAAAGGGGATGGGCCTACGAGCAAATGGATGTGCACTCCTGAAAGTCTGCAGCCTGGGCATTTTCAATATTTTGTTTCAATGTTTCAAGGGAAACATTCAAAATGTTTCCCTTTGTTTTGAGCTAAAATGATCATTTCTGTAACAGTATCGTACAATCTCCAATACAGCTCCAGAAGCTAGGTAGATCTGGTCTAAATTCCAGTTCCGTCCTTTGCTTATTATCTCTGCGGCCTTGCGGAAGTCGCCTGACCTCTGGGTCTCCAGATTCTCTTGTGCAGATAGCACACAAGATGAAAGAGCTTTCTTTCAGAAGAGTTGCAGGGGGAGTTCCCGTTGTAGCATAGTGGAGACGGACCGACTAGTATCCACGAGGAGGCAGATTCGATCCCTGGCCTCGCTCAATGGGTTCAGGATCTGGTGTTGCTGTGAGCTGTGGTGTAGGTTGCAGACGCGGCTCGGATCCCATGTTGCTGTGGCTGTGGTGTAGGCCGGCAGCTGTAGCTCTGATTTGACCCCTAGCCTGGGAACTTTTTTTTTTGTCTTTTTGCCTCATCTAGGGCCGCACCCGTGGCATGTGGAGGTTCCCAGGCTAGGGGTCTAACAGGAGCTGTAGCTGCCGGCCTTCGCCACAGCCACAGCAACATGGGATCCGAGCCGTGTCTGCAACCTACACCACAGCTCATGGCAATGCCGGATCCTTAACCCACTGAGCAAGGCCAGGGATTGAACCCACAACCTCACGGTTCCTAGTTGGAAACTCCTAGTCATGACTTCTTATGCCTATCGGAAGGATCACTCAGGAGCTATGGGCACGGCACCCTGTGTGGGGACAAGGCTGGAAACTGAAAACCAGTCAGGCAGCTATTGCAATGGTCTCAAAATGATGGGGACTGGGACCAGGATGGGAGACTGAAAGTGATAAGAAAGTGGTAAGATTCTCTCAGTATCTTGAAGGCTCAGCCAACAGGATTTCCTTAGTGTATTATTTTCTTATTGATGCTGTAAACAAAATATACAAGGTTAGTGGCTAAAACAACACCGAAAAATTATGTTATCATTCTGGAGATCTGATGTCAAAAATGGGTCAGTAGAGCTGTGTTCCTTCAAGTTCTAGAAAAAAATCCATGTTCTTGCCTTTTCCAGGTTCTAGAGTTTACTTTGTTGCTGGGCTCGATGTCCTGCATCATTCCACCCTCTGCTGCCACCGTCACATCCTCTGCCTCGTTCTTAGAAGCACCCTTGTGATGATCTGGGACCCTCTCCCAGTTCTCCTACCTCAATCACAGCTGCAAAGTTCTTGTGGCCTGAAAGGTAACATAGTCACAGATTCTGGATTTTTTTTTCTTTTTTCTTTTTAAGGCTGCACCCGCAGCATATGGAAATTCCCAGGCTAGGGGTCTAATCAGAGTCACAGCTGCTGGCCTACACCACAGCCACAGCAACTCCAGCTCTGAGCCGCGTCTGGGACCTACACCACAGCTCACTGCAGCGCCGGATCCTTAACCCACTGAGCGAGACCAGGGATTGAACCCGCAACCTCATGGTTCCTAGTCGGATTCGTTTCCGCTGCGCCATGATGGGAGCTCTTCATATTCCTGGGTTTTGCATGTGGAATTCTTTGGGGGGATGTTATCATATCTACCAAACTAAGAGAAAGATGGGGCTCAAGAGTAATTACAAGGCTTGTGGCCTCACAGCCTCAAGGATGGAGCTGCCTCTTACTAGATAAAGAAGACGTGTGGGAGTTCCCGTTGTGGAGCCATGGAAATGAATCCGACCAGTATCCATGTGGATGCAGGTTTGATCCCTGGCTTTGCTCAGTAGGTTAAGGATCTGGTGTTGCCGTGAGCTGTGGTGTAGGTCGCAGACATGGCTCGGATCCGGCATTGCTGTGGCTGTGGTGTAGGCTGGCAGCCATAGCTCCGACTCGTCCCCTAGCCTGGGAACCTCCATATGCTGTGGGGTGTGGCCCCAAAAAAAACAAGAAAAAAAAAAGGAAAAACATTTATTTGTAAATTATCTGTCTCCCCGACTCGATTCATAATACATACTATAAAACACACACAGAAATAGGAATTTCTAAAAGTATAAGAAAAGAGAAAGAAACACAAATTTAAATGTTGATTGTGGTTTGTTTTTGTTTTTTTTGCCACGCCTGCAGCATGTGGAAGTTCCCCTCCCCCTTCTTTTTGTCCACCTCTGCTTGCTTCTCCAGAAATATCTTCATGCCAGTGTTTGGTGGCCGTCTCTGTAATCACTTGTCCATTTTCATGAGGGTTCGTTTAGTTAAAAGCTGGATAATATAGTCTGCAAATTCACTTAATGGGAATCTGGGTTGTGCAATAACAACAAATTTCTGGAATCAAGGCAAGTCTGAGGAGTGGCATTAAACCGTGCCACCTGGAGCTCCAGGTGTCCCATCAGGGTGCCTGGTGCACCCGCGTGACACCTGCCAGTCTGGCTCCTGCAGTGAGAGTGTGTACCTGCGTCAACACACATGGCAGGTAGACAGAGCATAATATCCTTCCTTTCTTCCTTCCGTCCTTCCTTCCTCTTTCTCTCTTTCTCTCTTTCCTTCCTTCTTTCTTTCTTCCTAGAAGGAAACCAATAAAACAAAAGTCCTAATACTTTTCATTCACCCCAAAGAGTGACCTTGAACCAGTAGGGCAAATAAACAGAATGGACAAGACTCCACCAAGGACAGCTCCTTCCACGCGCGCGCGCGCCCTCTCCCTCTCCCCCTCCC